>LPNX010838561.1:265943-682118 GCA_001517045.1 Pseudotsuga menziesii | reverse complement strand
CAAGTGATGTAATTCACAAGTGATAAATAGAGAGACTCTCACTCTCTATTTATATTCTTCTATTGACTTGAAGTGCACTCAACCTAATAATTACTACTCGATCCTACACCTTAATTAGTGTATAATAACTCAAGTGCCCCAAAACTGTGGGGACTTACCTAATGACGTGAAATGACTTGATTACATTATTAATCCTCCCGATCGAAACATCGGGGCATGACCACATGACTCAAATACATAATAGAAACATCCCGGAACAAACATCGGGTTACAATATATAAAATACATATAAGAATACATTCCGAAGTTACATATACATCAACATTCTGCATCAATGATGTCACTGCACTCATCATATTATTCTTTGTCTTTGAATTGTCTTCAGTTGGTCTTCGGAACAAGTCTTCATTCTTCTTTTCTTGTAGGTGATTATGTATGCGATATTTCCTACAAGTCAAATGCATTTGTATGGTTAGAACATTTCATAAGGAATATTCATACTGGCAAATACTTATGCATAAATATATGATAATGCAACTACTTTAGCCAATACAACGTTCATCCTTATCTCACGAAACTTTTCTAGATGCCTTCCATCTCTACCAGGACAACATTGAGATTGTGCACTAATCCAATATGTCAGCAAAGATGTTTCATTCTAGATAAGTAGCAATGGAGAGTTGTATAGCACCATGAGCTACTTACCCATCACATGCATATTAGTAGTATACTGTCATTAATGCAAACATCCTATCATGCATAATACATCAACTGAATATAAATAAATGCATAACAAAACAATGAAATGACAATTGAATACTTATCTTTATTTGTTTCATGGGTAGACTACTCCTTAATCCTTCAGCTTCATCGTCTTCTCCATTCATGATAGCATCGTTTCTTATCCAAATGCTAAGGTGGATAAGAGGTTCTTCAAGAGTTGAGTTCTTCATATTCCTCATTGATTGAGGGATCTTCTTTGGATGGTGAGAGCTTGATCTTCAATTGCTCCCATCTTCTCTTCTCTTCTTATGATTCGAGCTTCTTCTTCTTCTCGAAGTCTGCTAAAAGTAATCACTTCCTTCTACCACACATTCCTTACATGAATGAATCCCATGGTCCTGGGAGGCTATTCAAGGTGGCCATCACCACTTCTACATTCTTCACTTCTTCTTTTACTGCTTCAAGTTGTTCTTGATTTGAGAGACTCTTATGACTTCATGGTCTCTGCATTCTGGATCTTCACATTCTTCAACTGGTTTCTCAAGGTCATATTCTGATTTCTGTTCTTCCCTTCAAATAGCTTGGTCAAGGAATCAAAACATCTTTGGCGTCTTTAGGGAGACACTTATAGTACAAGTTGATTCATGACTGAATTAGCAATGATCTTCTTGGCCTTGACCAAGTTCTTCTTGTGTAATGCTCTAGCCTCATCTCCCTCTGGAACTGGAACCTCTATACTCATGTAGGTGTCCAATCCATTTTCTTCAGAGAGATAAAATACTCTTATGCTTGAAAGTTGTGAACTTCACCAAGATTATCATCAACATTATGTGATAGATAACTTTGAAATGAGAACCTCAAATGAAATTAGCAAAGGATTAGATCTTACCGATTTGAGGTGTCCGTCTTGGTTCTAGAGCTGGCTGATCTAGGGTTTGTCACGGAAACCCTAATTTTCAAAAATTGGAATATTTCATATCTGATTGGATAAACAAATATATCTCTTCAAATGGAGCTGTCCAATGTACTCCTTTTCTGAAAATAGTGGAGGGAAGCTCCCAGAACAGGAAGCCCTAATTTTCCAATTTCTTCTGCAGAAATTCCTGTTATTGGTTTTGTGATATCTCCGAAATTTCTGCTCCTCTGTGTCTGATATTTCTCACTAAGGTAACCATGCATGTCCCTGATATAACACCATAGGTTTCATCAGAATTGGTTTCACCATTTGGGATTTATGATCTTTTTCCCAAGGTGACCTATTACAGGACTGTTCAGAATAGCGAAGTTGTATGGCATTCCACATGTCACTGGTTGATATTCTGAGTTGATATTCTGACCACTGAAAGTAAAGTCCATTCCCTTTTGGAACATATTCAAGAATTCCATTTGTACCTCTCTATCCCAAGATATTGCAATTCTCCCTAGGTATCCTGTTTAGGGATGAGTTCTAGAAGAGGCTGGAACCCTAACTTGGAGGGATCATATCTCCTAGAATATAGCGAATATGAGGCTGATTTTTGGACACAGTATTCATCAGGATTTTATCTTCAGCCCCTGAAATTTTAAGCTTTTGATACTTCTCCAACCTCAGAATATAGTGACTATACCAAAACTTATCAGTTTTAGTATTTAGGGTTTTTCCTAGCTTGGGGTCAAACTAGGGTTTGACTTTCCCGGAGTTTCACCCAACCAAATTTCTTGATCCAGGTCTCCAAATTTCGGCTTGTATGAGGAGAAAAATCCTATGCTGGTCTCACTAAAAAATTCCTCTTCTGTAGAAATCCCTAATTTCCGCATCGAAAACTGAAAATGCTCAGAATCGAATTCCGCTTCGACAGAAAGATGCACCCTTCAATGGAGAGTTAGCCTAGCATGCTTTTGCTGATGGATTGTGGAGAGAGACCCAAAAATTAAGAAGCCATAGCTTCTGTATCTGCACAATGTCTTGTTCTCAGGTTATCTCTGATACCATGTTAGTTTTTGATCATATAAGCTAGCATTATGATCTTAGGATCTTTTCACTGAGAGAATAACAAGCACAACAATAAAACATAAGCACATCACAAGAGACAAGAGACACAAAGAGTTTTTCTAGGGGAAACCATAAAGGAGAAAACCCTGCAACCTCCTCAGAGATAGAATCAACACCAAAACAGTAAAACCCCAAAACAGTAAGTGATCTCCCAACAACAGTAGTCTTCTTCTTGTCTAGTCCCAGTGTATTTCCTTCCTCACTAATGCGCCACACTTGAGTGAGTGAGTAATGTGTTTCAAGTGATAAATATAGAGTCTCTCACTCCCTATTTATATTCTTCTATTCACTTGAAGTGCACTCCAACATGTTGGCCTCACTTAACAATTACTTACTAGAGCCGACATGTCTAGGAGTGTCTAATAACCCTAGTGCCCCACCACTTGTGGGGACTTTGCCTCCTCCGACCAATAGGAGGGTAACACAATGGTGGGGACTATTGCCCTAACTTACAATGACTCACCTAGGGTCGAATTCACTAGGATAGTCTAATAACCCAAGGGCCCCACAACTGTGGGGACTTTAATCCTTGACCAATAAGAGGGTTACCCACAATGACTTGACATGACTTTCTCATTATAGAAACTTCCCGGAATAAACATCGGGGTATGACATGACTCAAATTCATTAGAATACATCCTGGAATGAACATCTCAACCAAATTTCCTAGTGAAGTTGACCCTGGGGTAACTCTAATGCGATGCTCTGCAGGATCTGACTGAGATCCTGTTCTCTTTCTTGATATGTTCTTAACTCTTCTGCCTTTGCCTGAAATCTTGCGGTGAGTTCTACATTCTTTTGTCTCAGCAACGGAACCATTTGTTGTTTACTACTAGGTAGACTCGGGTTTACTTGTTATGTACCAACAATACCCCTAGCTCACTGGCCCTTTCGGCAACAGACCGTAGAACGGCCTGAAGTCTCACCCGAAGTGATCTTATGGGTTGGATAAGGAATCAAGTGTCCTCAACCAGGTTCTGTAGCAACCTGGTGGTTCTTATCTCTTCTTAGCCTATGGGATCTCTCCACGAGGTGATGTTCTCTCTTACTCGCTGACTTTGGTAGGAGAAGGACTCTATCGCATCGCAGCCTCGCAGACGATGCATAACCTTCCCCTCTACTTTCCTTCTCTCCTGCGATATCTCACACCACAACTTCCCTGACGGTGGGATATCACCTGTCTGTCCTTACAAGATCTCCTATAGTAGGGATTAATACGACTCTCAAGGTCTAAGGGCTTTCTCCTTTAGGTACACTATCTGAGTTAAACAGCCTCACTTAGACTTCTACGGTCTAATATGCTTAACCTCAACTATGCGCAATCTTGTTGAACTTATATACATAAATCACTTAACACTGTAACTGTTACTATCATGAATCAAGCAATGGTAAACTCATACACAGAACACTTAACATATTCAACGCACAGTTCAACCTTCTAAGCTACTGTAAATCGAAAGATAGCATACATACATTAACTGTAAGCAAATTTCATATAATGAATGACAGATAGCAATAAGTAGACACAATCACATGAATCAATCACACAACACCCTGATTTTATGTGGTTCACTTCCAGGGTAGAAGCTACGTCCACGGGAACTGGTTTATAAATTATAACTTGGGAGAGTAAACACAGTTCAGCTGCAACCTCGTATGCAGCTGAGATCTTCTGGGTAACTCCACGCACACCGCCGGGAGCCCTTCTCTCTTAGATCTCTTCTCTTCTTATATTGCTTCTCTTACAATATACTCTTCCTCTCTCTCTCTCTCTTTTACTCTCTATCCCTGCGGATTGTTACATACATGCTCTAGGAGTCAACTACTAGTTACAGTAAGATACTACAGACTGAATAACAGAACCAGAGCTTGAGTCTTCTATAATACAAAATGACTATGAGCTAACAGACTATCTGACTCTCTGACTTAGTAAATTATATGAATAGCTCGATGTCTATGAGCTGCAGATTGAATGACTAGCTAACCTTTCACTATACAAAATACATGCTTTTATAAGCGGCCCGAAGGTCTCGCCATTGCAACACTGTGGGCCTATCCCAACAGTAACCCAAAAACCCTAACTGTGACACTCGATATATCTGTACTTGAGCTACCGCTTTTCGTCACACCATAGCTCTCTACAGTCTTCCACGCTTCTCGGTGCTGATTGTGGGTACAGGAGTCACTTCCTTAGTCGCTTCCCTTCTATACTTAATCTTCAATACCTCAGCTCATTGCTCCTTTTCTATTTATGAGGGTAGCTGAGCCCTCCTGTCTACGCCGCTGCCTTAAATGCAGTGGTTGAGCTCTCTCCTCTCGGCCGCTGCCTTAAGTGCAGTGGTTGATCTCTCTCTTCTCGGTTGCTCAGGTACTGTTACCTTTGACTTTCTTGTCCCAATATAGAAGCTTTTCCTATAGCTGTGGGACCTTGCTCCAACAGTCCCCTAACACTTACTTGTGGCTCGCCCCTGAGCCACTAACAGTTGGTTTCTCTTGCTGTAGTTTCTCCTTGGCTTCCTGCGAAGTCCTTGTAAATCTATGTCGAAGTACTGTGACTTCTTTATCCATAGCTTTGACACACTCTTGTGTCATTTCAAGCATAGCTTGACTAATACTGGAGTCTTCTGTAACTTCGATTTCACTTTTGCTTGTAGTGAACTCCTTAACCTTCTGCTCAACTGAATCGACTAGCTCTGCGATTTGTTCCTGATAGGGTTGAAGCAGGTTATTGAATTGTATCTCTTTTGCTCTCAACCGCTGCGCTTCCTATTGCAAATGGTTTATCTCTGTTGTCTTCTTCATTTTTGCAAGAGCTCCTACGCTCTTGACTTCTTCCTTCATTGTTGCTATGGCCTGCTCTATGTTCTGGATGCTCTGCTGCAATTCCAATTTTTCTAGGGGCTCTTCTAGCTCCGACCATGTCTTTGTCACCTCATCTAGTAGTGACTATGCGTCGTTTATGTGACTCTTCATCTATGTAGCCGTGAGTCTAAAGGCCTCTGCCCTTGCTTCCTTGTCTTCCTGGGGTGTGCCTGGTGCTCGAGCCTCAAGCTCAGCAATCTGCACTTTGTGTTCTTCTTCCATCTTGGTCACTATCTCTTCTGGAGCCTTTGCTCGGTCTGCAACTCTTCTTACCTTCTGTGTTATAGGTAAGGCAAACTCAATGTTACACTGGGGTAACTCTAATGTGATGCTCTGCAGGAATTGACTGAGATCCTGTTCTCTTTCTTGATATGTTCTTAACTCTTCCACCTTTGCCTGAAAGCTTGAGGTGAGTTCTACATTCTTTTGTCTCAGCAACGGAACCATTTGTTGGTTACTACTGGGCAGACCCGGGTTTACTTTTTATGTACCAACAATACCCCTAGCTCACTAGCCCTTTCGGCAACAGACCGTAGAATGGCCTGAAGTCTCACCTGAAGTGATCTTATGGGTTGGCTAAGGACTCAAGTGTCCTCAACCAGGTTCTATAGCATCCTGGTGGTTCTTATCTCTTCTTAGCCCACGGGATCTCTCCGCGAGGCAATGTTCTCTCTTACTCACTGACTCTGGTAGGAGAAGGACTCTATCGTATTGCAGCCTCGCAGACGATGTGCAACCTTCCCCTCTACTTGCCTTCTCTCCTGTGATATCTCACACCGCAACTTCTCCGATGGTGCGAGATCGCCTATCTGTCCTTGCGATATCTCCTATAGTAGGGCTTAATATGACTCTTGAGGTCTAAGGGCTTTCTCCCTTAGGTACACTAGCTGAGTTAAACAGCCTCACTTAGACTTCTACGGTCTAATATGCTTAACCTCAACTATGCGCAATCTTGCTGAACTTGTATACATAAATCACTTAACACTGTAACTGTTACTATCATGAATCAAGCACTGGTAAACTCATACACAGAACACTTAACGGATTCAATGCACAGTTCAACCTTCTAAGCTACTGTAAACCGAAAGATAGCATACATACATTAACTGTAAGCAAAGTTCATGTAATGAATGACAGATAGCAATAAGTAGACACAATCACATGAATCAATCACACAACACCCTGATTTTACATGGTTCACTTCCAGGGTAGAAGCTACGTCCACGGGAACTAGTTTATATATTATAACTTGGGAGAGTAAATACAGTTCCGTTGCAACCTCACATGCAGCTGAGATCTTCTGGGTAACTCCACACACACCACCGGGAGCCCTTCTCTCTTATATCTCTTCTCTTCTTATATTGCTTCTATTACAATATACTCTTCCTCTCTCTCTCTCTTACTCTCAATCCTTGCAGATTGTTACATACATGCTCTAGGAGTCAGCTATTGGTTACAGTAAGATACTACAGACTAAATAACAGAACCAGAGCTCGAATCTTCTATAATACAAAATGACTATGAGCTAACAGACTCTCTGACTCTCTGACTTAGTGAATTATCTAAATAGATCGATGTCTATGAGTTCCATATCGACTGAGTAGCTAACCTTTCACTATATAAAATGCATGCTTTTATAGGCGGCCCGAAGGTCTCGCCATTACAACACTGTGGTCCTGTCCCAACAGTAACCCAAAAACCCTAACTGTGACAGTTGGTCTATCTGTACTCGAGCTACCGCTTTCCGTCACACCACAGCTCTCTGCAGTCTTCCACACTTCCCAGCGCTGATTGTGGGTACATGCACTGCTTCCTCGGTCGTTTCCCTTCTATACTTTGTCTTCAATACCTCGTCCCGTTGCTCCTTTTCTATTTATGAGGGTAGGTGAGCCCTCCTGTCTACGCCACTACCTTAAGTGCAGTGGTTGAGCTCTCTCCTCTCGGCAACTGCCTTAAGTGCAGTGGTTGATCTCTCTCTTCTCGGCCGCTCAGGTACTGTTACCTTTGACTTTCTTGTCCCAATATAGCAGCTTTTCCTGTAGCCGCGAGACCTTGCTCCAACATGAATCACAAAAAAAACGTCATTTAGGTCCTCAAAATGAACCTAAAATTTTGGGACCCAAAAAACCATAGAAAAATTACTAGGAAACTGTCATAATGAACAATTTCTTTGAGCCAGTGGAATAGGTGGGTGGCCACCAATATCAATTTAGATCAAGGAATGAAAGAAGGGGGTGATATATTTGAACTCAAACTGTATAGACCTTCAACTTGCAACTAAAATTCCTTCATTTAGATCCAATATGAGGTCTGAATTACCTCTCCATTAACCAACTTGGAAAGGAATCTGACTCGCTCGAAATTGGTTCACAAGCAGGGAGAGTGAAAACTCATCGTGCAATGACCAATCAAAATATATCCAAAATGACAAAGTAGAACTAAAAAATTATCAAAATATATTCTCCTTCCTCAAAAAATCCTTTTATTAACTTCATGAGGCCTCCTAAGGTTGAACTTCCCTCCATAGGTGTTAAAGTATTGTAACTTCGAAAGATATTCCAGATGTATTGAATATGCTCCTCCTTCGAGAGATGAATTTGGTCTTTTAATATTCATTGAAATATTCAATGTAAACCTATGAATGTAAGTTGGGTAAATAGTACCCAAGTGTAATTATAATAAATGTTATTTTTTGTGTGTTGCTAGACAAGTTGACCCAGTCAGTTAGACAAGTCATCCTTGTTAGGTTAGAGTTCAATTCAACTAAAGAATATAAATAGGGAGGTGTTCCCATTCATTTTTACTCAATCACTCTCAAGTTGTTTTGCAAGAGAGAGAAATATTAGTGCTCTAGAAAGAAGAGAGAAGCACTTGTATGAGTTTTACACTTCTCTAATTGAGTTCTACACTGAGGAATTTTTGTGGGGTTTTCTCCCTTGTGGTTTCCCGAGGAAAATATTTGTGTTCTTGTGTTCTTATGTTTCTATGCTTATTGTTATTTCAGTGGTATTACTAGTGAAAATTGGTTTTAAGTTATCATCTAAGCAAATTAAGAAAACTTAAGATGGTATCAAAGCCACCCTAAAAGGAAGCACTGCACAGTTAGGGTTTGTTACTCTGAACAAATCCCTCGACAAATAAACCAGAAAAGAGGGCTCTCTCAACTCTCCCCTTGAGAGTGCATCTTTCTATGAAGACAAAACTGGATTTCGAGAAGTTTTAGTTTTGGACTACTTATTGCTATCGGGACAAACTAGAGCTTTAGTTTTCTAGAGAATCCATCATAAATATCAGAAAAAATCAAGATACAGTCTACCTTTTCCTAGGGAGGCACATATTCTCCATCACTCAGCTATACTAGTAATCCCAACTAAAAAATTAGGGTTTCTGCATCAAACTCTAGGTCATCTAGAAGGAGGTCAGTCAAAAGCTATTTTCTTCAAGTAAGTACTATTCGTCCTTATTCCATTTGAAGTTCTTAATCTATTAAAGATGCCAAAGAAAACCAATCTAGATGAAAATATTGAAGGTGCTGAAAAATTTAGAGCATGGAAGTATAGGATCATGCTCATCCTATAAGAGAATGATCTAGATGGATTTGTAAAGGAGGAAGTGAAAGAACCAGAAGAATTTGATATCAAGAACAATTATAAGAAGGATATGGTCATAGCTAAAAGGATCATAGCTAACTCCATTAAAGATAACTTGATTCCTCAAGTATCCTCAAGGTAGACTCCAAAAGAAATTTTTGATGCTCTATCTGGTTTATTTGAAGGAAGAAACATTAATAGTAAGATGACCCTGAGGAATCAAATCAAAAGTGTAAGAGCTCAAAAGTCAGAGACCATGCACTCTTACTTTACAAGAGTAGCTCAAATTAAGGATCAGTTAGAATCCATTGGTGATATGGTTGAAGAAGAAAAAGTTGTGATGACAACCTTAAATGATCTTCCAAGAGATTGGGAAGCCTTTATCCGAGGAATATGATCAAGAAGGAAACTAACCAAATTCTGAAATTTATGGGGAGAATGTGTTTAAGAAGAAGAACTGATGTCAACTAGAGTAGAAAATATAAATGACTACGAGGATCAACCCTTGAAAGCTCATAACAAAAGAAAAAGGAAGAGTCATGACCATCCTAATAAGAATCAAGGGTTTAAGAGGTCCAAGAGTGATTTCTCAAATTTTGAATGCTTCACTTGCCACAAGTTGGGACACATTGTCATCAACTGCCCCATGAAAGAAGAAAGAGTAAAAAAGATGAAAATATTTTAGGCCCATGCTACTGAAGATAGTGATCAAGAATTTGAAGAAGAAGCAAATAAGGATGAAGACTCCAATGAAGAATATGTATTGATATCTGCTCTAGCAGGACCAGTCTCACTAGGAAATCACACATGGCTCATAGATAGTGGTGCATCCAAGTAGATGACATGTTACAAGGACTCACTCTCACATCTTGTACAAAAGGAATATCCACACAATGTAATGCTTGGAGATGATTCCCAACACCCCATCAAAGGAATAAGAGAAGCATCCTATAAGTTGGACTTTGGAAAGCCCATGAAGATGAAAGATGCCCTGTATGTCCCAGGACTAAAGAAGAATCTTCTTTCTATTTCATCCTTAGATAAGAAATGCTTTAGAGTTTCTTTTATGGATGGAAAAGTTCTCATGTGGACAAAAGGTAAAACCATAGATGATGCTGTAGAAATTGGAGTTGAAGAAGGAGGAATCTACAAATTGAAGGGACATGCAGATTCAACATTAGTAACTAGTACTGTAAACCCATGTGATTTATGGCACAAAAGGCTTGCTCATATTCACTACAAAGCTCTACCAGTTGTAAGCAAGCTTGTGACTGGTCTACCAGAATTTCAGATAGAACATGAAGGAGTGTGCAAAGGATGCACACAAGGAAATAATACCAAGAATACTTATGAAAATAGTGATAGTAAAGAAAACGGGATCTTAGATATTATCCATTTAGACACATGCAGGCCAATGCAAACCACTTCATTAAGAGATTATGCTTACTATGCTTCTTTTATTGATGACTATTCCTTCCAGACTTGAATATACTTCTTGAAAAAGAAGGATTAAGTATTTTAAAGGTTTAAGGAACTTAAGGCCCTAGTATAAAACCTCTTTGAAAAGAAAATAAAGACATTGAGGTCAGATAATGGAGGAGAGTTCACATCAAATGAATTCAATGAATGTTACAAGGAAGCTGGGATTAAGAGGGATTTCACCATTCCCTATAATCCATAACAAAATGGCATGGTAGAAAGAAATAATAGATCTATCATGGAAGCTGTGAAATCTATGATACATGATAAAGATCTACTAATGTACCTATGGGAAGAAGCATCCAGAACAATAGTATATGTTTAGAATAGAATCTCCAATAGTGACCTTGGGAACAAAACTACAGAAGAAATGTTTTATGGAGAAAAACTTGAAGTAAGTCACCTAAAGATATTTGGTTGTCCCATATACATACACATTCCCAAGGAGAAACGATCAAAGTTAGATCCTTCAGGAAAGAAGGGATTTTTTGTAGGATATAGTGTGCAATCAAAAGCTTATTGAATCTATATCCTAGGATACCATCAAATTGAACTTAATAGACATTAGAGGAAATTTCAATTTAAAATGGGCCTTCCAAAAATAATACAAATTCCATGTCATCATGTATTAGCCAATCAAAATGCTTTAAAATTCAAAAAGGGAAAACCTCTTAAACACTTTTTTAATATAAATTTGGGGATAGGTATCATAAAAAAAGTACTTTTTTTGTTTGTATTTTCGACACATCTCCTTGTGTTTTTACTCAAATTTTGATTGGGAGAGCTTGTTGGACGTGGAATCAAATTTTGCATCCAACGAGTACCCACTCAACATACTTTTGATGGGCCCCACTGCCCCAAAAGCAAGAAATAGCTGAAAAAATGTGACGATGACATCATCATCACATTTTTTCAGGTATTTCTTGCTTTTGGGGCAATGGGGCCCATCAAAAGTATGCCGAGTTGATACACGTTGCATGCATAATTTGATTCCCCATCCAACGAGCTCTCTTGATCAAAATTTGAGTAAAAACACAGGGAGATGTGTCGAAAATACAAACAAAAAAGTAGTTTTTTCTTTTCTTCCTCCAAAATTAATAAATATTATTTTATTATTTTAACTATTATTTTATTAATTTTCCTTTGGAGGCCCATTTTGAGTTGAAATTTCCTCTAATGGAGTCACATTTGACGAAGATACAACCTTCAGGAAGTGAAAGAAAGATAATGAATATGAAGAGGAGCATGAAACTACCAAAGCTGTAGAAAGTCCTAAACTAGTTAGGAACTAAGAAGAAGATCAGATGACTGAGGATCATGATATGGAAGAACCTCAATTACCTGAAGAATTACCCAGTGAAATGATTTCTCCAAAGAGAAAACCTTCCTAGGCTCGTGAAGTGATCAAAGAAGCAAAAAGACATGGTGCCCTAGAAGGAACCATCTCAGAAACAAAGAATCCAAAGTCATACCATTAGGGGAGTTTCGAGGTCTAAAATTGGCCTCATAAGGGAAATAATAAAATAATAGTTATAATAATAAAATAAAAGTTCTAAATTTTGGAGGGAAAAAAGAAAAAGTAGTTTTTTCTTATCATATTTTTGGCATATCTCCTTATCGGTTCACCACAGTTTTGAGTTTGGGGACTCATTGGATGCTAAATTAAATTATGCATCCAACCCATACGCACACTACATACTTCTGAGGTAACCACAACACCAAAAAATACAAATTTCAATAAAAAATGTATTTTAATATTAAAATACATTTTTTTTATTGAAATTTTCATTTTTGGGTGCCGTGGGTACCTCAGAAGTATGCACTGTGGGTATCAGTTGGATGCAAAATTCAATTCCACATCTAGGGAGTCCCCAAACTGAAAACTTGGGTGAATCGATAAGGAGATATGCCAAAAATATGATAAGAAAAAAGTAGTTTTTTCTTTTTCCCTCCATTTTTTAATAAATTTTACCCTTATAGTTGACATCAACATCTTGAATCCTATTGGTTCTTATAAAGTGATTTTTAATGGTACGTTTTTTTTAGCCCCATTTTTTACCTCAAAACTCCCCTAATGCCTAGTTATATGGCTTTGATGTGTGATCTAGTAAATAAAGAACCGACATGTTTTGAAGAAGTAATAAAATAGAAGGAGTGGGTTGATGCAATGGTCGAGGAGTACTAATCCATTATAAATAATGATGTGTGGGAAATAGTACCAAGACCAAAAGACAAATTAGTGGTATCCTCGAAATGGATTTTCAATACTAAACACTCAGCAGATGGTAGTATAGAAAAGTACAAGGCAATATTTGTAGATAGAGGATTCTCTCAGAAAGTGGAAATCGACTATGTGGAGACCTTTACACCAGTGGCTAGGTACACCTCAATCAGAACCATCCTTGCCTTGGCATCCAATATGAAGTGGAAAATGAATCAAATGGATGTGAATAAATCCTTTCCAAATGGCTTGATTGAAGAAGAGGTATGTATCAAACAACCGCAAGGGTTTGAGACTAATGATCAGAAAACTCATGTATGTAGAATAAAGAAGGCATTGTATGGGTTAAAGCAAGTTCCTGGAGCATGGTATGGAAGGATCAATGGATTTCTAATGAGCTTAGACTTTACCAAAATTAAAGAAGATTCCAACCTCTACTATAAGATTGGGGATGATGGGATTGTGATATTATTACTATATGTAGATGATCTGTTTGTGACAGGAGAAGATAATCCCATCATTGAATGTAAGAAGAAGATTTTTGTAGAATTCAAGATGAAATAACTTGGAATCATGCATTACTTTCTAGGTCTTGAGGTATGGAAGCATCTAGATGATATTTTCCTAAACCAAGGAAAATACGTGGTAGAAATCCTAAAAATATTTGGAATGATAGATTGCAAGGCTATAACCACTCCGATGACAACAAGTTTGAAGTTATTAAATGATGATTCTTCGGAAGTAGTTGATGCTACCTTATATAGACATATTATTGGTTCTCTAATGTACTTAACTAATACAAGACCAGATATATGTCTTGATGTAAACACTTTAAGTCAGTATATGGTGAATCCTGAACACATTCACCTTATTAGAGAAAAACATGTAATGATGTATCTAAAGGGAAATTTATAATATAGGCTCGGATATGCATCTAGTAGTGAGATCATATTACATGGATATATAGATTCAGATTGGGGAGGAAGTTCCAAAGATAGAAAAAGAACCTCATGATGTTGCTTAAGTTTGGGAGCAGGAATGATCTCTTAGTTCATTAGAAAGCAGACCAATATTGCACTTAACATGACAGAGGCTGAATAAATTGCAGCATGTTCATCATGTAGCGAAGCAATATGGCTTCAAAATATGTTGGCAAGACTATTTGATGCAGAGATATCTTCTATGGATATCCTTTGTGATAATTAGAGTTGTATCAAGATGACATAAAATCCCATGTTTCATGATAAGACAAAGCATATTGAAATTAGATATCATTTCATCTGGGATATGGTTCAGAAAGGAGATGTAAAGCTCAAGTATGTTCCTCCAGAGGAAAAAGCGGCATATGTGTTAACTAATCTTCTGGCTCATGTAAAGTT
Organism: Pseudotsuga menziesii; assembly: GCA_001517045.1. Taxonomy (NCBI): domain Eukaryota; kingdom Viridiplantae; phylum Streptophyta; class Pinopsida; order Pinales; family Pinaceae; genus Pseudotsuga; species Pseudotsuga menziesii. Next base: position 667,832 of record LPNX010838561.1, on the reverse strand, counting down.
TGAATAATTTCGAGACAAGCTTGGTGTAGTATGAAAGGACCTCTCTCGAAAGAGGGAGTGACAGTAGATGGAAGATGGATGCAGTGGTGGGTAGCTTAGTCTAGATGAGGGTAAGTTTGGATAGGATTGTTGGACTGAAAGGGTTAGTATGTCAGATGAGGCATGTTGATCCTAGGGGGATTAGTATGTTTGTCTAGGTTTGGTTGGACAGAAAGGGTTAGTAAGCCAGACAAGGTTGGTTTGGTCATCAGGGAGATCCATATGTCTAACTAGGCTTGTTGGCTCGACATGGTTAGTAAGTTAAACAAAATTCCCAGATGGATATACCAGAGAACTCATCATAATGCTGCTTCGAGATAGTTAGAGGGAAAGATGTATCTTCAGTATTCCTATACTGGTTATTGTTGAGATGACTGCTTCAGTATTGTTATACTAATGATTGTTGAGATGTTTGCTACAATTTTGTTATAATGATGATTGCTGAGATTTTTGCTTCAGTATTGTTATATTGATGATTGTTGAGATGATAGTTTCAGTATTGTTATATTGATTATTGTTGAGTTGATTATTGAGATAGTTTTAGTGTTTTTACTATTACAGTTGATTTTACCACACATGGTGGATCACACCTTTATGGCCTTCCCTGTCTCTCTGCAAACTCTTTGGACCCCATGGACCATTTTTTTACATTTGATGTTTCCAAGATCATCCCTAAAAACATGCATTATTTGCTATATGTGACTTTTAAACCTGTTCTTGTGTATATACGTGGATATGAACCTCAAACCCACACACATCGGGATGTGTGCAAAAGGCCAAATAGTTTTGGAGTTTTCCATGATTTCGATCTGAGTCACTTGTCTCTTGGCCTTCCATATGCCTTGAGATCGCTCGTATTTGAACTTCCATTACCCCATTGAAGCACTATATAAGGAACCCTTTGGATACATTAAAAGGAGAGGAATTGAAAAGCAAGAATACTATAGTCCATTATTGTCAGACCTTATACTTGAGTCTACATCCCCTTGTACCTTGGAGCACTTTGTGTTCTTACCAAGATTGCCTTTGCTTGTGAGCTTTCTATCAAGAGATGGAGGATTGAAGTGGTGGAGGCCCAGGTGGAGGACTTAGTTTCTCCGATTCACAGACGTGCCTATAGAGGTACTATTGTAATCTCTGATTTATATTAATAGAAATATATTTTCCTGTCCAATAATGTGTATTTAAATGAGTATTGAATCCATGGATGCTTTTAAATGCTTATATGTTATTGATTATATATGCTAGAGTAGGTCTAACACAATTATATAGCATGCTTGTCTTGTTTGCTAAATGTTGAGAGAGAAAATTGCTAATACAAGTGAGAGTGGAAAATCTCAATGGGGATCTACATTGACCGTCTGGAATAAGGTATGTTTCGAGATCCTTTAGTGTTAGATTTTTGGTTTCTATTGCATATGGGAAACGATTGATTTATGCGGTTACTTTGTCTATTTTGGTACCCCAAGCCATAGGAAGTTTTCTCCGTAACAGAATTGGTGACCATATTGGGGAGTTCGTAGTCATTTCCTTTGGGGGGTTTTATCGGCATTCAATGTTCTTGAATTGCTCTGATTTCTCTTTTTTTGAGTCGAGTCTGGGGGCATGTTTTCCTAGTAGCGTCTGATAGGAGTAAATTTTATCTCGGCTTGTCTCTTTACCTTTTTCTTATCTCTTTTTTGTCCTGTACGTGAGTTTAGTCTTCACAGTTGTCTGTACATGTGGTTTTTACTGGGATATCCTCGTATATACGTGGGTTTTCTACACACAGTCGTGTATGCCCTGAGTTTTGCCTTTCTGGGAAAGATTAAGTGTTTCTAGGTGAGTTTTGATGTTTGCCGAGTCTTCTTGGATGCTTCTAGAGCCTATATACACCTCTGTTTCTGACCAGAGATGCTTTTTAGCTCGAAATTTTTTAAGAATGTTCTTCTCATTGCATTTTCTATTTTTTTGTTTTGGAATTAGTGAATTAGGTCTCTTTTACCTTAGTGCTTTGCGTGGGTTCTGTTTGATAGTGCTTGCAGAGTCTGGGGATGGTAGAGTCATTATTTTTCTTTATTATCTCATTTTAATTCAAAAAATACAAAAAAAATTGCTTTTTTGCATCATTATGCATTATTGCGTTATTGCATTTTGCATGGTACTTTCACTAGGTTTTCTTGGAGAAGTATTAGTCAGGTTTTCATATAGGAATGATTGCATTTTCATTTGAAGGAAAATTTTTCATTTCATGTAGTAGCATACCACGTTTTTCATTTGACACGGTTCATTTGCATTGATTGTTAGGTGTGCATTTTACTTCTTGTTGCGTCATAACATCATAGTTGCACGATCATTTTCCCTTTTGAGTAATAATCCAATTAAAATAAATGCATAATAAAATGAATTACACTCTTTTCTTTTATAGGGTGCACCAACAAGATTAGGTTTTAGGGTCTTGGAATAGTTCATTGTGAGTAAATTCTCCAAGGCCACTAAACGAAACATGTATGTGTTTGTCTAGGTGAGAGTGTGAAATTCCTTGGTATAATGAGTGTTTCTCAGGATCCTCCTCTTACAAGGGAGTTAAGCACGAGGCAGTGTGAGAGGTTAATGATTGGGATGATCCCTGGTCATAACTCAGTAGCACCGAGGATATTTCCAGGATTGTATTCATATATGGGGGCTCTTTCGGGAGTTTCGGGCTTTGTTACCCTACCCATACGGTCAATCCCGCTTGCGACTATTTGCCTGAGCATTGATTATATTGAGGTCACCTAAGCTGCCTTACCTAGGTTATCAAGGGAGTACTTCGTAGAGGTTATTATGTAGGTGTCTTGGCCAGGTAGGGGTCAGAAAACACAATCACTATATGCGTTGAAGCTGAGGAACACTATAATTGGTTATGAACCTCCGCTTGTTGTGTATGGGAATCTCAAGCCTCTCCTAGGTGAGACATACCTACTTCATTCGGGAGCTCATATATCCTACCCTTTTTTGCTTGTGATATGGATTTACATTGTATAGGTGTATGCTCTGTGCACACTAGTTTTCCTAGTGTTTGCGTAGTTAGAGAGAGTCTTTTTCATTTTTTTGAGTCATTGTGGATTAGGGTGCAGCACTTAACCGTTCTCATCATTTGGCATCAATTCCACCTTCCACATCTCCTCCTCCTTTGGGAGAGAGAAACAGATAATCTGGGCAGACTACTTCTAACATTGATTCACACACGATGGGAGATTGTGAGGATGAGATTCCTAATATGTCTTCTCCACCTCAAGAGTTTGAGGATGTAGATTCTACTCCCGTATATGATCCTTCAAAAGAAATACCTTCACATTTTGGTTATGATCCCTCATTCACAGGTTCCTGGTATTGGTTTCCAGGAAATGAGACTCATCATGAACCCACAAGCACTAGTCATGTTCGTTATGACATGCCTAATATCCCTGCACATGATCCGGCACATCATGCCGAGTTAGAAATTGAACCTAGCACTACGTCTGGGGGCACTCCTATTCCTTTCCATTCGGAGAGATTTGGGAGCACTAGTCACATTGCACCTTCCATCCCGGTGGTGGAAGCTACCTCACATGTCCGTCCTAGACCTAGTGTTAGTAGTCATATTCGCATACTAGAACTGAGATGAGTGACTATAGGGAATACCATTTACATCCCTTCACATGTCCCTTCATCCTCAATTCCTACTCCTTCGAATGCATTTTTGACAACCCTTCCTCCCCCTCATTCATGAGGTCCTTTGGGCCGAAATATTGCTACTAGTCATGTTCATACTATGACTGCTCGTACGGTAGTATCTTAGAGTCAAGTACCTCCTGTTGTCTTAGGAGGTCATATTCCTATTTCTGGATCATCTTACGGTCCATCACAAGGAGTTCCCCATATCCCTAATTATGGAGCTTCTCATGGGACATCCCATGGGACATCTTATGGAGCTTCTCATGGACAATCTTATGGACCTCAATATGGACAGATCTATCAACCCTATGGGTACGGGTATCAAAAACCTGCTTACTCCTCTAATTATGGCTTGGTAGCACTGCATAGTCAAGTTACACCACATCATAATGATTCCATGCAGCCCTACATGGGTCAAACGGGAGGAGGATATTATGGCCAAGGCCATGGTATTTACAGTAGTCAGCGTTAAATGAACCAAAACTATCAGGGAGCGTGGCATAGACCAGCTCAACCTAGGATCCCTTTCCTCGCAACGTTAAATTTAACTAAATTATCGAGACTAATGAACGAGCCAGTATCTCATGACCCAGCTTGGCTAGTTTTCCCTAACAAGCTTCCCTCGGACATTGCCAAATTTGAGGGCAAAGTAGGAGAATATCCTAGTGAACATGTCACTAATTTTAACCTTTGGTGCTCTTCCAATTCCTTACATGATGACTCAATCCGTTTAAGACTATTTCAACACACCCTCACCATGCTTGTAGCGAAATGGTACATAGAGTTACCGAGGGGTGCATTCATTTTGTTCAATGACCTTGCTAGGACTTTCCTCAATCACTTCCAGCTACCTGTGCGTTACAGAAATATTGTCGACATTTCAAAAAGGAAAAGCCACACATATCTCGGACCATATCCAAGAGTGGCATAAACAAAAGAGGTTGATTAAAGCTTTCATACCGCCGGAGTTTCTCCTTGAGTGGTTCCTTAAATCGTTTCTACCTTACATCATGAAGGATGTTTCTACATCTGGAGTCCAGAATGAGGAAAAAGTAATTTTTAGGGCACATGAATTGGATTTGATTTATGCTCAATCTGGATTGTTATATGAGATCATAACTAATGCTCCGCATTCTAGTTTCGATCCCAAGATCAAGCCTGGACCACATGCCGATGGCATTGTGGGTTGTACAAGTACCAAACCTGTGGATTCGGTTGTGAAACAAGTGAGTCAATTGTCTATTAATCAATCCTCTTTGGGACAAGACATGGCTTCATCTCAACCCACCCAAATGGCGAGTGTAGTTTCCGTGCAATCATCGGACCAAAAGGGCAACCAGCAGCTCGGAAGGAATAAGAAAAAAGGTAAAAACAATTGTAAGGGTGGGAAAAAGAATGAAAATTCCAATTTTAATGACAAGAACGCCCGTAATGCTGTGGCGGACAAGCAGTCTAAATGTAAGGTTATGTTTCCTTGCAAATTGTGTAAGATGACCACCTCACTCACTTTTTCCCTTGTATGGAAGACGCCTTGAGGTTCATAGCATAGGGACCAACTGTGCTGACCAATCCTTTACCCCATAATCAAAATATGAAATCAAGGACCCATGATCCTCATTGTGCATTGGGTGGAGATCAAAATCCACTGAAAGGCAGTACTGGTCATGGTTACATCAACATGGTGTGTGCTACTAAGGTTGTGACTCATGCGAAAGACTATGGTTCGTCACAACCAGACCTTGGGAAGGAACCCACTCCAACCAAGAGCCCTTTGCGTATTGAAAACCCTATGGATAAACCTAAGATTGCACCTTGCATTCATAAGGGAGTCCTAAAGCGTTTAAGGCACAATCCTAATGCCCGAGCTACCTAGAACTATTCTATTGTCGAGGATTTGGGCCAAACTCATTGTGTGATGTCGGCACTTTGAGTACTTCAGAGTTGTCCTTCACAAAGGAAATCTTTGCTTTCTACTCTTGGGGTTAATGATGATATCTCTTCTTCCATCACCAAATTTGAAACCATGGGAATACAACCTCGCTTTCCTTACTACGTGTCTCTCTCAATTCATGTAGAGTGTCTTATCATGACTGTCAAACGCACTGTGATTGATGAAGGCGCTACTGCTTCCATGATGTCTTTGTCATGCTGGAAGGTTTTGGGTTCTCCTGAGTTGTCTCAATCCCCTAACATGTTGACTGCCTTTGATGGTAGATCATTTTGGCTGCACAAAATTATTCCTTCTCTTAAGGTCCGTTTCGGGGGAATACCATTCCAATTGAGGTCGAGGTGGTTGATGCGCCCCTTGATTACAATCTTTTACTAGGTCAGAATTGGATGTATAGTATGAAAGCCATATCCTCTTCTCTATTTCGAGTAGTATTCTTTCCATTTAATGGAAATATTGTTACGATTGATCAGACATCATTCAAAAATACGAGTGTTAATGCATCATCAGGAGCTTCTATCTCGATTATCGATCATTCTGATCCAGATTTATGCAGGAATGCAACATAATACACAAATAACCATAGAAACAAATATGTAGAGGAAATAACACTTCATTTCATTAATCGATAATTGAAACTGGTTTACATACAGAATGGAAATAAACTAGCTAGAGTGTTGGTAGCTTATCTCTGAGAAGAAATGCGGCAGCTACATGCCTCTAAACTCTGTGTTACAATGAGGCTCGAAGGCCTATATATTATTGAGAAACAACGGAAATCCTACACATAAAAAAACCTAACCCTAGGAGGTGAAACGCCAGAATGTGGGCCCCGTTGGGTAACTTGGTACATCAATTTCCCAAGGTCGTAACTTTAGCATACTACCTCCATTTGACGCGCAAGATACTTCGTTAGAAAGATCTGTTTAAGGAATACATCCATTAATTATTAATCTCAAGTTCAAAATGGACTCATATTTTCTCGACCATTCGATGCCAAAAAAATGTCGTTTAGGGCCTCAAAATGGCTTCGGAAGTTTAGGACCCAAAAAACTGCCAAAAATAGTAAATTGTGCTACAATTAAGGAAATTGGAAAACTGGAAGAAACAATGGTGGGTGTCTAAGTGGAATAGGTGGGTGGCCACCAATATCATCCTGGATAATTCCTCCCCCCTTAGGAAGCAATGGTCCCCATTTTGTTGAGTTCCTCCATGAGATGAGGAAACTTCTACTGAACTTGGTCCCTGGTGAGCCACTTTCCCTGGTGAAGGAGTTGGCTTGCTTTGAAAACTTGATATAGATGGATCTTCTACTGGTGGGTGTTCTTGATCTGTGTGTCCATAATCCGATCAGTTGTGGCTTGTTCCATGAATTCGGGGTTTAACTCTATTGGTGTGAGTTGTTCTGCCACGTCTGATGTGTCCAGTAGAGGTGGAAAGTAGGGCCGAAGGCGGTCCACATTGAACAATGGGTGTAGACCAAGGAATGGTGGAATACTAATCTCAAAGGAATTACCCACAATATCCTTGGTGATGGTGTATGGCCCATATAGGAGCGGGCGAAGCTTGCGGTGGGGTCCAACAAGGAGCTCCTTCTGCAAATGTAGCCACACTATGTCGCCCACCTGGAATTTGTGTTGCACCCGATGTTGATCATGTCAGTGCTTGTACTTAGCATTGGATTTGTCCAATATTTCATGAACTTATTGGTGAATGTGTTGAATGTGCTCAATTAAGTTGTTCGCCTTGGAAACTTCAGACTAGATATGAGCTGAATCATCCTGAGTAGCTGCAAATGGCATGGCTATGTCAATGGGACATAGTGGCGGGAATCCCAATCCCACCTAAAAGGGGATGTGGTTGGCTAAGCTATGGAGGGCCCAGTTATAGTTGTGTTGTACATAGGGGAGGCTCTCATCCCATGTGCATGGATTCTTTGAGTTGTACATGTGCAAAATGTGTACGATCATCCTGTTGACGACCTATGTCTAGCCATCAATCTGGGGATGGAAAGCTGTGGACTTTGTGAGCTTAGTGTCTAGCATTGACCATAAGCTAGACCAGAATGTACTAAGGAACCTATTGTCCTGATATGAGATTATAGACTATGGGATCCCAAAGTGTACCCACACTCGTTCAAAGAAGAGTTTAGCAGTGGCTTCTACTGTGATATTCTTCTTGCAGGCCGCCATTATGGCCATCTTTGAGAATCTGTCAATGATGACAAACACATAGTCATTACCGTTCTTAGTAGAAGGAAGGCCCGACATGTAATCCATGGATATGGATTCCCAAGGTTGACTAGGGGTAGGAAATGGAGCATAGAGGCCTTGCTTCTTGATGGATGGTTTGGCAATGGCATAGGAAGTGCAGGATTTGATGTACTTATCGATGTCCTATCAAAGGTTCAGCCAATAGAAATACTTCTGCAGTACTGCCATTGTTTTCTCAACCCCGAAATGCCCAGCGACCCGACTATAGTGTGCTTCCCAAATCATCTTGGCATGCTCACTTGAAGGAACATAAAGGTGTACCATGTGACATAGTAGTACATCCTGGAGGTGAAATTTCAGAACTTGGTTTCCCTCCAAGAGTGTCTGGTATGTGTGGCTAAATTTTGGATCGCTCTTGTAGAGAAGCAGCCAATCAGAAGTCTTGTTCCCACAAGAGTTGAGCACGGTGGTTATCGCCATGATTGGTGGTCAGTTGAGGCAGTCTACAACATTATTGGTGCTTCCTTTCTTGTACTTGATGTTAAAATGAAACTATTGTAGATATGTGGACCACATATGATGGCGATCGTTCTGTAACTTCCCTTGTGTCTATATGAACTGCAGGGGTTGGTGGTCTGTGTGGATAATCGTTTCCTTCCCCAAAATGTAATGCTTCCATTGTCGACAAGCTTGTACAATGGAATACATCTCTTTGTCTTAAGTGGGATATTTGCAGACTGTGTCGGATAGTGTCTCACTATGATATGCAACGAGATGCCCTTGTTGAGAAAGGACTACCCCAATAGCATAGTCAGAGGCATCTGTCTCAATCTCAAATGGTTTTTGCAAGTCTGGTAATATGAGCACTGGGACAAAGCAGAGGCGATGTTTCAATTCTGCAAATTCCTTCTGTTGAGTTTCTGACCAAAATAATTTTTCTTTCGCTCCTCCCTTGGTGACTTGACTCAAGGGCTAAGTGATATGAGAGAATCCCAACACAAATCTACGGTAGAAATTAGCAAGGCCCAGAAAGCTGCGAAGCTCTCTTAGAATAGTTTGGGCTGGCCAATCTTGAATGACTTGGATCTTGGTTGGATCCACATGTAACCCACACTCATCAATAATGTATCCAAGATATTGAACTTGGGTCATGCCAAAAGTGCACTTGTCCAAATTGGCACACAACTTGTGCTGCCGCAGTGTTAGGAGGACCTGTCAGATGTGGTGGAGGTGCTCTTCCCAAGTCTAGCTGAATATCAGGATGTCATCCAAGTACAATACTACAAATGAGTTGGTGAATGGCCATAAGATGTCATCCATCAGTCTCATGAAGGTTGTAGGAGCATTCGTTAGCTTGAAAGGCATGACCAACCATTCATAAAGGCCCTCCTTGTATTTGAAGGGAGTCTTCCACACATCGGTCGGTTCGATCGGTACCTGGTGATACTTGGACTTTAAGTCAATATTGAAAAAATATTTTTCCCCTTTAAGCTGGTCCAAGAGGTCATCAATCCATGGGATTGGGTAACTATTCTGGACAGTGATCTTGTTCAGTGCCCGGTAGTCAATACAGAGTCTCCAATTCCCATCCTTCTTCTGTACCAACACGATCAGGCTCCTGCAGGGCGATGAACTTGGCCAAATGTGACCCTTTTGCAGAAGCTCCTGAATTTGCTTCTTGATTTCATCATTCTTTAGAACAAATCATTGATATATAAATCCATTGGGAAGTGGCGCACCTAGGGTCAGATCGATGGGGTGCTTGACCTGACAATGGAGAGGCACCCCAGTGGGTGAGGTGAATATGTCCCGGTACTCCTCCACGAGCTTGTCCATTTGTTGTTTTCATGCGGAGGGGCCCTGTCTAGAGGTCGTGGACATGATATTCTTCTTTCCTTGGGGGTGGATCATCAACAAAAACAAACTTCCTGGTTTTGGAAATGGGCTTACTGCATTGTTTTGCATTAACCAAAGAGATAGTGGCAAGAGGTGGTACCTCTGGTATCCTGTACAAATTATTTCCCAAAGTAATAATAGTAGCGTGAGGCCGAGAATCATACATATCATGTTGCTTCCATAAGTATGGCTGACCTAATAATACATCACAAACATCAAGAGGAGAAATATCACATAATACCTCATTGGTGAAGGGCTTGATGTTGTAGGGAAGGTGGCATTGCTGGCTAACGCGGAGATCCCATCCTTTGTGAAGCCACCCGATGGTGTACGAATGTGGGTGTGCCATGGTTGGAAAACCAAACCACTTCATGACCTCCACTGAAATCACGTTCTTTTGGCTCCCACTGTTGACAATGAACTGTAGCGAGGAACCCTTTACCCACATCTGGGAGTGGAAAAGATGCTCCTCCTCCTCTTAATCTTCTGGTTCTTCCTTTTGGATCTTTATGGTGGCAACGATGGCATTGGGTTCTACATTGATAATATTCTTCCCTCTATCATTCCATTTCTCAAGTTCTAATTCAGTTTCAGAGTATGCATCTGATTCGGAAGCCTTTATCTTGGCCACCAATCACTGCTTGGCTCGACACTCACTTGTGTTGTGAGTGGGGCTCTTATGGAACTCGCACCACTTTCCCACTTCCTTATTTGACTTTACAGTGTTGCTATTTACTTGCAGTTTTGGAAAGTTTCCTTGAGTTTCCATGCCTTGGCTGTGTCCTTGGTTCTATGGTTTGGGGGCACCTTTCCCTTGCTTCTGATTCACAGATCCAAACTCTCACTTTTTCTGTTTGAATTTTTGCTCAATTTTGGCAGCATACCGATATGTCGTACCAAGCAAGGAGATGTCGAGGAACTCCATTTCCTCCTGAATGTATCTATGCAGACAATTGTGGTACTTCAGAACCAAATTTTTCTCTAAATATTTGATACCCAACTTGGTGCACAGGGTATGGAACAGATTCGTCAGCTCATGCACATCTTGATCTCTTTGTTGTCGCAGCGTAGTCCATTGTATGTACTTGTCCTCATATCTCCCCACCGGATAATATTATCCCTTTATGGCATCTCAAAAATAATTCCAAGTGGGTATGGTTGAGAATAGAAAGGGTTCCTCCTCGTCCTTTCTCTCACAGTAGGTTTCCCACCAGTCCTTGACATGGGGGCTGGTTTTGAGTAGAGACAAAGTAATCTTTTCCCAGTTGGAAAAGTCATGAACCGAGAAATATCCTTCTAATAGATTCAACCATCTATCTACGGTGTCTGCATCTATTCGGCCATCAAATATGGGAATGTTGAAGTTTACTTGTACCTTAAAAGGGGTTGTGCCTCCAGAGTGGCTACTAGATGCAGATGCGCCGCCAGTGGGAAGTCGTTGAAGGATCTAGGTGAAGTTATCCATCATCGCGTTCCTTTGTTTTTCAAGGGACTCCTCGAGCAACATTTTGATAGGAGATTTTTTTCCCTTGTATTTCTTTTCATCCCCCATTATAGGCCATCGGGATTTGCGAGGATGATCTTGCAAAGGTTCAAACAGATCGATCCATAACTCTTTATAACTCGCCCATGTTGGGGACATGCACAGAAGGATCGAGAAAGAGTAGATTGCTCTGATACCACTGATCCAGATTTATGCAGGAATGCAACAAAATACACAAATAACCATAGAAACAAATATGCAATGGAAATAACACTTCATTTCATTAATCAAGAACTGAAACTGGTTAACATACATAATGGAAATAAACTAGCTAGAGTGTCGATAGCTTACCTCTGAGAAGAGATGTGGCAGCTACATGCCTCTTAATTCTATGTTACAATGAGGGTCAAAGGCCTATATATTATTGGGAAACAATGGAAACCCTACACATAAAAAAACCTAACCTTAGGATGTGAAACGCCAGAATGTGGGCCCCGTTGGGTAACTTGGTACATCAATTTATCGTGGCTGTAACTTTAGCATACTACCTCCATTTGATGCACATGATACATTGTTAGAAAGATCTGTTTAAGGACTACATCCATAGATGACAAATATTGAGTCCAAAATGGACTCATATTTTCCCGACCATTCGATGCCAAAAAAACGTCGTTTATGGCCTCAAACGGATCCAAAAGTTTAGGTCCAAAAAACTGTCAAAAATAGTAAATTGTGCTACAATTAAGGAAACTAGAAAACTGAAAGAAACAATGGTGGGGGTCCAAGTGGAATAGGTGGGTGGCCACCAATATTCTCCTGGATCACATTCTTAGCCGACAACTGGGAGTGTGGGTGTAGGTATGTATCCATCCCTTATGGGGACCTTTAGTTGTCATGCACCCGTTCCTATGATCGGATCTAGTTTCGGTGGGGCTTCATCTTCATTGAATTCAGTGTATTTTTGCACTACCCATATGGAAGATCCTTGGATTATTTCTTCATCGAGTCCTTCGAATGGACCTGTTGAAATGGATGTGCCGTTGCCTGTAGCAATGATAGCATATCAAGCGAATATTGATTGTGTTGCAAAGTCTAGTCCTTCCTCTTTGCGGACGAAGGAGGAAGACTCTTATGTGCTGCCTGCATGGGAAGTTGAGTCCTCTCATGCACATGATTTCCTTGATGATGTTTTTCAATCAAATGAATCCATTATTGAGGCCATGTCTAGGGTTGAAGCACCTTGGGAAGAGTTACATCATAGACCCTATTTTCTTCCCGAGCTTGACCATTTGGAGCATCAGGACTTTAGGGAGATTCTTAGCGAGAAGATTGGTAGTCCCATGGTTCCATTGATCTCTCTTGGTCAAATGGATGATGGGGACATGGCGAATATGTCACCTACTACTCCTATCAATATCTCTCACAATCCTCGCAAAATTGAGAATGTCTACATTGGGGCACACTGTTCCCCTGATGAGATTAGGGAGTATACCGAGTTGTTCAAAGAGTTTTATGACATCTTTTCTTGGTCATACGAGGAAATTCCAGGTATTGACCCTTGCATTATTGAACATGAAATTAAGACCTATCCGAATGGGAAGCCCGTTCGATAACGTTTGCGTGCGGTGAATCCTAGAAAAGCACCCACTATTAAGGCTGAAATAGAGAAGTTGTTAAAAGCCAATTTTATCTATCCCATTCCCTTAACAGAGTGGGTTTCACACCCCGTTCTGATTGATAACACGCAGGTAATGATCCGTATATGCATTGATTTTCGTGATTTAAATCGTGCTTTTCCTAAGAATAATTTTTCCACACCACTTATTAATCAAATTTTGGATGAGTGTGCGAGAAGCAAAGTATTTTCCTTTATGGACAGATTTTTCGGATATAATTAGATTCAGATCAAACCCGAGGATCAACAAAAATTGCATTTATTTGTCCTTGGGGTACATTTTCATATCGGAAGATGTATTTCAGTCTTAAAAAATCCGGAGCCACATTTCAGTGGGATATGACCTTGATTTTTCATGATCTCAAAACAATTATTGAAGTCTTTTTGAATGACCTTGCTACTCATTTTCGGCTAAGAGTGCATCATCCATACCATTTGAGATTAGTATTCGAAAGATGCCACCATTACCTGGTTAGGTCAAATCCTCATAAGTACATCTTTTGCGTGAAGTCTAGTCGCTTCTTAGGGTTCATTGTTTCCAAGGATGGTATAAGAGTCAATCCCTTAAAGGTTGAGGCAATACTTCAATTGTCTCCCCCATGCAATATTAGACATCTTCAATGTTTGCAAGGCATGGCAAATTTCTTACGAATATTTGTGGTTAATTTTACCAATTTGACTAAAGGATTTATGTGTCTTTTAAATAAGGACACTACTTTTTGCTGGGATGTGCAAGCCCAGGAGTCCTTTGATGCTATTAAGTGAGCCTTAGCACTGGCCCCCATGCTTAGTCCACATGACTATAGCTGTGACTTTTTTATTTATGTGGACACGTCCATGGAGATGATTTTTATGGTTTTGGTTCAGGAGGATTAGGAGCTCCATGATCATGTCATATATTATTTGAGCAGGAACCTTGTTGATGCGGAAATCTTTTATTCCCATGTGTAGAAACTTGCCTTATCCACCGTTCATGAGGTTTAGAGATTGAGACATTACATTCTCCTTCGCCAGACCTTGGTGGTAGCTCATGTCAAACCATTTAAGTTCATCCTCAATAGAAGGATGATCAGGGTAAAGTATAATAAGTGGATTGTTATTTTGCAAGAATTCGATCTCAAGTTTGTTACAGTGAAATCGAAGAAATCGTTGATTTTTGCAGAGCTCATTTCTGATTTTCCAAGAATGGAGGAGGGGGAGGTTTATGAGGATACATTTATCGATGAGCATATTTTCCTTATCTCAACTTTGGATCCATGGTATGGGGATATCATCATATATTTACAAACATTGAATGTCCCTACTCACCTTTCATGGGATGAGCGATGACGATTATGTCACCTATCTAAGAACTACCTTATAGTGGATAACACTTTGTACTGCCATGGGGTAGATTCTGTTTTATGTCGTTGTTTAACTCATGAGGAGTTTGAGGTTGTGCTGAATGATTGCCACAGAGGGGCGTGTGATGGTCATTTATCTGGGATTTCTATAGCCCAAAAAATCTTAAGAGTGGGATATTTTTGGCCGTCGATCTTCAAAGATTGTGTCAATGTGGTCAAGAAGTGTCACCCTTGCCAAGTGTTTGCATGCAATGTGCACTCACATCCTGCCCTGTTACATCCAATTATCACTACTGGTCCCTTCACCAAGTGGGGGCTTGACTTCATGGATTGAAACCCAGCATCAGCTGGGGGGAATCATCATATTATAGTGGCTGTTGATTATTTCATGAAATGGGCTGAGGCTATGCCCATGGTTAAATCCGATGGTGAGGTAGATGTGCATTTCTAATTCAACCAAATTATTACTCAGTTCAGCATTTCGAAATAGCTTGTCACTGACCATGGTAGGCAATTTCAGAATAGAATGATGGAATAGTTGGCCTCGAAGTTAGGGTATAAGCAGGAGCACTCCTCTTCTTATTACCCTCAGGTGAATGGGAAAGTTGAAGAAATGAATAAATCACTTAATTCCATTCTCCAATGAACCATCGCACAAAGCAGGATGAATTGCCATATCATGTTATATCCTGCTTTGTGGGCCTATAGGACCGCGTTTAAGACTGCCACCAGATTTTTTCCATATCATCTTGTACATGGAGTGGAGTCTATCTTGCTGGTTGAATGCAAAATACCTTCGTTGAAGCTAGATATAGAAATTTTACTAGACACTTTCGCATTGGAGGAACGTTTGGTCCACTTAGAGCAGCTTGATGAGCAGCGCCAGGATGCCTTCGTGGCTCTAGAAGTAAATAAGCGCCGTGTTAAGGTCCAACATGATAAGTATGTCCATCTGAGGAGGTTTAGTGAAGGTGATTTATTCCTTTTGTGGGATCAAGCTAAAGAACCCATGATGTCATATCCTCTTCCCCTCCATCTATGATGAGGGAAACCATCAGGCTGTCATGGTCCAACATCTACATACACATGACAGATTGTCACTATGTGTTGTCACACCAAAACATGTCTTTTGAGTCAATATATCAAAAAACACAAAAAAATTTAATAATTCAAAAAACTTAAAAAAGAGGTTTTGGGAATCGTTACCTATATCACTCTATGCTGCTCCTGGTGGTAGGGGCATGTTCGTATCTCCCCAGAAATCTATTCCCGCATAGGGATAATCATTGATGGAAATAATCTGCCACCGCCACCATGGAAAGAAGTCAATTGGGTTTGGGTTATACACCCTAACTTTTCCCAATCTACACATAGCATCTTCCCAAGGTTGTTGGGCTGTATCTCAAACCCCGTGTGGAGGAAGGTCAAATCTAGGGCTTAGCCCTGGTACATGCTCAGTATGTTGCTGAAACCAAAGTTTTGCACCCTACCCACCTTGCAGTCACTGAGCTATTGCTTCATGTTACTCAATAGCACAATGCTCTAGTCACACAATGTGGGTCTCATGCACTCCACCGTACAGAACATCAATGGTTGCAAGGCCTGGTGGAGTGATGCTAGACCAGCTATCCTGTCGAGTGCCAATAGTATGTCCTTCAGTATTAGTACCTGGATGGAATTTGGTTGGATTTGACTCCCAACCTTTTATGTGTCCAAAAAATAGTATACTACAATGCACTCATCAATGGTGAGGCCACCTCCGGGCCCACGAGAGCGTAGGTTCACCACCTCTCCCCGTCGGGACAATCCAGTAATGAAATATATGTCCTCCACCTCTATAGTGAGGGACATCCCATCTATATGAAAGGACTCTGAGACTGGATCCCAGTAGTCTACTAGCATCTACAGAAGTCTTATTTTGTCCCTCAGGATACCAAGACACCAAAACTTATATAGCCCACATGCATGTAGAGCTTGTTGAGCCATTAAATCACCCCGAACAGCCTCTTCTACATCTCCATGTTCCCTCTCCCTCCATTCTAGAACCATCTTGCACATTAAAAGTAGTTTTTGGTCATTATTTACCTTAAAAAATCTTATGCACGGCCGCATACATGGATGTTTGTAAAACAACCACGTATGTACACGGTTTTGGGAGGTTTTTCCATGTATATCCAGCCCTATACGCGGAAAAAAGGCCCAATATCTGCATGGGCCAAAACGACTATTTTAGACTGGCCTAAAAATCAGAATTGACCATGGAAATTGAAAAAAATTGCATGAAAATGGAAGAGGAGGACATGAGATGTTACCTGGAACAAACGGTGTCAAATTTCGCTAGACGAAGCTCCCAAAATTCGCGTTGGAAGTTTTGAGCTCAAATGGGTAAAAATTTCAAATGATATGTAATTTTTGAATTGTGTACTATATATAGAAGTTTTTTGAAATTTTTGAAATTTTTTACCCCCTTTTTATAGTTTTGAACTGTATTTTACCATTTTGGACTGTTTTGGAATAATTTGATGATGTAGGAGTCCATTTTGAGCGTTGTTTTGACCATGGTTTTGACCCGTTCATGCCGCTTTCAGGTATTATGTCTAAACTGGCATATAGGTTAGATTTCACATCCATTTGCACTTTGCATGACCTTATGACCATTTCATTATAACCTTAGTTACGAACCCATTCTATCTTGTCACGAAACGTTCTTGTTGTTTTAGAAGTGACATGATGTGAATGGTAGAGCTTGACCATACATGGGTACCCTAGTTAGCTCCTTTGTTGCATTTGGTGCCCATGCTGACATTTCTCCTTTAGGGTGTGGGAGTCCTTTATATATTATCACTATGTCTTTGCACAAGAGCCTCATACTCCTATTGATCTTTTTGTTGGCCTTTTTCCCTAGGACTCCCTTATGTCAAGTTGTAATTGCATTATCATGAGTTTTGCTTGCCTGATTGAGCCTTATGCCAACTTCCCTAACTTTGATTATCAGCTATATAGCTCGATCTTGTCTCATGTCTAGCCACACAGAGCCATTTTATATATCCTTTTCAGCTTGATTCCCCTTTTTTACTGGGAGGGGACTTTCCCCCGAGTGTTGTTATCCTACACATGTATCCTTGCATTGAGCATAGGTATGTTCCGTTGGTTGGAACTAGTTTGTTTGCCCATTAACACTCGTCTCCTCCTAGTCTGTAACTATAAAACACTTTTATTCTTTTTTAAGATTTTCAAAATATTTGAAAAAGTCCAAAAAAAGTCAAAAAACAAAAAAGCCAAAGAATAAAATATGTTATCTTTGGCAGCAGTCGATTCATGTCGCCTTCAAATGGAGCACTATATAACACATCCATTGGTTGGGTTAATAGTTTGACTTTAGGAGTTGTACTCGCTTCTTTGAGTTTATCTCCATCGACTAGTTAAGCTCCCAGTCCCTATGGATCCTCTATTGATTCCTTTTGTGTCGCAGAGATGTCCCAGTTTTGTATATCGGGTCTATGTTGCCTACATCTAGTGACCATTCACCTTTATGCTCTTGTTCGAAGGAAGTTGAAACGTGAGTCGGCCATTCCTTATTTCTCTTGAATTTGCATGTCGGCCATTCCTGGTATTGATACTAGTTCATGCACATTATGATCGAGTCCTTCCACATTATACAGCCTTGCTGAGTACCTCGTGTTGGATGATGAGGGATGCATTAATTCCCTCCTTCCAGCGGATTTCATTCCATCGAATTCAGATCATTTATTTTGGGATAGGAATCTAGAGTCATTTTTTAGTGTCTTGAGACTTGCAGTCATCAGTGGCAAGTTCTCTCGCCATCGACAGTTTTGGGAATACATCAATGTCCCCTGATCGATGGATCCTCTCAAGTGTTCGACATCAACACATTTATTCACACTTGTTAGTTTGCACTCTAGTACTTTGATTCCGATTTTCATTATCGATGGGTGATCTCGCGTCTGTTAATGGTATACATCAATGACCGGTAATCAGATGATGGACTACTATGTATGACCTCGACACCTATATTCACATAGTAGGACATGTACTCATAGCAAATTGTGTAGAATACCTTCTAGATTGGTGGAATTTCATATATGCTACCTCCTTAATCATGCCAGTGGTCATGATATTTCAGCTCTCGTGACTTGATTCCAGTGTCTGTCAAATATTTCTAGCCATTATGGAGATCTTGATCCATTATATATCTTCAACTTTCATGGAGATCATGATCCTTGGTATATCTTCATCATGGAGATTTTGATCTATCTACATTGTACATGGCGATGACCACACATGTAATATTTTGTATCATGCCTATTCATGGCCATTGTACTCTTATGTATCCAGGACTACTATATCTACTTGCAGTTATGTGCAGAGTTTGATCATTGTATTATACTATTGGATGGATGGTTCTTCCACTTAGTTCTTCATTTCTCCACTTCTAGGATGGAATTATAATGTATTTTGGCCATCGTATCACCCCTCTGACCTCACACATTACGGGGCATTTGTTACAACTGGTTTTACCACACATGGTGGATCACGCCTTTATGGCCTTCCCTGTCACTCTGCAAACTCTTTGGACCCCATGGACCATTTTTGTACATTTTATGTTTCCAATATCATCCCTAAAAACATGCATTATTTTCTATACGTGACTTTTAAACCTGTGCTCGTGTATATACGCGGATATGACCCTCAAACCCGCGTACATCAAGATGTGTGCAAAAGGCCAAATAGTTTTGAAGTTTTCCTTGATGTGTATCTGAGTCACTTGTCTCTTGGCCTTCCATATGCCTTGAGATCACTTGGATTTGACCTTCCATTACCCCATTGAAGCACTATATAAGGAACCCTTTGGATAAATTGAAAGGAGAGGAATTGAAGAGCAAGAAAACTATAATCCATTGTTGCCGGAGCTTATACTTGAGTCTTCATCCCTTTGTCCCTTGGAGCACTTTGTGTTCTTCCCAAGCTTTCCTTTTATTGTGAGATTTCTATCGAGAGATGGAGGATTGAAGTGGTGGAGGCCTAGGTGGAGGACTCAGTTTCTCCGATTTGCAGACATGCCGACAGAGATTGTCACTATTGTAATCTCTAATTTATAGTAATAGAAATATCTTTTCCTGTCCAATAATGTGTATTTAAATGAGTATTGAATCCATGGATTCTTTTAAATGCTTATATGTTATTGATTATATATGCTAGAGTAGGTCTAACACAATTATATAGCATGCTTATCTTGTTTGCTGAATGTTGATAGATAAAATTGCTAATACAAGCGAGAGTGGAAAAGCTCAACAGGGATCTACATCAACTGTCTGGAATAAGGTATGTTTCAATATCCTTTAGTGTTAGATGTTTGGTTTCTCTTTCATATGGGGAAGGATTGATTTTTACGGTTACTCTGTTTTTTGTGGTACCCCAAGCCATAGGAATTTTTCTCCGTAACAGTTACACTGGTGATTTTTTATGAGTTTTCTTCATTATCTCTATATTTATGGTGATGTTGATGTTCCAAAATATCTATGCCAGTAATGCAGATGATGATCTAGAATTATAAATGATTTTGATTTTATCACTAACATGATAATGATATCATTGTTGTTTCAATATCTATATATTGATGTTATAGATAATGAGGTTGCAGATGATGTCTCAGTATTCACATATTGATGTTGGCAAAAGTTGATTAGCATCCACATGCTAGTATGGTAGAAGATGACTTGGTATTCACATACTGAGATTGTAGAAGATTTTCCAGCTAAGATCAATGATGATGATGTACAATGATGTTCCAAAACTTCCTATGACATATAGAGACTCACCAGTCACTTGTACAATTGTGGTATCCATTGCTACTGTGGTTTAATACCTTCCTAGTTAAGAGGGAGTGTTAAAGTATTGTAACTTTAGAAGATATTCCAGATGTATTGAATATGTTCCTCCTTTGGGAGATGAGTTTGGTATTGTAAGAGTCAGTGAAATAGTCAATGCGAAACTCTGAATGTAAGCTGGGTCAATAGTACCCAAGTGTCAATATAATAAATTCTATTTTTGGTGTCTTGCTAGATAAGTCGGTCCAATTAGTTAGCCAAGTCGGCCCTATTATGTTAGAGGTCAATTCAAAAGAAGAATATAAATAGGGAGGCGCTCCCATTCATTTGTACTCACTCACTCTCAAGATGTTTTGTAAGATAGAGAAATACTAGTGCACTATAAAGAAGAGAGAAGTAGTTGTATGGGTTTTACACTCCTCTGGTTGAGTTCTATACTGAGGAAGTTTTGCAGGGTTTTCTCCCTTGTCGTTTCCCCAAGGAAAATATTTGTGTTCTTGTGTTATTATGTTTTTTTTCTTGTTGTTATTTCAATTATATTACTAGTGACAATTTTGTTTAAGATATTATCTAAGAAAATAAAGAAAAATTAACAATAGGATTCCCCCAACTCATCCTAATGGTTTAGTAACTCCTATGACACTTGTCTTCTCCTTCATGCTCCAATTCTTTCCCCGATTCGAACGGATGCCTCTAAATCCCAAATGCATCCTCTTAGTGGATATTTTTATCCCTTTCATGTCATATTTGTCATAGGTGTGCAATCAGGTCTGAATTTGTCATATTTGTCACAGAATATTCCATCATTGTTGTCATAGAGTGAATGAAATCTCGTTCCAAGTGGCACACATTGTCTTCTTAGTCTCTTTCTCTTCCATGGGGTTTACTATCCTATAATAATTTGAATTCATTGGCTAATGATATGCTATGTGACACCACATCATCCTAAAATAATTTTACCTTCCCCGTGCCTTCCCCATGGATTCGATTTTGGATGAAGGTCATGCCAAGTGTGGGGGGGAATATATCCAACCAAGGACTCCACAAGATTCCAATTGTCTCCATGAACCAATGCCATATTATTTTATTGATATTTATTATCTATGTGACACAATTTAATGTGAATATGGTAAACTAAGTTCCTTTTGGGTCCCATAGCTCCCTTATTACAAATTTTAAGGCCTCCACCTCACCCTAGGGAGCTAGTAGGTTGGTGAAACATTGTTTGCAAGTAGTCTTATTTGGATGGGGACATGAAACTAGTCCCCGTACAAGATTTATTTTCCTCAAGCAATCCCAAGTTTGGATGCTACAAAATTTGTTCACATTCCCAAGTGGCTTCCTCCCTAGGAAAATCCTTCTATTGTACCAAGTATTCCTTTATACTTCTGCTCCTTAGCTTTCTCTCCTTTATCTTCATTATTCTTTTTGGAATGAGAATGAGTTTTAATTCATCATCCAAGGGATTTAACATTTCTGAAACTAAAAAATGATTCCCTATCACCTTTTTAAGATATGTAACATGAAATACATTATGGATTCTACTTCGTTTTGTAAGTTCCAATTGATATGCAACTTCTCCAACTTTTCGAACTACTTTGCAGGGACCTTAAAACCTTGGTTTGATATTTTTTGAACATTTTCCTTTTAAGGAGGTTTGTTTGTATGGATTCAACCTAAATAAACCAATTCATTGACTTGGAAATGTCACTCCACTCTATTTTAATCTGCATATTGTTTTTTCTGGTTTTGGGAAACCTCCAAGTTATCTTTCAAAACCTTCAAAATATCTTGAATTTCTTCAATACAATCCTTATATTTTGGAGCTCTACTATCACACAATATGTGGTCAATAAAATTGGATGCATCATAACGATAAAGTGATTTGAAAGGAGGCATGCCCATGGACATAAGAAAAGTTGTATTATAGAAAAAATCATCCAAATGCAACCATTTGATCCATGCTTTTGTTTCCCACTAACATAGTTCACCAAGTAACCTTCCAACCATTGATTCACCCTCTATATTTGGGCATCAGTGTGTGGATTATAGTTTGTTCTAGGATTCAATTTTGTTCCCACCATTTTGAAGAGTTCTTTCGAAAATGCAGTCAAGAATATTGTATATCTGTTATTGACAATGATCTTGGGAAACCCACGCAATCTAAAAAATTCTCTAAAGAATATATCAACCACTTGTGTAGTAGTGAAGGATGCATTAAAATAAAATAAATGATAAAATTTAGTGAGTCTATCAACCATTGCAAATATGCAATCCTTACCAAGCACTTTGGGTAAACCAGTGATGAAATCCATGGAAATGCTCTCCCATTTTCGTTCAAGTATAGTCAAGGGATGCAAGAGACTAGGTGAATTATTGTGCTCTACTTTGTTTTGTTTACATTATTTCAGAACATCATTCTTCAACCCCTTCTAGGAGAATATTTCTCTCAACATTCTATATGTTTTGAAGAAATCAGGGTAGCCTGATAAGGGAGAAGAATGAGCATTATTCAGAAATTTTTGTTGATGTATTTGTAACTTCCGAATATATTCTGATGTATATTATCATTGTATGTTTTTGTACCTCCATTGGGGATGTGTTTACCCCCTTGTGGGATGTCTTAATTGTGTCTATGCCTTGAGGTACAACCTCTACTGTAAGTCGAGGAAATGGTCCCCAGTGTAGCATCATGTAATGTGTATTTGGAGTGTCTCTAGGAGAAGTTGGCCCTATTAGGGAATACATGTGGGTCCCAGTCTTATGTTTGGTCAGTGACTTCAAAGGGTATAACTAGGGAGGATCTCTCCTTCATTTATACAAACCACACACTCTCAAGTTTGCATGAGAGAGAGAGAGAGAAAGGAGGAGAGATAGATAGCTGCTAAATACTTCTTATTACTGCTTTTGATCATCCTACTATTATGAGGATGTTTATGGGGTTTTCTCCTTTATGGTTTCCCCGATGAAAATATTTGTGTCTCATGTAGCTTTTATATCTCTTGCATCTCATTATACTTGTTATTATTTCATATGAATATCCTAGATAAACTAATTAGATCTAAAGAAAAACAAACATGGTATCGGAGCCTTTCTCAAAGAAGGCACTGTATGATAGCAAAAACTAGGGATTCCTAGTTTAAGGTGCTCTCTCCACATGTCACACCCCCAGTTTTGACCCCGTTTGCATGATGTATAAAATGTAATTAATCATGGTGAGGAGCTCAAGGAAAAATCCCCACCATCAATTTGGTCGTGTATGTTTCAGCAATAGGGGTAGTTGCCGATGGTATGTCGTGCTATCCGGCACATTATAATGTGGCATCATGTAAATACGCACATCAAATAAAACTAAAACCACAACCAGCTATGCCAGTGCAACGTTGAATGAAAAGGGCAAGGTTCCAAAGGATAAGGGTGTGGGGGATGTCAAACCTTGGTCTATGGGGGAAAAACCCTTGTGTTGCCACCTTGTCTTGTTTTCCACCTTCCCTTGTCTCACCCAACCGTTTTGATGTCTTGATGGAGAATGGCTGCTGGTGGTTGGGGCAGTTATTGTCTTTGGGAGTGGGGTGGTAGGACTGTCAATCCTTTTCCCACATGCCCACTCCACCCACGACCTTCCATACACTCCACTCCATCCCTGCCAGTTCACCTTCACGACCGCGTCTGTTGAGGCTCACGGAGAGCAGTGGTAGGTTCACCCTCACGCCTAGAGAGTTGTTCGCTCTCGCGCAGGCAGTTGGACTGGTCTTAAGTTTCACGGTTGTGATCTGTGGAAGTTCCCTCTCACGCAGGGAGTGCATTCTTGCTCACGCACCTCCAATTCACGTCCTCTCAGTGGGATATTCACCTTCATGCAGGAGGAGAATTCTTGCTCATTCTTGTGCGCAAGGATTTCCTGGTTTTACCCACGTGGTTTTCCTCTGTGGACCTGCGGATGGTTCGGCTATATCTTTTCCTCACGGGCTGATTCATGGGGTCTACATTGTTGTTGCTCACACACGGATCGGGAGACTGTAATTTCTCCCCAGCGCAGTCTGTGTAAGCCTTTATTCAGCGACTTCGACTGTGTAACCAAGGCTGTGGTTTTCCCCAAGTTGCTGGTAATGTATGTCGATATGTTTTTGGGATTGTTGTTTTCCCATGCTGGGAGTGGTAATTGTTGTTATGCTTGGGGGGGGTTGTCTATTGTGGTCTGCATTGAGTTTCCCATGGCTATGGGGAGTGCTGTCATCATCCACTGTGGACTGTGGAGCATTGCTATCAGCCATGGTGGGGTTGTGGTTGTTGGTGCACCCTGGTTTGGGTTGCCGTTGAGTTGTTTTGGCCACGTTAGGGCCAAGAACAACTATGATTTGCCCTGTGGGCTTGAGCTGTGTCTCATTTTGGTTTGGGGTTGCCACCCTGTTGGTTATGCCTTCATCACAGAGCTGTGAATGAATTCTTTTGCTACTGGTATGTAGTGGTTGTTCCTTGGACTGTGCTGGCTTGGCCGATCTGTTGATGGCCTGGTAAACCCAGTTGTGTTGGTTTGATTGATTGTGTCCCTTGGCTATGTGTAAGACTGCCTTGACCCCTATCCTTGGAGGAATCATGCCCAGCTCGGGGGTGGCAGTGTGCTGAGAGATTGATGAGCATGCTGGCCTATGGTTGGGTGGAACATTGCAGCGACGTAGCTGGTTGCGGGATTATTCATCAAAAGATAAGTACTGCTGTTATTTCATCTCTGCAATTAACCTACTGTTTTATGAATCATGATGAACATGTGAATGTTGTTTTATGTATATGTTTGCTTCCGCTGTATGATCAAAGATTTATGCATTGAGTGATTGTGCATATATGATGATGGATTATTCATCTTAGCCGGCATCTGGTTATCTAGTATGCATTATGATTAAGCCTTTAACTCAGCATTTATCCTTGTTTCTATTCATGGGGATGTCTTCCCGGTTATTATGGTGTTTGTCACGTCCTCTTCTCCGGGATAAGGGATGGGGACGTGACATAGTGGTATTAGAGCTCACGGTTGCAACAATGGGCCTCTATGGGCCAAGAAGATGCAGTGACAAAAGGTGGAATTACCTTCTATGTTCAGCAGAACCATAGCTTTGATGACAGTGGATGAATGGAAAAAAATTAAAAAAAAAAAAATTTCTAAGTGTTTGAACAGTGGTTCATCGGAGCACTAAGTGGAAAAGACTTCCGCTGTGGCGGAAGGATTAGTGGAATTGACTTCCGCTGTGGCAGAAGTGTTAGTGGGTTTGACTTCCGCTGTGGCAGAAGAGCTAGCAGAAGTGCACCCGACAGGAAAGTCCTTCGATCGCCGACGCGGTAGTGTTCCGATTGCCGATAGGCGGGAAGTTCCACAAAGAAAATTGGATAAGTATTGGACAGTCGGGAGACTTAGCGGAATTGACTTCCGCTATGGCAGAAGAGTTAGTGGAATGGACTTCCACCGTGACGGAAGAGTTAGACGAAGGTGTGCCGGCGGGAGCAGTAGAGAAGGAAAATTGCGGGAATTTTCTAAGCGTCCGTCGGAGGGAATTAGTGGATCAAGCGTCCGCCGTTGCGGATGAAGAAGCGACTAGACGCCCGACAGAAAAGTCCTCCGATCACCGACACCGTCAAAGAAGGTTTAATTCTTGGAACCATTGACTACTGGAGGAAAAAGTGCTCATGCACCCACCGTTGTGGCACCCAGAAGCACTAAGTCTTCCGATAAGAAAAACTGTCACCGGACGAAGAAAGGGATTCTGCGTTCCGCCGTTGCGGATGGAGAAACGGCTAGTCGCTCGATGGGTAAGTTTTTCGACTACCGATGCCGCAAGAAAAATAAGTTCAAAAATTTTCTAAGTATGGAAAGTCATCGGCCATCAGAAGAAGAAATTCTTGGTGCATCCGCCATTGCGGAGGCGAAAGCGTTTCACTTTCCATCATTGTGGAAGCGAAAGCTCTAAGCTTTCCGAAGTGCAAAGACCGTCGACGCCCGAGGTTAAAAATTATTTAAGAAAAGAGCGGCCAATCGGAAGAGAAAGTGTTTCGTGAGCCATCGTTCCAAAAGTGAAAGCACTAAGTCTTCTGATAAGGAAGACCTCCGATTGTCGACGCCGTGATCAGAAGAAGATAGCGTTTAGTGTTCCGTCATTGCGGAAGCGAAATCATTTCATGTTCCGTCATTGTGGAAGCCAAAGTGTTAAGTCTTTCGATGAGAGAGACCGCCGAAACATCGAAACGATTAGTGGTTCCAAGAGCCGCCGTTGCGGAAGAAATAGTGGAAGTGGGAGCCAAAACTGTGGAAGAAGCACAGAAGAAGTTAGCCATTTGAGGCCCGAAACGGCGGAAAGATTAGTGGTATGTGAGCTGATTCTGCAGATGGAGAATTGGAATAAGGCCCGATTTAACAAAGGAAAAATTGAGTTTTCAAGGGGATTTCTCAGGGGTTTTCCGTGGAATTTCTTTCCAGAATATTTTGAGCTGTTTTTCAGTGTATTTTCAGGGTTGAGAAGAAGAAAAAGAGGCAGCGAACTTATGTGCCATATTGCGCGAAAACCAAAGATTTACAAAAATAAAAAAAATAAAAAAAATGAGGGCGCTGCCCTTGCAAGGGCCCCTTGACCCCTGTCGTCCCTTGAGACAGTCGTTCATGTGAAAAGAAAATTCTATGTTTTGGGAAAATTAGTTAAACCCAAACTTCATAAAAGATGAATGGTGCATCGGAAATGAGGTGGCTGAAGTTAACATTCTGGACCAAAATACAGTTGTGTGTTTTGCCTGAGACTTGGTGAAAGTTTTCATTCTTAGAAGTGGTGTGGTTTTCACATACGAGGTCGGAATGAAGCATGTGGATAGGCGTTGGAAAGCTTATCTAGTAGGGAACAAGGATAAGTGACCAGAATCTGAGCATGAAGCAACAAAGTGCTAATGATGGCCGCTGCTATCAAAGGGACAAATCTGAACAGTTGCATGCCCAGGGGTAGCAAGGACCATGAAGTCAATCAGCTGCTGTGTAGAAGAGTAGTCCCATGAAAGGATGAAATACTTGAAGAGGGAAGTTTCCTTAAAACCCTATCTTGCTGATTATAGCTACATTTCCTAAGTTTTATGCATGAAATGCATGAGGATACGTTTTGTATGAACCACTAATGATAATCATTGCTTTGATGTTGGCATTAGTGGAAAAAAACCAACGATGACATGGGCCTGGATGAATATGTTGCTGGTGCTGACAGATGTGACCAGCAACCTTATGAAGAAAGGGATAAGGCAACAAGTCTGTAACAAAAGTTGGTGAGCAAATCTTGCAATCTCCTGCAAAGGACCAACTAAATTGGTCATGTCAAGGGTGTAAGTACGACCCATGCAAGTAAGAATTTGCTTATGACAAATTCCATGGATTGGTACAGGTAAGAGACCTCATACCATGTGAATAGTGGAATGTAGAATGGTGTCATGACTGTATATGTTGATAACATTGATTATAGTAATGCATCCTATAAAAAGTGGACATGGTTAGGCTATGCCTGGTAGGTTGAGTGCATAGTATTTTTGAATCAATGCAAGGTAGCATTGAATGGACATGCATTAAGAAGATTTTATGAATCTTGTAGTTATGCATTGGATGTATGCATATGAAGGGTGTGAGTGACTAATTGCATAAGCATAGGTGCAAATGTTGTGGTGCATTGCATGAATGCATTGAGATGAGTGCATGTGATATTATGAATGACTAATGGCTGAAATGATGAATTGATGACAATTCAGGGACCATTTCAGAGGTTGTTATGAATGCAGGATAGTCATGATCAATTGGCTACCAGAAATGCTCTATGGGAGAGCAAGGTGGTATGAATGATATGCTTGTGAAGTAAGGAGTATCTAAACATTTCATTTAATTGCATGAATGATATGACTATACATTGCAATGTTAGTATGATAATGATTGCATGAAGTATATGAGTTTTGTTATATATTGATGTGACTAACAGCTGGAAGTATTGAATTTTATAAATTCTGAAAATGCTTCGGTGATGGTTGTAGCAATGAAAAGTTTATATGCATCCAGACTTACCAAGTGTTTGGTTGATTGAAGCTCATGTTTCAGGTAGATTATTCCGAGCATGGCAGTGGGAGGTAAGACCCTGACCAATGCCAGAATCTACCATATGAAAGAGCTTATTAAATTTGAATTGTGAATTTCAAATTTAAGGAATTGTTGACAACTACTAGTCACTACTGGCTTGCATAAGCTTGTGTTTGGATGTTGAAGCTTATGTTTCAGGTAGATTATTTCGAGCATGGCAGTGTGAGGTAAGACCCTGACCAATGCCAGAATCTACCATATTATATGCATAATAGGTTGTTGAAATTTGAATTGTGAATTTCGGATTTGAGAAATTGCTGACAACTACTAGTCACTACTGGCTTGCATAAGATTGTGTTGGATGTTTGTAGCTCATGTTTCAGGTAGATTATTTTGAGCATGGTAGTGAGAGGTAAGACCCTGACCAATGCCAGAATATACCATGTAAAAGAGCCAAACTTTATGAGAAGAGTCTCATGGTTGTGAAAATAGTTGGTTGTTTGAATTGTGAATTTTGGATTTAAGAATTGCTGACGACTACTAATCATTGTTGGCTTGTATGAGATTGTGTCAGGAGGGACGCATGGTAAGTGGGTATTCATGTTATGATAGTAAGCATAAATTTATAATGGGCATAGTGCTGCTGCTTACAAGAAACCCACAATTAAACAAGTCAATTTCTGCAGTAGACATAATTGCAAATTCTTATTGAATTTGATTACCAATGTCATTGCTTGGTTATGGAATGATCAATTGGATTGTATTATCAGGTAATGATTGACTGTTTGGCTATTTGATGAATGTGTCAGGGATACACACTACAGGAAGATAATGTGTGATGACCTGCAAGAGCCAAAATTCATGGGAAGGTTTTCCCTTGGAAATGGGTTTCGGGTGAAACGCCATTGGACATTTTGGAAATGTCTCATCTGCACTGCATGTTCGGTAGTAACATGGGTGAGATGGTATAAAGTATGTCGGTAAGACATGTGTGAATATGAAATGTAAAAAGGAGTTTGGATGGAAAACTGAGGGACTGTTAACTCAGGGAAGGAGCCTCCATTCCTCCTTAACAAATGCATACTGCGACGACAAATGGATAAGTGTTATGTGACCCTTGCTATGAATATGCATGTTTAATTATTAAATTCCATATGCAGAACATGTTTGATTTTATTTCCATAATGACCGATCGCTTGAGTATGAATAGGGCCTACATGGCACACACCAGAGAAGGGTGCACACTTTTCCGATGTTGAGTCACGAAAGGGTTTTCAATATTGATTACACCCTAGGGAGTGGGCGCACTCCTGGTATCTCAATACTTGATAGTGAATGATGAGAAACATGATTACAGTTTTTGAGCAATAACGCTGATGAGTTTGCTTGCATTGCTTGTGTTGCTTGTGTTGACAGGCTAAAGGTAAAAGGTAAAATGGTAAATGGTTGTTGTGAGGGGTTGCGGATTAAGGGTTATTGTTGATATAAGTGTATGTCAGTATAAATGTATGCTGGTATAAGTGTATGTTGGCCTGTTATATGCCTGGGGATCCATAGTAGATCCTAGACCTAGAAATGGTCATGATAAAGTTCCAAGCCTAGTCGACCATGAGGATGTACTGGCTGGACATTAATTATTTGATGTTGAGGAGAAGCTTGTGTGCTGACCTAACACCTAAGTCCATAGGCGATCCCAAGGCTTGCAAAGCGAAGTAGGATCCTGTGGATGAACGAGGAAAGGCACAATACAAATAAGTATTGGATCATTTTGCTTATGAATATACATGTGTATATGATTTGGTTATGAAGTTTTAAACTCTTGCTCTAGAGATAAAACTAATGAGAATAAACTAAACATGTGAATTTATTCAACGTTTGGATATAGGTATCGCTGGGAGCGAGGACTATGAGAGCATCCTAGAGGTGCATGTGGACATGTGACTGCCCTGGAAAGCTCGGAATGAACGGTAATGAAAAAGGTGCTAGTAATACTGTGAAGGTCCTAGTAGCCAAGACTAACCATGTGGAGAGACTCCATGGTTTAGAGGTCTGGAATAGACCGAAGACACTAAGTGTCATGACCAAGAAGGATTGGTCCAGCATTCACGGTGAAGTGAAAGAGGCTGAGAGCATGAAAAGCCACTACGGTGATGTGGGTTCCCGGATGGAACAACACAAAGAGGGGAAAAACTCTCACTGCTCTCTCTTGCCTTCTGATTACATATATATATATATATATGCTTATGCATTGTGAAAACAAAGGATTGTTGAATGCATGTATGATTGGGAATGAAATGTGTGTATTTGCTTAAGTAAATTTGTGAATGCTGGAATAGTTAATTCCCTGCCCAGGAATGGACATGAATGAGCTCATGTGCCTATTGGGGAAGGCATGAAAAATATGAAAGTTTCCTTGATGAAACTTGGACTGTCATGCCAATCAGGTAATTAACTGACTAATTTTAATGTCTATAGTATGCTTGGTCTAATAGAATTTCAATGATGCATTGCACAGGTGAGAACGGTGAAACCAGGTGGTGCACATTGATCATGGCAGCAGATCAAAAGTTGCTGGACTTAGCTGGAAGTCTCCTTCAACGATTGCCAAGACCCAAGAAAATCTTGGGGAGATGCTCAAGATACAGAGAAGGAAGAATGAGATGAACCACCAGATTTTGCAAGACTCTATTGGTTTGCAAAGGGAGGTGAAAAGCCTTTTGGGAGCAATCGGCAAAGGAAAGGAAGGTGGATCAGTGATGGGACAATCGTCCAAGCGACCCGTTGGAAAACGGTCTAGGCATGAAGACTCAAAAGAAATTGAGTAGGTAAAGATGAAGCAACCAGTGAAATGCTGGAGATGTGGAGGACATCATTTACGCTGCGACTGTCCGATGAGGGAACATGATGAAGGCAATAGCCACAAAGTTCCTAGACTTCGGGATCAGCTGGAAGCTGAGAACCAGCAGGAGAAGTCCATGGAAGTCAAGGGGCTTGGTCTTGAACGTTCAAAGTAAATGATTGGATGTGGGACAGATCTGCAATTTTGAAATTTTGATGTGCAATTGTATATGTACTGTATATATGTAATGGAACACCGAGGACGGTGTTATTCCAAGGGGGAGGGGAATGTCACACCCTCGGTTTCGACCCCATTTGCATGATGTATAAAATGTAATTAATAATGGTGAGGAGCTCAAGGAAAAAGCCCCACCATCGATTTGGTCGTGTATGTTTCGGCAATAGGGTTAGTTGCCGATGGTATGTCATGCTATCTGACACATTATAATGTGGCATCATGTAAATACGCACATCAAATAAAACTAAAACCACAACCAGCTACGCCAGTGCAACGTTGAATGAAAAGGGCAAGGTTCCAAAGGATAAGGGTGTGGGGGATGTCAAACCTTGGTCTATGGGGGAAAAAACCATGTGTTGCCACCTTGTCTTGTTTGCCACCTTCCCTTGTCTCACCCAACCGTTTTGATGTCTTGATGGAGAATGGCTGCTGGTGGTTGGGGCAGTTATTGTCTTTGGGAGTGGGGTGGCAAGACTTTCAGTCCTTTTCCCACACACCCACTCCACCCACGACCTTCCATACACTCCACTCCATCCCTGTCAGTTCACCTTCACGACCGCATCTGTTGAGGCTCACGGAGAGCAGTGGTCGGTTCACCCTCACGCCTGGAGAGTTGTTCGCTCTCGCACAGGTAGTTGGACTAGTCTTCAGTTTCATGGTTGTGATCTGTGGAAGTTCCCTCTCACGCAGGGAGTGCAGTCTTTCTCACGCACCTCCAATTCGCGTCCTCTCGGTGGGCTGTTCACCTTCACGCAGGAGGAGAATTCTTGCTCATTCTCGCGCGTAGGGATTTCCTGGTTTTACCCACGTGGTTTTCCTCTGTGGACCTACGGATGGTCCGGCTGTATCTTTTCCTCACGGGCTGATTTGTGGTGTCTACATTATTGTTGCTCATGCACGGATCGGGAGACTGTAATTTCTCCCCAGCGCGGTCTATGTAAGCCTTTCTCCAACGAATTTGACTGTGTAACCGGGGCTGTGGTTTTCCCCAAGTTGCTGGTAATGTATGTGGATATGTTTTTGGGATTGTTGTTTTCCCATGCTGGGAGTGGTAATTGTTGTTATGCTTGGGGGGGGGGCTATCTATTGTGGTCTGCATTAGGTTTCCCATGGCTATGGGGAGTGCTGTCATCATCCATTATGGACTGTTGAGTGTTGCTATCAGCCATGGTGGGGTTGTGGTTGTTGGTGCACCCTAGTTTGGGTTGTT
Source organism: Pseudotsuga menziesii (assembly GCA_001517045.1). Taxonomy (NCBI): domain Eukaryota; kingdom Viridiplantae; phylum Streptophyta; class Pinopsida; order Pinales; family Pinaceae; genus Pseudotsuga; species Pseudotsuga menziesii. The sequence goes on along the minus strand of LPNX010838561.1, from coordinate 635,339 downwards.
GTTGAGTTGTTTTGGCCACGTTAGGGCCAAGAACAACTCTGATTTTCCCTGTGGGCTTGAGCTGTGTCTCATTTTGGTTTGGGATTGCCACCCTATTGGTTATGCCTTCATCATAGAGCTGTGAATGAATTCTTTTGCTGCTAGTATGCAGTGGTTGTTCCTTGGACTGTGCTGGCTTGGCCAATCTGTTGATGGCCTGGTAAACCCAGCTGTGTTGGTTTGACTGATTATGTCCCTTGGCTATGTGTAATCCTGCCTTGACCCCTATCCTTGGAGGAATCATGCCCAACTTGGGGGTGGTAGTGTGCTGAGAGATTGATGAGCACGCTGGCCTATGGTTGTGTGGAACGTTGCAGCGACGTAGCTGGTTGCGGGATTCTTCACCAAAAGATAAGTACAACTATTATTTCATCTCTTCAATTAACCTACTGTTTTATGAATCATGATGAACATGTGAATGTTGTTTTATGTATATGTTTGCTTCCACTGTATGATCGAAGATTTATGCATTGAGTGATTGCGCATATATGATGATGGATTATTCATCTTAGCCTGCATCTGGTTATCTAGTATGCATTATGATTAAGCCTTTAACTCAGCATTTATCCTTGTTTCTCTTCATGGGTCTGTCTGCACGGTTATTATGGTGTTCGTCACATCCTCTTCACCGGGATAAGGGATGGGGACGTGACACCACAGATCATCAAGAAAAGAGGGCTAGGATAACTCTCCTCAATAGGGGGAATCATTTGGTGGAAACCATTTCAAGATGGAATAATTTTCATTTTGACCCTGTCACTATTGTTGGGAGGAACTCAGGCATCAAGTTTCAGAGCCTTCCCACCTTAGTTTTCAGAAAGTGGCCTTGCTGAGAAAATCGCCTCAAGGAGGTGCATATTTCTATCCAAACAGAAATCCCTAAATGCAAGTTTGGAAAATTAGGGTTTCTCTGACAAACCCTAGGTTAGACAGCTTCAGAACGAGGTCGAACACCTCAAATCAGTAAGATCTAAATATTTGCTATTTCCATTTGAGGTTCTCATTTGAAAAGATGACTCACTATACTCAGCTTGAGGACAACCTTGGAGGGGATGATAACTTTCGAGCATGGAAGTACAAAATCTCTCTGATACTTGAATAAAATGACTTGGATCAGTTTATCATTACACAAGTTCTAGAACTAGAGAGCGATGAGGCTATGACTGCTCATAAGAAAAGCATGTCTAAGTCTAAGAGAATCATTGCAGATTCTATTAAGGATCACCTCATTCCCCATGTATCTGCATTCAAGACACCTAAGGAAGTGGATGATGTTTTCAAAAATATATTCAAAGGAAATAACATCAACCGAAAGATGACTTTGAGGAACCAACTGAAGAATGTGAAGATACAGAACTCTGAGACTATACAGTATTACTTCACAATGGTTTATTAAATCAAAGAAAAAATTGAAGCAGTTGAAGAGAATATCGAAGAAGGAGAAATTGTGATGACTACCTTGAATGGTCTCCATAGATCATGGAACTCATTCATTCAAGGGATTTGTGAAAGAAGGAGGATGATCTCTTTCAGTAGACTCTGAGAAAAATGTGCACAAGAAGAACCTTGACTCGTGAAAAGAGAAGAGAATATGCAAGCAACTGAAGATCAGTATCTCACAACTCACACTAGGAAGAACTTCAACAAGAAGGAGAAGAAGGAGAAATTTCATCACAACAAGAAGAAGGACAAGAAACTAAAGAATACCAAAAGAGATACTTCAAATGTTCGACGCTACACTTGTGATGAAAAGGGACATTTTGCAAGAGATTGTCCCATCAGGGAAAAGAGACACCATGCTCATATTGTCGAAGATGATGAACCAACAAACAAAATATTCATACAGGAGAAGGATGATTCCGATGAAGAGCATGTGCTAACTGTAGCACTTATGGGCACTCTCTCACCTGAAGATCAGTGATTGGAATCATTCATTAATATATCTGAACATGAGTCACCACACAAGGTGAAACTTGGGGATGATTACCAATACCCCATAAAAGAGAGTGGAGAAGCTTCATACAAGCTTGACTCTGAGATATATTTAAAGATGCAGGATGTGCTATATGTTCCAGTATTGAAGAAGAATATTCTCTCCATCTCTGCACTAGATGCAAAGGGAAATAGGGTTGCATTTTTTGATGTCCAAGTTCTGATGTGTCCTAGAGGAAAGACAATAGAGGATGAAACAATGATTGGAGAAGAAGGAAAAGGCTTGTACAAGATAAAGGGAGAGCCTAAACAGGAACTTTGTCATGATTCAATTGAACCAAGCAAACTATGGCACATAAGGCTTGCACATGTGCACTACAGAGAACTACCAATGGAAAGAAAATCAATCTCAGGATTTACAGAGATCTAGGCAAAGCATGAAGGCATTTGAAAAGGATGTGCAAAAGGAAAGAATGTGAAGAATACATTTCCCAGCAGTGAGAGAAAGGGTAAATGAATATTGGAGATAGTACACTCAGATGTATGTGGACCCATGTATTCTAACTCATTAAGTGGGTATGCATACTATGTTTCCTTTATAGATTATTTCTCACCTAATACTTGGATATATTTATTGAAAGGGAAATGTGAATTTTTTAATCAGTTCAAGGAATATAAATCCTTGCTAGAGAACCAAACTGATAGGAAGATCAAGATTTTATATTTAGATAATGGAAAAGAATTCATGTCAGATGAATTCAAGGAATTCTGCAGAGAGTCTGGTATTAAGAGGGATTTGATTACTCCATAAAATCCTCAATAGAATAGGGTTATAGAATGAAAGAACCGAACTATCATGGAAGCGACAAGGGCAATGCGACATGACTAGGATATTCCTATGCACCTTTCGGTGGAGGAAACAAGAACAACTGTGTATGTACAGAAGAACCGTACTCCTCATCGAGTACTTGAAAACAACACTCCTAAATAGGTTTTATTAGGAGAGAAACCATAAGTCATCCATCTAAGAATATTTGGTTTCTCAGTGTACATAAATATCCCAAAGGAGAAAAGGACCAAGCTTGATCCTTCTGGGAGGAAGGGTGTATCCATAGGATATAGTGACACATTAAAGGACTACCAAATATACTTCCTAGGATTCAAGAAGATCAACATCAGTAGAGATGTAACCTTTGACGAATACTCGACATACTTTAGATCTAGGAGGATAACTATCCAAGAAGTCAAGGAACCTGAAGAGATGAGAGTTAGAGATATGGATATTGGAGAAGAAATTCTCGAATACCTTGAGTATCATGACATGACAGAACCACAAGAGATGGTAGAGACATTCCTTAAGAATAACTCCCACAAGAGGAAACCAACATGAGCACGGGAGCTCATACGAGAAGTTGAAAGGTATGGAACTTGAGAAAAAATACATAGAGAGGGAAAGAGGGAAAATCCATACAATAGGTATGTGGCCCTGTTGTGTGACATCATTAACATAAAATCTTCCACCTATGAATATGCCTTAGAAAATAAAGAATGGAAGGATGCTATGATCAAGGAATATCAGTTGATCATTTAGAATGATGTCTGGGAGACTATTTCGACACCGGAGAAGAAGTCTGTCATGACTTCAAAGTGGATCTACAAGATATCAAGCATGCTGCAGATGGAAGCATCAAGAAATACAAGGCAAGGTTCATATCACAAGGATTCTCATAGACAGAAGGCATATACTACAAAGAGACATTTGCACCCATGGAGAGGTACACTTCCATTAGGACCATAATTTCTTGGGTAGCAATTATGAAATGGAAAATACACTAGATGGATGTCAAGAAAACTTTCTTGAATGGTGTAGTCGAGGTGGAATTGTACATGGAACAACCACTGGGATTCGAGACACATGAAAGGAAGACCCATGTGTGCAAATTGAAGAAGGCCTTGTATGGATTGAAACAAGCACCAAGGATATGGTACAATAGGATGGACAACTTCCTAATGATCTTGGAATTTACCAAGAGTAAAGAATATTCCAATCTTTTTTTCAAGGTGGAAGATGGAAGACCAATGATACTCCTTTTATATGTTGATGACTTGTTTCTAATGGGTGAAGAGGAACTCATTACAGATACAAGGAGGAGACTTTATACAGAGTTCAAGATGAAAGACCTAGGTATGATGCACTACTTATTAGGCACAGAGATGTGGCAGAGTTTAGATGGAATATTCCTTGGGAAAGGGAAGTATGTAGTGGAGAATCTGAAGAGATTCATAATGTTGGACTGCAAGGTGATAGCCACACCTATGGAATCTAACTTGAAGCTTATGAAGGATGCTTCATTTGAGTAGGTTGATGCCATGATGTACCGTCATATGATTGGATCATTGATGTATCTAAAGAATAGGAGACCCGACATATGCTTTGTAGTGAACACCCTGAGCCAGTTCTTGAAGGACCTAAGACATGTTCCCCTGATAGTTGCAAATCATGTTTTGAGGTACCTAAAAGGTATAGTGGATTATCGGCTCAAATATAATTTGAATAAAAATATTAACCTACACAGTTATGTTGATTCATACTGGGAAGGTAGTGCCACTGGCAGGAAGAGTAGCTCAGGTTCCTGCTTCAGTTTGGGATCTAGCATGATCTCCTGGTTTAAGAGGAAGCAATCATCTATGGCATTGAGTACAGCTGAGGCAGAGTATGTTTCCACTTTCTTGGCTAGTTGTGAGGTAGTGTGGTTACAAAATATACTGTATGAATTATTTGATCTCCAGTTGGATGTGACTTGTATATTCTACAACAATCAGAGTTGTGTGAATCTGTCAAAGAACCTAGTGTTCCATGACAAGTCGAAGCACATCAAGATCAAGTTCCACTATATCACAGATATGGTGCAGAGAGAAGAAGTGAAGCTCCAGTATGTGGAAACATAGGAGAAGATATCTAATGTGTTGACCAAGCCTCCAGTGAGCGTGAATTTCAAGTACTTCATAGAAAAACTTGGTGTGATCTAGATGAAGATCCCTCGAAAGAGGGAGTGATGAATTCTAGCATAGCTAGAGAGACAAGTTGTATGAGCATAACATCCTGTATAAGTTCAAAGGTTTCTAGGATGTAGTCAATCCTATAGGTTATCCTTGGATAAGTCCTGGCAAATCTCATAGGTTATCCTCGGATGTAACTAGTCTTGATGTGTTCTATGCTAGAAATAACTGATGCATAATATCTCACATGGGAAATGAGACAGGATATCCGAGAGGGAAAAATCTTGGTGAAGTAGGTTGCTCGGACATAAGAATTCCTGTAGGTTTCTCCTAGGATGTAATCATTCATGATGAAGCTCACAGGTTATCCTTGGACGTAATTCATCCTATGACAAGTTATTCGAGTGTAAAATGAGACCTGGCACGGTACACAGGTTACTCGAATGTAATAATTCCTATGGGTTTCTAGAGTGTAAAAAAGAGACCTGGTGTGGTACACATGTTACTCAGATGTAATATGCCTCTAATATTGTCTGAGCATAAAATATCCTAGAAGTAGTGTTTTCAGATGTAATAAGTCCTTGAGGTTAACCAGGGAATGTAAAAGGTCTTGATGTAGTAGGTTGTTTGGTAGTAATCAGTCCTTAATATATATCTATATATATGTGTTCCCATGTTGAGATGATAACATCATGAAGCACGAGAGGTGCACCTAGGAGTTTCTACTGATAGAACGCATGTTGACTATGCAAAGACATAATGCACTGAGTATGCTCCTAGGAAATTATCGCATAGTAGAAGTTGCAGGTTGTCTTAATGATGTGAAAATTATCCTGGATTACTACTATGGTGAAAGAACGCAGGTGGTCAACATCTAAATCTTTGTTTTTTGTTTTTTTTTTATGTAGGACAAAAGAGATGATTTGGATACGATGAGATGAAGGTAGGAGATGCAGGTTATTGTCGTGGCAATGTAAAGAAGGTCTTGAACTGTTCCTACGAGATGGATTGCTTGAGATGTGATGAAGACTTGGATGAGGACTAGGCCTACACCCAGTCGAGAGAGTGATGTGATGACATATAGTACCGATAGATTCTCAATAATAAGAATATTATGGAAGAAATTATGATGATGATTCTATCACTCTGTGATGATGACTCTGCAAAGAAGACTTGACCAGATGTGTTGAAGACTGTGAAGAGAGAGGATACCTTCCTTGTTAAGAGGGAGTGTTGATGTATTTGTAACTTCAGAATATATTTTGATGTATATTATCATTGTATGTTGTTGTAGCCCCATTAGGGATGTGTTTAACACCATTTTTGGATTTGTTATAGTGGATTTTACTACACATGGTAGATCACACATTTATGGCCTTCCCTGTCCCTCTGCAGACTCTTTGGACCCCATGGACCATTTTTGAACCTTTGATGTTTCCAATATCATCCCTAAAAACACCTTTTATTTTCCATACGTGACTTTTAAACCCTTTCTTGCGTATATATGCGGATATAACCCTTAAACTCGTGTACATCGGGATGCGTGCAAAAGGCCAAAGATTTTTGGAGTTTTCCTTGATGTGGATCCAAGTCACTTGTCTCTTGGCCTTCCATATGCCTTGATATCACTCGGATTTGACCTTCCATTACCCCATTGAAGCACTATATAAGGAACCCTTTGGATACATTGAAAGGGGAGGAATTGAAGAGTAAGAAAACTATAGTCCATTGTTTCTGTAGCTTTCTTATACTTGAATCTGCATCCCTTTGTGCCTTGGAGCACTTGGTGTTCTTTCCAATATTTCCTTTCCTTTTGAGCGCAACTATCAAGAGATGGAGGATTGAGGTGGTGGAGGCCCAGGTGGATGACTTAGTTTCTCTGGTTCGCAGACATGCTGATAGAGGTTGTCATTCATGTAATCTCTAAGTTATATTAATAGAAATATCTTTTCCTGTCCAATGATGTGCATTTAAATAAATATTGAATCCATGGATTCTTTTAATTGCTTATAGATTATTTATTATATATGCGAGAGTAGGTCTAACACCAATATATAGCATGCTTGTCTTGTTTGCTGATTATTGAGAGAGCAAATTGTTAACACAAGAGGGATTGGAAAATCTCAACGGGGATCTACATCAACCATCCAGAATAAGGTATGTTTTGAGATCCTTTAGTGTTAGATGTTTTATTTCTCTTGCATATTGGGAAGGGATTGATTTTTGTGGTTACTCTGTCTATTGTTGTACACCCCAAGCCATAGGAAGTTTTCTCCATAACAGGATGTCTTAATTATGTCTATACCTTGAGGTACAACCTCTGTTGTAAGTTGTTCCAATAGTCCCCAGTGTAATATCATGTAATTTTTATTTGGAGTCTCTCTAGGATAAATTGGCCCTATTAGGGAAGACATGTGGGCCCCAGTATTATGTTTGGTTAGTGACTTGAAAGGGTATAAATAGGGAGGTTCTCTCCCTCATTTATACACACCACACACTCTCAAGTTAGCATGCAAGAGAGAGATAGAGAGACAAAGGAGGAGAGATAGATAGCTACTAAATACTTCTTATTATTTCTTTTGATCATCTTACTACTATGAGGAAATTTGAGAGGTTTTCTCCTTTATGGTTTCCCGGTAAATTTCTTTGTGTCTTGTGTATATTTTATATCTCTTTCATCTTGTTGTACTTGTTATTCTTTCGGATAAATATCCTAGATAAACTAATCAGATCTAAAGAAAAACTAACACATTTTGCTTCAAGCTCGAACCAAGGACATAGTTTCTATATTTGTAGTAGATGATTCCCATCAACACCTTATATCTATCATCATGGTTAGTCCTATCAAAAATTTCACAAGCAAACTTATCCTTGGAATATTCTACTTCTAATATAACTTTCCAATCTTCTACAACATTCATTAGGGAAATAGAGGGTATTTTAGATAAGAAATTTTCTACCACATTATTATTTCCCTTTACATATTCAATATAAAATTCAAGTATTTGAACCTTACCCACTTTTGTTTCCTTTCATTTAGATATTTTTGAGTGAGGAAGTATCTTAGGCTATTATGGTTAGTTTTGACCACAAACTTGTTTCCCACCAAGTATTGTCCGAACTTGATAAAAGCATGCATGATGGATAAAAATTATTTGTCTTAAATAGATTAAATATTCTCATTTGTCTGTATCTTGTTAATATAAAAATCTATTGGTTTTTTCCCTTGCTTTAGGACTGCTCCAATTCCCTCCCGTGATGCATCACACTCCAAGACAAATGGTTTAGAAAAATCAAGTCATGCAAGAATATGACAATTACTCATTACCTCTTTCATTATTTGGAAATACTTTTCATCCTCTTCATTCCATTTTAAAGCATATTTCTTTGTAAAATCAGTGAGAAGTGAAGTGATTTGGGAGAACCCCTCACAAATTTTTTATAGTAGGTATAAATCCAAATGAATCCCCTCAATTCTGTCAGATGTTTGGGATGTGGCCATTCAATAATGGATTTTATTTTCTCCAAGTCCACCTTCACACCATCTTGACCAATGATTTGTCTAAGATACAAAATTTATCTCAAACCAAACTCACATTTTGAAAGATTAGCAAACAAAGATTGATCATGCAAAATTTTCAATGCAACTTCTAGATTATGCAAGTATTCCTTCCATGTCTGAGTGTAAATAAGAATTTCATCAGAGAAAACTAATAAAAAATTATGAAGTTTCTTATGGAAGATATTGTTCATGCATGATTGAAATGTGTCAGGATCATTTGTTAATCCAAAAGGCATGGAAAGGAAATCAAAGTGACCATAGTGACATCTAAAAGCAATATTTGGTATGTCTTCCTCCCTCATTCAAATTTGATGATAACCATATTTAAGTTCAATATTTGAGAAGAAATTTGATACATGGAGCTCATCCATGAGTTCATCAATCCTTGGGATGGGATACCTATTCTTCACTGTCTTCTTGTTGAAGGCTCTAAAATAAATGCACATTCTTAAGTTTCCATCCATTTTCTTCACCATGACAATTGAAGAAGAATAAGGGATTGAACTAGGTATTATGAGATTTGATTCCAAGTGTTCTTCAATGGCCTCCTAAATCTCATATAGAATACTTTCAGGGTGTCTATAGGGATGCATTTTGATAGGTTGGGTACCTATATATAATTCAATGGTATGATCCACCCATCTATCAGGTGGCTTTCCTCAAGGAAGGTCTTCAGAAACCTTCTCATACTTACTCAATGACTATTTTATCTCTTTGGGATGTTTGGAAACCTTCAAGTGAGCCTTAAAATATGTGATCAAACATTCATCAACCCACTCAATGTTCCCATGCCTCAAGACAAAACTCATACTATGAGAGGACACCACTTGGTTGGGGTAAGTGTGAATTCCTCTCAACAAGATGAGTTTCCCTTTCGAATATCTAAACCTCATTTTAGGGAATTTATAGTTCATTTTATGCTACCATATAGAATGTAACCATTGGAATCCCAAAACCACATTTGTATTATCCAAATTCAATGCATAGAAACTATCAATAACAATGCAATTCCCTATAGTAATTTAAAGCTTTGGAATCCATTTGGCATAGCCTGTAGAATTGTTACCTGGAATGATGACTGTGAATCCTTCAAAAGTTCACCAGGTATATTTCAACTTTCCACCAAGGCTGCATCTATTAAGTTATGAGTGGATCCTCCCTCAACTAGAGTTGTAACCCTTTGGCCTTGTATGGATCCCTTGAATCTAAGGGTGTGAAATCGAGGCACACCTGAAAGTACTGAAAATTTTCCTTTCTCATGAGAAGGATGCTCTTCTTCTACTGTCTCATACCCATATTATTGGGATGAAATTAGTACTTCTTCTTCCAAATCCTCCTACTCATCTTCATAGAAAACTTCAATGTAGTGTGCCTTCCCCTTAGCACACCTATGTCCAAGAACCCATGGTTGTTGGCATGTGAAGCACAATTTATTCCTCTTTAATTTTTATTTTCTTGATCCCTCCTTATTATCCTTAAAAAAAAATCCTTTTTCTAGGGTTTCCTCCCTTCTTTGAATTGGAAAGGAAAATAGGCTTAGGGGTTTTCCTAGTCCTTGGAAGCACATTCTGCAAATCTCTTGTCAAGTTTATGGAATCCTCCAATGTAGTTGTCTTGTGGGACTTAACCAGTCCTTTGAAAGGTTCTTCAAATCCTTCAATTTATAGTAGAACCAGCTGATCCATAGAGATATCAGAAACCATCACTGAGAGCTTTTTAAATTCCAACATATAGGCTTGAGGCATTCCAGTTTGCTTCAATTGTGCCAATTCTTTGAATGGAAGTTCAGGTTCTTTCCTATCGAATCTCTCCACTAATGCCTTGGAAAACTCTTCATAGGATGCAATTTGATCATGTATCAAGGTATTAATACCATGGAACCACCAATAATTGGATTCTCCCTGAAGATGTAGAATGGCCATTTTCAATCCATTCTCTTCAACCATAGGATTGAACTGGAAATGCACATCTAGTTTTTGTATCCAAGCACTAGTAGACATTTGGGAAGAGCCATAAAAGGAAGGCAGAGTTACCATTCCCATGGTATACTTCAATTCCTGATTTAGAAAAGGTGTCCTACCCCTATTTCCTCCAAACACTATCTTTCTAGATGCCTTTAATTACTGGTCAAAAGGAAAAGTTTTCCTACATTCTTCACTTAATCATTGCCACTCATCTATTGCTTCCTTCATCCCATAAGGAGTATCAAGATTCTCTTTAGAATCTAAAATCTTAGGATTCGTAGGTCTAGTCTGATTATTGAAGTCATGGGGTTTATTGTGAGGTCCAGTATTCTAGAAAATAGTTTCCCCATAGGTCTTATTCTCTTCATGATCTGAACTATTACTACTCCCAGCTGCCAAATTAACCCCAAGTTGGATAGCCAATATAAATTCAAACCCTTGCATAATATACTTGGTCATATCATCAAAATATGACTTCATGAGTGTCTTAAATTCATCATTATCATCCATAACAAGTCCTACCCCTAGTTTATCTGTAATCACCACTAAAGCAAAACTGACTTCTTCACCTTCTTCTCTCTCACTAACAATGTTTTCAGTTTTATTCTCTATTTTAGGAAGATAATAACCATGAAAAATAAATAAAAAACTTCAATCAGTTTCCAATACCATTCTCTGATACCATTATAATAACCATACTTTAATTTTTTAGAGAATAGTGGAAATTGGAAAATTTTGAGCTTAACTAGTCATGATTAAAGGGGTTATAACTGACTCCAAAAGGCCTTGAATTTTCAATTCAATGGTATGGTGAGTCTTAGTACATCCAAATATGGCCTATGAACATTTTGGGTCTGAATTAAATCCTCTATAATTTGGTTTTGGGATAATTAGAGAGAGTGCAAATTTCCTAGAAACATGAGGTCAAATTACCCCTAGGGGTGGAGGCCAAATTGGCTTCTCAACTCAAGTAAGGCCCTCCAAAATTTCATAATATATTATGGGGATGAATATCATAAATAAATGGATTTAATTAATCATGGTTATTATCTCTGTAAACTTGTTATAATGTGAAACATTCATATGACAACTTTATGTGAAATTGCTTAAGGGAAAATGCATTACTAGGTCGATTTTAACACACGAAAAGTAGATGGAATAGTTCAGATAATGAAATGATATATGGAGATCATTTACAAAATGTAAATTTATGCCCCAACATAATTAGACATCATATAAATTCCTTCATACAAATATGATATACAACTCTTTCAAAATGGAAGCTAAGTACATGAAAACTAGTGGTTTAATAGCATGGGAATGCAAGCTTTTCACACATGGATTACTTAGATTTCAAATTATATAGTATATGTACATAATATTACATATTAATAAATCATATACCCAATATTTGGAATCAAATTTACTCAGCCAAGTGAAATCACCACTCCAAGTGCGTCATCACATAAAAGTAAGGGGAAATGGTGACGCATGAATGAGAGAAGGGGGAGATAGATGTGAACTCAAACTGTATAGACCTTGAAACTACAACTAAAAATATTTAATTAATCTAAAATTATAGGTATTAATGGCCTATCTATCAACCAACTTGGAAATGAATCCAGCTCCCTCTAAATTGGTTCACAAGCAGGGAGAGTGAACACTCACCATGTAATCGAAAAGTAAAATCTCTCCAAAATGAAAATTGCTGAATAATAAATGATAAAAATACATTCTCCTTCCTTAAGCCATCCTTTTATTAACTTCATGGGGTCTCTTAAGGCCTAATTTCTCTCCAGAGGCTTCCTCCAACTCATCCTAGTGGTTTATTAACTCCGATGACACTTGTCTTCTCCTTCATGCTCCAATTCTTTCCCCAATTCAAATGATTGCCTCTAACTCCCAAATGTTCCCTATTGGTGGATATTTTTATAAATATCATGTCATATTTTTCATTGATCTACAATCAGGTCTGAATTTTTCATCTTTGTCATAGAATCTTCCATCATTGTTGTCATAGACTGCATGGAATATCCTTCCAAGTGGCACACATTGTCTTCTTAGTATCTTCCTCTTCCATGGGAGTTACTATTCTCTAATAATTCAAATTAGTTGGCTCATGATATTCTATGTGACACCACATCATCCTCCAATAATTTTACATTCCCCATGGACTTGAATTTGGATGAAGGTCATGCCATGTGTGTGGGGGAATCTAGCCACCCAAGGAATCCATAAGCCTCCAATTATTATCCATGAACCAATGCCACGTAATTTTATTAACATTTATTTTTTATGTGACCCAATTTAATATGAATATAGTAAAATAAGGTCCTTTTGGGTCCCATCGCTCCCTTATTACAAATTTTAATGCCTCCACCCCAACCTAGGGAACTAATAGGTTGGTGAAACATTATTTGCAAGTAGTATTATTTGGATGGGGACATGGTATTTAGTATCTCTATGACCTAATTTAAACATATATTGTAATTCATCATGTACCCTCCCATTGTGCAAGTTACCCACACGTTACACAGCTACATAAAGTTCAGTCTGTAGCTAAAAATACATATAGAGCACTATACATGCTCAATAATTACAAGAAAAATAATTGAAATCATTTCAATAAATAAGAATGAGTCACAATAAACTCAATACTGTGGAAGCATAGTAAAATATAAGCTAAAATTTTAATTACAAATTAATTTTAATTAATCAGTCATTAATTATTGCAAATCAACACTTCCCACACAATACTCCACCTTCTAGACTTTATCCTGCCAATTCTGATATTACCATGTCGTCCCAAAATTGGCAGTAAAAATTCGACACTACAAAATGAACATTTCCTTTTTACCATTCTGATGCCGATGTTCTAACTTTAGAACTCAGGTTCTCGAATGTCGGGATTCAGACATCGACACTAAATTGGAAACCATTCCCAGAGGACCTACCAATTTTGTCGTTGGAACCTCGGCCTAAAAACCTCATCATTGACATAAAAAAACATTAATTTTAATATGTTTATCCCAACATCAACATCGACGTTACGACAGAAACAAGAAAATATAAATAATATTTTATATGTCAATCCCGATGTTGGAACGACGACATCGACACCTCAGCACATCAACGCTTCGGTAAAACAAAAGTTTACATAACCAATTCGAATGGTTAATAACTTGTCCTTTTCAAGAGAATGACTAAGGAAAGGTTGGGATTCTAAGACAACAATTTTTGGCCTTACTTTGGATCTTCCGCTTATACCAATTCGTCTCAACAACCATCTACAATCATTCAATCCATTACTTACAACATTTGGAAACTATAACGATTTTTATATAAACAAAGCTATCCTATCAATGAAGGAAACTATCTATCTAGAAGTATTACAATCCCACAAACATTTTCAAGCCCGAGTTAATTACTATGTTCGAACTACATCATTCAACTATCCATTTTATGCAATCATGTTCAACAACATTACCTTGGAAGGAGCTAACATTCATGGGAAACAAGTACTTCCCACTAAATACAGTGTTAATACACTTATTCCTATTTCATACAATTCAACACTTGATGACCAACCAAAGCAATGGCCTCATTTAAGTCCTCATACACATGGAATTATAGAGAATGAAAAAGTTAAACAAGTGAAAATCATGCCATAATTCACATTGGCTATGCAAGCATTTAGAAGGACTTAGGCATTATGCCCTTCTTACCAATTATCATAATTGGTGATTAATGCCATGCTACAACGATTAATCAAGCATCATTGTCAAAAGCAATTTATCAACTCCCAAATAGAGTAGTTGCTCGATAATAGGCCTAGTAGTTTTGAAAGTAGAAAAGTCACTCCCAACATTCAACTTTTCTAATTGGACAACTATCAATTCAGGAAAGCACAATTTTACACCATTTTCCATTTCATCCTTAACCAATTAATTCAATACAACCTTAACTCTATAAACATTTCGGAATTTAACAAAGTTATTGTAGTGTCTTCAAACATAATTCATATTGTGAAATAATTTGATATCTACACTTATAATGATTCAACACCCCCTCTCAGCATAAGATAAATACAACAATTGGTATAAGAGTGGGTTTCTTCAGTAACATATTAACATCTGGAGGAAGGATCCAACACAGATATGGACAAACAAGAAGGGTTTTCTACCAACTAAGAATTGATGTTTGATGGCTCCAATTATAAATTTTGGAAAATATGAATGGAGGTCTATTTGCAAACTCTTGGTATGGATATATGGAAATTAGTGGCGGATGGATATGATTTTTCAAAAGAAACCACACATGAATAAGAAGAAACTGATGAGCACATAGCTTCTAGAACTGCACTAGTTGGACTAGAAAAAATTATACAATATGAATGGAATGCAAGAGGAAAGAATAAAATACTATGTGGACTAGATGATGCCGAACTTACTAAAGTAATGCAATGTACTACAACAAAATAATTCTAGGACAAGCTAAAGATAATTTATGAAGGAGATAAAAAGGTCAAGAAGGCCAAGTTGCAAAACTTCTCTGTGTAGTTTGAAACATTGAAGATGAAGGATGAGGAATAAAATGCAACATACTTTCTCAGAGTATATGAGATAGTGAATTCCATAAAGGGACTTGGAGCAACTATTGAAGAAAACTCAATTGTACAAAAAAATTATGAGAACCATGCCTTCATGTTTCGATTCAAAGGTATCATTCTTAGAAGACAAATCTAACTTAGGCAGTTTGAAAAAAGATGAACTGTATGAAATTCTTACAGCTTATGAGATGAGGATTGAGCCATAAAATGTCTCCTAAAATGAAGAAGCATTTAAATCCACAAGGAAGCCCCAAAATAAAAAGAGTGAGTGCAATAACATAATAGACATGTCTAATGTAGAAGAGGCTAATTTTGTGAGAAATTTAAAAAGAGGTCAGGGAAAATACAAAGGGAATTTACCCTTCAAGTGATTTAAATGTGGCAGGATTGGACACTTTTCTTCAAAATGTACATATGAAGAAAATAGAGAACGTGAAAGTGAAGAGAAATGTGACTACTGAGAACGAGGTACTAAGCACTAGCAAAATATAGTTGGGGACAAAAAGAAATTTCCAGGGAAAAGGAAGAGCCTGTAAACTAAGGAGTATAATTGTTCATCACAAGAAGAAGACAATAGTGATATTCCAAGAGAAGTACTATTTATGGTACTTATTTAGAATGAGAATTCACCAGAAGGAGGAATATCATCAGCCAAAGGAGTCCAATGAGGCACATCAAAACCATCAAAGAAATGGACCTGCAATGGAATTTATATGCCTTCTCCAAGAATTGAGGGTGAACAAAATTGAAGTTGCACTAAGGAATCCTTGAAATTGGGAAAGAAGACTGAAAATAAACATACCTATAGTGGAATGAGCCTACCATATCTCAAGGATGAAGTAAAGGAAAATTTAACCAACATAGAAGAATGATCGAAGTATGAAGATGATAAAAACATTGAAGTTGATTCGGGAGGAGAATTAGTCGATGCATTGGATGAATTAAATAAAACAATGAAAAATAATAAGACACTAAAGGAGCAATTGGAAAAGGAAGTATATCAAGTCAATAATACTAAGTATATGTTTGAAGAATTAGAAAAACAAATGAATTTTAGAGAAAAGGAGTTGGATTGCACAAAATATAACATAAAGGAACTTGAAGAAAACAAGGTTGCACTTGAAAAATCCTGTAAGCAATTGGAATCAACAAATAATCTATAGTGAGAAAAAATTGTGCAAAGAGAGTTAGAAAATTCACATTTAAAAGATGAGACAATTTGTGCAAATAAAGGGTGAATGAAAGCATGTATGGACACAAATACTTAGGCTAAATTTCACACTATATCATCAATTCTAGATGAGATCCTGAGCTTCCAATGATATCCAAAATATAATACATACAACGGATATAAAAAGGTAAGTGATAATGTGTGCAAAAAAGGATGACTTGTTTATAAACAACATGATACATCTAATACAAGGGATGGCATCATTGCAAGGAATAAGCGACCCAAGTATGCTAACTCTTTCAATTATAAATTTAAATTTATTTTGGTAAAGTGTTGGAGATGTAACTATGTTGGAAACATAGAAAAATATTGTCACACCGTTAGATGCTATGGGTGTGATGAATTTGGGCACAAGTATTTGCATTGTTTCAATAGAGAAGAACACAAAAATTTCCTATCTGGCATAAGTATTTGGAGGAGTTCCTAGTACAGAAGAAGAGGTTGATTGTGCAAAATAAGACATGGGTAAAGAAGGTATTGTTAGACACACCAAGCACATAGAGAGGGGGGGTGAATCTGTGTGTACAATCTTTATTTCTTTTTCAATTTTAACAATCAACAACTAATTCATCAACTCATTATTCTACCATTTGCGTAATCATTTCATAAACATCTATCACTTCATCATTTATAAATCATAAGCATTTGAATCATGAAGGCATAACAAGAACCATAGCACAAGAGAATGCAACACCATATGATTTTGTAATATTTTTGAATTTATTATGGGACGGCTACAACTGTGAGGTAAAATTAGCACCTACTAATACCAAGAGCACCTACTCTTCATCCAGGACCCTATCTGGTTTTCTTAGACCCTGCTAAAAATGGTTTGAGGTATCCTAACCTAAAAAGAAAGACAAGCTTGCTTTTACAATACAGTATACTTGTGTTACCATACTCATTTCATTAGCCACAAGAAATCTCTGTCACATCAGCATTATGTCCACTAACATCATATCTTCATCACAAACAATCTTCATCACATCATCAACATTGCTCATCATATCTGCTCATCACATCAACTCTACTATAACACTTCTCATCACTCATCTTGTTCATTTTATCACTACTTCTCAACAACCTTTATTCATCAATCCTACTAGTCAATTATGTTCATCAACGCTTGCTTATCAACCTTTGCTCATTACTCTTCACTACTGCTACTGCCATCAACTTGTCTTGTTCTATTCACTTGTCACCCAATACTTCTTTAGAACTGTTCTTCAAACAACTTACAATTTTTGTAACATTGTCAATGCACTAGGGCATCATCCAATCATGTCATCTTCTCATTGTTTGTACTGTATACTTGGATGTATCATCATACACCATCTTTCACTCATTCACGCAAAGGTCTCATCTATCAAGCATGTATATGTATATTGCTATACAAGTGGAAAGTTTGCAATGGATGGTAAAGACTTTGAACCAGAACTATCTCTGCGGGTCTGCAATTTGATCTAGGACTGGTTATGCGCATCAATACACTTAGTATAGATCAATGTTCATCACAAATACTTCTGGTATATTCATTACTGGAACTAGGCCATCATCCAAGCCTTATCATCAAAGTATTAATTATTCATTCAATATTGTATTTAATTCATAAACCTCATCATTCTATCATCATATTCATTATTGCTAGGGTTTTCGTCATCATCTTCATATCATCCTACAGTAGTATGCATCACTGCTTTATCCTTCACAGTTTATACACCATCATTATTTTATACTTACTTGGATATCTGCTACTACTGAGTAGTATAAAAATCCTTCAACACTGGATCAAACTTGGCATCAATTCATCCTTAGAAGTACCATCATTTCATTGCTTAATTCAGACTGTCAAAACTTACATAAAAATTGAGACCACCTTTCCCTCGGATTGTGTATGCTTCAAAAAGATAAAAGATCTAGGGTCTATGCATGAATCCTCCACCAAATTTATTCCTCAGTCAAACGACTGCCTAGTGCTACTGCCACTGAACCTTTAGTCCACCAAAACTCAACCCAAAAGAAAAGATTGTCTCTTGAAAAATAAGACTGTAAAAGGAACTTTGACTACTGCAAAAATCAGACTGTAAAAAAAACTTAGACTGCTGCAAAAATCAGACTGTAAAAATAACTTTGACTGCTGCAAAAATCAGACTGTGCAAAAAACAGGTGTCTCCTCCTACTGTTGCCACCTCAGTCTGCAAATTCAGTCCTACTGTTGTAACCCTTTTCTCTGCAATTTTGGGTCTACAAAAATTGTAGACCTTGCTCCTTCGTTGCCTTAGTCCAGCCTCAGTCAAACGAAAAATCACAGAGCTAAAATACTCCACTAAATTGTTATGTATTTGAATGATTCTTCATTGGTATTTATACTAGTTTTTCCACCATAAATTATGGAGTGGACCTTCCAAATTTTTTTTTTTTTTTAATTTGAATTTGAAATTTAATTTTTATTTAACATTTGTAAGCTGGCTGACTTGTTGTTGTATTTTATTTTTATTCATTGCTATATTTATTTGTACATCTTTTGGATGTGACTTGTTTGCAAGTGAGGAGAATGACCATAGCATGGGTCATTGATCTTCTTACCTCTTCAACGTTGACAAATTTCTTTCCATGTAAGTATTGTTTAAAGTGCATGAAAGTTCCTAGTTTAGTATTTACATTCATTATGAGGTTATATTCATGCACATGTGGGATTATTCATGGTACAAGGTTTTTGTCCAACATATGTGTGGGATCAAGATTCAAGACCCAAACCTTCATCACAAGGGTGTCTCAAACTCCCTTACCAACCATCAAGGGTTTCATCATTAATACCAAGAGTGTAACAAGCTGCAAGGGATTCATTAGGGATCCCACCATCAAGATGCCATGTCGCCATCCATAATCAACCAAGTGTGTCAAACTAAAGAGTCCAAGTGTCATCACATTTGTGTGGGTGCTTTCATCATGCCATCATGCAAGCAATGTGCTTCATGACCTTTGCAAGGGCATCAAGGTCTTCATCTAGTGTTCCATGGCATGTCAGATACCATACATGGTCATCATCAACATACAAGAGAATTATGACCCAACAAGGGTCGCAATATCATCAAAACACTAAGAGTGGGTCCCAAGACTTCTTCAACAACATTAACCACACCAGGAGGCCTCCACAGGTCAAGATATCACAATTGGGGTAGCTGGGACTTCTTTTGGGGTACCATGACACCATTAGAGCATGAATGACCACATAATGGGTCATTAATGCTTCTCCAAGACATCGATGGATTCTCCATCATCTACCAAGGCTTCAGGACCATCTCCAGGCTCTTTAATGTCTTCAACAAGGTGGTGACTACAAGATCCAATATTGTGGGTACATGGACCTTGTCAACTGGGTACAAGGTGCTTCAAGCCACAAACCCACTCTATAAGGGATCCAAGGAACTGCAAGGTGAAAACCCACTATATAAGGGGTAAAGAAACTACATGTGGGACTTGGTGGAATCAATGACATCCCATGGGGCCACTGCAAGTCCATGTTGGCATCAATGACAATTTCATCAACAATATCCCCCTTTTTCATTGATGACAACAACTCATGCTCCCCCTGTGAGCATGCTCCCATTTTGTCATCATCTCTTCCTTTTTCTTCATCTCTGCCCCTTTGGCATCAATGGAAAAGGGTGACCATATAATTGCATTTGAAGGTATTAATCACTGATCATTGCTTCCCCTGTCAATCTGCACGATCCTAGGACCTGTCTGTATACCTAGAGTAACCATCCTTTATCCTTTGAGTTCATCCTCCAGGCTCATGAACTCAAGGTGTTCTAAGGTCTTTGAGAGACCTTACACTTGGCTTTCCATGTGGAAGCCATCCTCCCTACTCTGATCAACCTATCCTATCTGCAACTGATCGGTCTTCTTTATCCATATTTGCTTCTTGGCATCTGTCCTTTCAACATTTGTTCCTTCATTTGTACTATATTTCCTTGATGAGTTGTATAGGAAAATTCTCATGGGTCATTTTTGTGTAATCCAACAATCTTGAGCTTTATGCCCAAGGCCACTGCAACCATAACAACTCATTATATGAAAATATGCAGCGATGTGACCAACATGGTTGCATGTCCAACACCTGAATGAGTTGTTGGAACTTCCAACATTTCTTTGATCAACTTCATTTCTCCATGCTTGATTGTATCTCTGACTGTAGACATTTGTCTTCTGATCTTCAAATCTTCTTGCTGATGTATATGAAGGACTCCTTCTTGGCTGACTTCTTTGACTTGCACATTCTTGGGCTTTATGACCAAACCCACTGCATGTGTAGCATCTCAATGTGTGACATTTGGCAGCAACATGTCCAACTTGATTACATGTCCAACATCTGATTGATTCATTGGGGCTTCCACCACTTCTTCTTTCATAGAGTCTACAATCCATAGCTTTATGACCAAAGTTAGAAAAAAAAAATAATAACCATTGAATCCACTTTCATACCTAGGAATTTGGTTCCATATTGGATTTGTTTCTTTTCTGGACTTGCCTTGAGAAATAGATATCGCTCCTTGATGCATTCTTGAACTACCAGGGTCTTTGTTGTCATGTGTAGGTGCATGGAGAGCAACTTTGGACGTTGATGGACCTTCTTCTGGAGTCTTCGGAGACCAATTGTCATATTCATATTTTTCCTTAACCTTCTTGTAACCAAGACCATTTTTGTCAAGTGGAGATCTCTGGGAATCCAAGATCTTATCTAGAACAACTAAAATGTCCTTGAACTTGACAAAAGATTCATTCTTCTCGCCTTTCTTTCTAAGCCCAATTGCCTCCATTTCCAGCTTTTGGATTGTTTCGTCCTTTTCTTTCAGCTAAATCTTAAGGATTTCTTCCTACCTCTTGGCTTCCTCCAGTTGAGTTTTCAAATCATGATTGACCTCTCTAGTTTCTTTAAGAACTTGAGTAGGCTTTTCTGGTTCTTCCTTTTGATTGATCAATTCAGTCTTTAGTTGCTCAACTTCAACAACCTTGTTTTTCATTCGATCTCACAACTCTTTGTCCTTATCTTTGAGCTTCACAAGAAACACTTTCATTGTCATGGTCTTCTGCTGATATCCATTCAAGAAGTCCAAGATTTTATTTTTGAACTTTGTGAAGTCACTCTGGTTCAGATTTACTGTGTTCAGAAACCAGTTGGCTCTGAGATCAATATTCAGCAATGTGAGATGTATCTCATGTGCAAAATTTGATAGCCCTTAATCATCATCTGCAAGAACCTTCTCAATTTCATCACACAAGCTATCATTGTAATCACAAGAGTCCATACCTTTACCAGAGTCCTCTTCTTGCTTCTCTTCTTCTTGATTGACCTCTTCTCGAGGCTTGTCTTCTAATTCCTGCTTTGTCTCTCTGGGTTCTAGTCTTGCCTTCTGATACTCACTCTCCAACTTGAACCATAGGTCTTTTACTGAAGTATAATCTCTGACACTTTCCTTCACTGAGTTGGGAAGTCCATCCATGAGGAACTTCAAGGATGTGGTGTTGTCCTTCTTTGCTTCCTTTTGTGCAGCTGATTTTCCCTTCTTGTTTGACGGAGCGGATGGATTGATCACAATCTCCCAAATGCCAAAATTCTTCATATATGCCTTAATCTTGCTCCTCAACTGAAATAATTTGACATATCAAGTATAGGCACGTCATTGCTTGATGACTCTTAAGTTTTCCTTCATTGTGTCTAAGGATCTCCTTCAAGCTTTCTAGGCTTGTGACAAAGGCTAGTTTTGATACCAATTGTTAGACACACCAGGCACACAGAGAGGGGGGGGTGAATCTGTGTGTGCAATCTTTATTTCTTTTTCAATTTTAATAATCAACAACTAATTCATCAATGCATTATTCTACCATTTGCGTAATCATTTCATAAGCATCTATCACTTCATCATTTATAAATCATAAGCATTTGAATCATGAAGGCATACCAAGAACCATATCACAAGAGAACACAACACCATATGATTTTGTAATATTTTTGTATTTGTTTTGGAATGGCTACACCCATGAGGTAAAATTAGCACCTACTGATACCAAGAGCACCTACTCTTCAGCTAGGACCCTGCCTGGTTTTCTTAGACCCTGCTAAGAAGGGTTTGAGGTATCCTAACCTCAAAAGCAAGAAAAGCTTGCTTTTACAATACATTATACTTGTGTTACCATACTCATGTCATCATACAAAAGCAATCTCTATCACATTATCATTTTGTCCACCAACATCATGTCTTCATCACAAACAATCTATGTCACATCATCAACACTGCTCACCATCTCTGCTCATCACAACAACTCTGTTGTAACACTACTCATCAAGCATCTTGTTCATTTTCTCACTGCTGATCAACAACCTCTATTCATCAATCCTGCTGGTCAAGTCTGTTCATCAATGCTTGCTTATCAACCTTTGCTCACTACTCTTCACTATTGTTGCTGCCATCAACTTGTCTTGTTCTATTCACTTGTGACCCAATACTTCTTTAGAACTGTTCTTCAAACAACTTACTATTTGTGTAAAATTTTCAATGCACTAGGGAATCATCCAATCATGTCATCTTGTCATTGTTTGTACTGTATACTTGGTTGTATCATCACACACCATTGTTCACTCATTCATGCAAAGGTCTCATCTGTCAAGCCTGTATATGTTTGTTGCTGTACAAGTGGAAAGTTTGCAATGGATGGTAAAGACTTCAAACTAGAACTATCTCTGTGGGTCTGCAATTTGATCCGAGACTATTTATGTGCTTCAATACACTTAGTATAGATCATTTTTCATCACAAATACTTCTGGTATATTCATTACTAGAACTAGGGAATCATCCAAGCCTTATCATCAAAGTATGCATTATTCATTCAATATTGTATTTACTTCATAAACCTCATCATTCTATCACCGTATTCATTATTGATAGGGTTTTCATCATCATCTTCATATCATCCTACAGTAGTATGCATCACTGCTTTATCCTTCATAGTTTATACACCATCATTTTTTTATACTTACTTGGATCTCTGTTGCTGCTGAGTAGTATAAAAAACCTTCGACACTGGATCAAACTTGGCATCAATTCATCCTTAGAATGTCTGCCTACTGCTGCTGCCACCAAACCTGTAGTTCACCAAAACTCATCTCAAAAGAAAAGTTTGTCTGC
The DNA here is from genome assembly GCA_001517045.1 of Pseudotsuga menziesii. Taxonomy (NCBI): domain Eukaryota; kingdom Viridiplantae; phylum Streptophyta; class Pinopsida; order Pinales; family Pinaceae; genus Pseudotsuga; species Pseudotsuga menziesii. The sequence continues at coordinate 611,812 of LPNX010838561.1, read as the reverse complement.
TGAAAAATCAGACTGTAAAAGGAACTTTGACTCATGCAAAAATTAGACTATAAAAAGAACTTTGACTGCTGCAAAAATTAGACTGGTAAAAGAAATTTGACTGATGCAAAAATCCGACTGTGGAAAAAATAGGTGTCTCCTCCTACTGCTGCCACCTCAGTCTACAGATTTTGGCCTGCTGCTGTAACCCTTTTATCTGCAATTTTGGGTCTGCAAAAATTGTAGACACTGGTCCTTCACTGCCTCAGTCTAGCCTCAGTCAAATGAAAAATCATAGATCTAAAATACTCCATGAAATTGTTATGTATTTGAATCATTCTTCATTGGGATTTATACTAGTTTTACCACCATAAATTCTGGAGCCGACCTTCCAAAAAATTAATTAATTAATTAATTTTTTTATTTTTTTAATATGAATTTGAAATTAAATTTTTATTTAACTTTTGTAGGCTGGCCGACTTCTTGTTGCATTTTATTTTTATTCATCGCTATATTTATTTGCACATCTTTTGGATGTGACTTGTTTGCAAATGAGGAGAATGACCATAGCATGGGTCATTGATCTTCTTAGCTCTTCAACGTTGACTACTTTCTTGCCATGTAAGTATTATTTCTAGTGCATGGAAGTTCCTAGTTCAGTATTTACATTCATTATGGGGTTATCTTCATGCACATGTGGGATTCTTCATGGTACAAGGTTTGTTTCCAACATATGTGTGGGATCAAGATTCAAGACCCAAACCTTCATCACAAGGGTGTCTCAAACTCCCTTACCAACCATCAAGGGTTTCATCATCAAGACCAAGAGTGTAACAAGCCGCAAGGGCTTCATTAGGGATCCCACCAACAAGGTGCCATGTCACCATCCATAATCAACCAAGTGTGTCAAACTAAAGAGTCCAAGTGTCATCACATGTGTGTGGGTGCCTTCATCATGCCATCATGTAAGCAATGTGCTTCATGACATTTGCAAGGGCATCAAGGTCTTCATCTGGGGTTCCATGGCATGTTAGAGACCATACATGGTCATCATCAACATACAAGAGCTCCATGACCCAACAAGGGTTGAAATATCATCAAATCACTAAGCGTGGATCCCAAGACTTCTTTAGCAACATCAACCACACCAGCAGGCCTCCAGGGGTCAAGATATCACCTGTGGAGTAGCTGGGCATTCTTTTGGGTTACCATGATAGTATCAGAGCATGAATGACCATAGAATGGGTCATTAATGATTCTCCAAGACATCTAGGGCTTCTCCATCGTCTACCAAGGCTTCAGGACCATCTCCAGGGTCTTTAATGTCTTCAACAAGGTGGTGACTTCAAGATCTAAGCTTGTGGGCACATGGACCTTGTCAACTGGTTACAAGGTGCTTCAAGGCACAAATCCACTCTATAAGGGATACAAGGCACTACAAGGTGCAAACCCACTCTGTAAGGGGTCAAGGCACTGTAGGTGGGACTTGGTCGCATCAATAACATCCCATGGGGCCACTGGAAGTCCATGTTGGCATCAATGACAATTTCATCAACAGGTAAGTTAGGAGTGCACAAAATATGTATACCACACTAATGTAGTTCAATTAGGAAGTAATTGTTTCCCTCATTGCTAACCAAAGGGGTTATGCAAGCTCCTTGAATTTAAACAAGTAGATCAAGAATTCAAGGACGATAGTAGTAAATTGTTGCATATAAAAATCATTGAAGAGTGCTATTGTATATTATGAAATGTGCAGCTATTGTTTTATTAAAAAAATATGGGATTGTCATTAAAGAGTAAATATATACATGTACAGGTAAGTATCACTCAAATACATTACACAAAATGTAAGTTTTTATATTATATTCAAAAGTGTTATTACAGTTAGCACAAATTTTGTTCTAAATGGATTGGAAGAGGTTTAAGGGAAGGATATATGGTCTAGTTCAAATTTTGTTTTTAATGTGACCAAGGATTAACAATTAAAGTACAATTTAAAATTTGATCTCTTTCCAAATATGTATTAACTTCTCCAAACCCCTTTGTCCTTATATCATCATTGGACTTAGACTTTAAAAATTCACCAGATATGTCAAGTTCCCATTTCCTTAATCTTTCATTTGAATAATTTTCTTTTCCAAAATAGTCATGTCCTCCACTAGTTAAGATTTATCTCATTATTCCTTTCATTACTAAGCCTAATCCCACATACTCTATCCACAAAGTCATATCATAAACCTCATATGCCAAAGTCCTTTGTCAAAAATGAAAACCGGTTTATAGTTATTAATATAAATATATTAAAATATTTATATTAATATTTAAAACTCAAAATTAATTCACATTCCAATTTAGACTTGGCACAAATATCTAAAAACATCATATTAAATTTTGGAAGGGAATAAAGTTTGGATGAGTTGCCACCATTTATTCCATTACTCAACTAGCTCAATGGGTAATTTGTTGAAATGGTAGCAGAATTTGAATAACTTACCATGTGTAAATTCCTCATGCATTATGCTACCAGATGGAAGTAAAAATAAACCACTCCTTTCAAGTTCTGAAACCACTCTCAACAAGTTTTGAAATACCAAAACATTAAATAATATTATCTATTTCCTAATGCTTAACTTTGGGTTATGATCTCTAGGGCTTAGGAAAATGAAAATATTTTCCATATTTTAGAAAATCCAAATCACCGGAGAAAGTAAAATATTTTAAGGTTTATGAATTCCATTTATTCATAAATACACGGGAAAAATAAGACATGGTGTTTGGGTGGTTTTCACAAAGAAACGAAATTTGTTTATGAATTTTAATTTATTTTGGGAAATTGTTTTTGAATTTCATTTTATGAGATCCATAAACAATTAAATTCAAAATGAAAAAATAAAGAAACAAAACAAGGAATGGATTTCTAAAACTATGGATGGTTTCATAATTTGTTTTGAATTTCATTTATGAAATTCATAAAACCAAACGTGGAAAAAAAATTTAAAACACTTTGAACAGGTTTTTCCAAAGTTGGAATTTAAGCATGTTTTGTTCCAAATTAGGGAAGTGAATCATCAAATTTTAATTTATTTTGGGAAATTGTTTTTGAATTCCATTTTATGAGATCCATAAACAATTAAATTCAAAATGAAAAAATAAAGAAACAAAACAAGGAATGGATTTCTAAAACTATGGATGGTTTCATAATTTGTTTTGAATTTCATTTATGAAATTCATAAAACCAAACGTGGAAAAAAAATTTAAAACACTTTGAAGAGGTTTTTCCAAAGTTGGAATTTAAGCATGTTTTGTGCCAAATTAGGGAAGTGAATCATCAACCCTTGAGTGTAGGTAACATATCATTCAGTTTTCAGACCAACAAAGCAATTAGAGGATAAAATATTGATATTCGTTTCCATATTTTAAGCAAGCAATTTTAATTCCAACAACTCCAACATACAATGAGTCATAAGGTCAAGACATATGTAGCAATCATATCTCTATTCATGGCACAAAATTAGTTCAATGGCTTCAAAATAACAACCAGATTGATAGGAGAGAATCTAAAGCAAAATTTTTGGAGCATTTTCAAGACTTCAATAGCACAATCAGCAGGGCGCAGCCAACAACTTGAGTTACTTGGTAGTCTTTTACATATTTATTGCAACTTAATTCTTTTTTTAGTATGTATATTGGATTTGTATCCTAGAAGATAGGAACAATTTGTTAAGATAGTGGTCTATATAGTTTATCATTCTTAATGTAATTGGAAGGGGGGATTTTTAAGAGAAAAATACTTCTAGGTACTGAAATTTCAATTCTGATATTAATAAAGATGCACTGAGAAAAAAATTTAAACTATTCAAGACAGAGATCCATGTATCATTGTTCTTTTAGTTTGTAATTTTCTCATGTGAATGTATTTCCTGATTTTAACTCCATTTTTTATTATCCCTTCATGACTAAGAATAAATGAATTGGAATTCATCCTTTGATGCTTTGGTTCATTGGATTCAAACATTTTTATTTATTCCTCTAAAGTTAATACAAAATTTGTCATGTGATGTTTTGTGTTAATGGATTGTATTTCTTAATCTATTGTCATCATGCAATGCCTAAATGTCTAGGAAAATGATGTCTATATTTCCTTTTTCATTGTTTTGTTTAACCATTAAACTCTTGGAGCTTAATTGAATATCCATTTATCGAATCCATGCCCAATGGTATGCTCATGTTTTAATCTTTTATCTATTAACTTAGTCTATTTGAAAATATCTCTCGCCATTGTATTCATTTTTTGAGAGATCCCTCTATGGTAGGAAAGAAGCCAAATTTCATACTAAAGGTTGGTTTGAAAGGTTACCTTGGAACTATCCTTCCACAACCTAAGGATAAATTATGAGTGATAACATCTTGGCGTAGCTACCGAGGATCAAAGGTGAAATCTTCTTTGAGAAAAATGACAAATATCAGAGATGATTACTAATGGTGAACAATAGTAATTCACAAAGAAGGTTGTACATCATTCACCAGGTGACTCCACTATTAGTAGGAGCCATAAATCAAAGTTTCACTGGCAACTCCACTGTCTCAAGATGGATTCACAATCTGCAAAGTATGCTCCTTTGAATTGTGCTCATATTCCTAGTTTTCTGAATTGAATGCCTTGTATAGATTGGAAAATATATCTTCCAAAATTCAAATATGAATAAGGAGATGATGCTACTCTGCATCTTATCAAAATTCATATCCATATACATAATCTAGGGGTTGAATTTAAAGAATATTTCCTTATCAAAATGTTCATAGCTACTTTGGAAAGAAAGAAAATATCATGATATGAAAAGTTACGAGTTGCTAGTTTGTAGTCCCTGGAATATTTTTATTCAACATTCTATGAAAATTATAAGAAAGTTTCCCATCTTTATCATTATCTGGAAACTATTGTCAAGTAAATTTTGAAAATTTTATTCAACATATGAAAAATGATTATGGTGATAAATAATTAATGGATGAAGAAATTAAAGTTTTATGAGGATTATTTTCAACATTAAGAAGAAGGTTAGAGACTAGTTGCCATCACATTCAGGAAAATTTCCAGCAAACAATAGCTTTTCCTTTGGCTGGAATTAAATGGATCAACATTTCAATGTTGAAATTCATGTTCCTTTCCCTAAGCTTGAAGGAGATATTCATATTTTAAGTGACCAAGAGAAGAGTATGCATAGTCAATTAGTATTTTTTGTAGTTCTTTTATGTTCTGAAATAGTTATTGAAGAAGAGCAGATTGTTTTAGACCCTTTGGAAAATGGAGAATCTATTCAAGATTTTACATCTTTTGAAATCACAAAGTAAAAAAATTTAGAAAATCAAGTTGAAATTCTTATTGAATCATGTGAAGGGTCATCTTTGGTCATTCCTGTTTTACAAGATATGGTTGTTCCATTTTTAGTTTTTCATCAATATACAAATATTTATGCTGATTTGGATAAAAAATATGACAATAAGACTTATGTTTTTCGATTTGAAAATGATCATGAGATTTCTAATGAAAAACTTGAAGATGTACAACAAGAAGCAACAGTTAAAATTCAAGGATATTCTTGTCCTCTTGTTGATTGAGAAGTGATTCTTCATGGTATAGAAGACCCTTTTGCAAGTATGTTGCAATCGTTAGAGAAGCATAGCTTTGCAAAATTCATGGACCGTGGGTATGAATTTCAGTTGTATGTTGAGTTGTCAGATCCAGAATTTTTATTTATTTTTTTAGAATCAAGTGGCCATTTGCTTGATTGGTTGCATTAGATATTTTCTATCACATGATTTTGTTGTTGTTTCAGTGTGTTAGAATAGGAGTGTGGGAAATAAGTTTTAACATCAAGCATCCTTTTCATTTTGGTTTGAAGTTTTAGTTTGATTTTAGCAGTGAGAAGTTTGGTTTTATTTTGAATTTCCAGCTTGTACAAATGATGCAATAATTTTTGTTTAGTTTTTGGTAGTTGATTTTCAATACAAATATCAGTTTGTAGTTTGGGTTTCAATAAGGTTACAAAGTTTTCATAGTTTGGAGCAGGTTACAGATTAAGGTTTTGGAATAGTTCAATGGATTGAGAACTTGGTCTAGGATTTCTTTTCTATATCACAGAGAGGATAACATCCCCAATTGGATCCATTTGTTAGCACATATTTTGTTCTGAATGGATTTTGTTCCACCATTTATTCCGCTACACTACCTTGAAACCAATAATGTAAATTGTTAAAAGATTTGACCAGCTGTTTCGAAATAAACTGACGGGAAATGTTAATAATCTTAAAGGATTTTTAAAAAATTTCTTATCACTAATACAAGATAAATATGATGTCTCATAATTGACAGCTCTAATAGAAGAACCTAAAGAAGAGATGCGACAAGACATAAGGGTCAACCATGTGGGAAAATAATTAAAGACCGGTCGCAAGTTGAGAATGACTGCCCATATAGGTATTAAATTGAGCACATAGGTCTATGGATCATCACACAACTCACAAGAATACATCACACAATTTACTCAGTAATTGAAGAATGAAACAATGCAAAAATGGCTTTCAACTGTGAATTCGTTCATTAATCAAAAGTAATTAGATAATAATTACAGTGAACTACAATGGATAAATATCCATAAGTAATTCAAATCCATGTGAGGAAATTCAAATTGATTAGACTATACTTGACTGAATGGTTAACTGACCTTGTCTAAATCATTATCGGAGGACTGAATGCTTAATTGACCTAGTCTAAATCATTATCGAAGTTAATTGGAGCTCTAAATCACAACTCAAGTGTCTAATTCAGTGTTCAATAAGCCTAATTGATTGTGTTAGGTGAGGAATGTGCCTCTCCCAGATGTAGCCATGCAAACCTAGCACTAACTGAATGTAGAGGACTAGAACTGAATCTAATTGACTCCTAATTGAGCTTGACTAGTCACCAATTCAACTCAACTGACCTTGGTTGGTAGCAACACTCTTAGTCGCTCCTAAATTGTAGGTATTGATCTAGGAGGCTCCTCAACTGATGCATGCAAGTTCTATCAATGGAAGTAGGCCTTAATTAGCGTTCCCCACACTTTATTAACTGTAACATGTGCCCCAATTAGTCCAAGTGGACCCAATGGTGCTAGTGACTAAAAATAGACTGGATGGAATCCCGAAATAGACATGACTCTTAATTTAAAGATGTGACCAAATTGGGCGAGGGAGGATTAATAATCATAACACTCCCCCTAAATGATAACTTGGACAATCTGTGGGCCCTGGTAACTAAGAACATAGGTCACCCATTACATCAAGTAAAGTAAAGTAACTGCTTAATACAAGGAGCTGGGGAAAAAACCACATGGGAAAAAAGCCCCCCCTCTAACTAAGCAGATAGAATTAGGATTCAAGTTTGAAAAAGTTGAAAATTTGTTGCTCCAATATATGTGATGTAGTGGAGAAGCATGCATGATGTTCTGTGCACAGGTATCTTGGGGCATGGCATGTAGACTTCTCCATCTTCTCCCAAAATGATGATGGAAGGAAGGAGGAATCCAACCTTTGTCACTTGCTGGATGAAGAGGTGTATGATCAGTTCTATTCTTTTGAAAGTAGTGGGATTGAGCCCTTTCCATGTAGCATCTTGCAGGGAGTCTATTGCATCTCTCTGAAGGAGGTAAGATTGCAGGACATAGCGCAAGGGTCTTTCCCTTCTGAGTGTTATATTGATTTCCAGTCATCTTCCTAGCTTCCAATTTGGAAGGAGGGACTGGATCTAGATCTGAATCACCCTGAATCTCAATCTCATAAACTGATATAGCTGGATCTACAATACTAGTGGAAACTGCAAAATATGTAGATGAAATGTTTTTACCTTCCCTTACAAGTAGCTGCTGAGAGTACACTGGTTCTAAAAATGGCATGAAGTGTGAGAACTCATATGCCTTGGAGGCATGATTTGTAGCACCCTTCGCTATGATGTTTCCAGTAGAGATATCTATGATCTCCATTGATTCAGGACCAAATATGACTCGCTTTGGAGAGCCAGTATGAGTCATCTAGTAAATAGATAATAGGTTTGCAGCTACGGAGGGCACATAAAGCACATATTTGAACTTTCCATGTTCAATATTGATAGAGCACTTCCCTTTGGATTGAACTTTATTGCTATTTTCCATCGGAATACTAGGACCATTAAAATACTACAAGGAAGATAATGATTCTCTGGATGCAACCATATGATTGGAAGCTCCAAAATCAATGAGGAAGGCATGTGTTGTGGAGCAGCTAGCTTTCGATGCATTGCATGTCTCTTCATATTCTTTAGTTTATTCCTTCTAGTCATCCTTCCTTGTGCTAACAGGTACAATAATGTTATGCTCCTTCAAAAGAAGAGCCATCTCATCTATTTTTATTCTCATACAGGTGATTTTTAGATGAAATCCCCTTCCATAATAAGAACAGAGTGTCTTTCCTTTTCCATTCTTCTTGCTTCTCTTTGAACCTAAAGGCTCCTTTGACTGCTCTTTCTCTACAGGATACTCATCCTTTTGCTTCCCTTTGTCATTCTCTACCTTAGGTCCTCTTGTAACAATTTCTTGATCTTTGGAAGATCGAATGATCCCCATTTGGATCAATTTGTCATGCTCCTGAGTAAGAGATTCAATGAAAGAGTCAAGAGTAGGAATCTTCCAGTTTGGAGTAGAGAGATTAATAGAATGAAATGTTGATACAAATACTGAATAGTTTGCACCAATCTTGGAGAGAATGGGAAGGATGTGTTGATCATCCTCCTTCTCTACCTTGCACAACTTCAATTGGAACACTAGATTCTTGAATTTTGTGAAGAAGTCCTTGAGTGTTTTGAAATTGGTTGGATGGAGAGAGATCAGCTCATTCTCTACCTGATAGACCCTCAAATCATCCTGCTTAGATTATCCAGGATGAGGTACTAATTATCAAATCAGTGAAAGTACTAATTATAGGTCGACTGACTAAGATACCAATGGCTCCTAAAATGTAGGGATTGGTCTGAGAGGCCCAAAATGATGCATGTACATGCAATAAGTGGCAGTTAACCTCTAGTAGTGTTCCCCACACTCCAGTGACTGGTACATGTGGCCCCATTAGGCCAAGTGGACCCAATTGTACTATTGGACCCAAATAATTATTAAAGGTTCCTAAGTTAGGATTAATTAATCTAATGGACAGTATGATCAAGGGAGGACTAATAATCCTAACACCCCCCCAAATCCTAACTTGGACAACTATGGGCCCTGGTAATAAGACCAGAGGTCACCCAATATAAAATCCAAAAGACATGAATGCTGCATAATACAACTGAGGTACAGAAACCTCATGGGAAAACCCCCCCTTAAAATAGGAACCAAGAATCAAGCCTTAATGCCCAAAAGACACCTGAGAAAGGAAAATCTCTATGCAATGTGATGGTTCTGTCATGCACCGGTTCCCTGATGTAATGCATGTGAACCTGTATGTGCTTTGTCCTCTGCTTCTGAACAAGATCACTAGAGATCTTGATTATACTCTGGTTGTCACAATAAAGATCCAATGTAGATGAATTCTAAATCCCAAACTCTGTCAAGATGCCATGTAGCCAAACTGCCTGAACAGTTGCATTCACATCTCCCTGATACTCTGCTTCTGCTGAAGAGAGTGAAAGTGTTGCTTGCTTCTTGATGGACCAAAAAATTGGCCCAGATATAATCATGAATACAAAACCTGAGGTTGATTTCCTATCATTTCCATCTCCTATGCAGTCTGAGTCTATAAATCCTATGAGATCCAGTTGTGCTCCAACAGTAGAGTGGATTCGATAATCAATAGTACCCTGGACATAGTGCATGATCCTTGTTGTTGCCTTTCAGTGTAGCTCATGTGGCTCCTGCATGTATCTCGTAGCACCACTCACAACACAGGATATGTCTGGTCTTGAATGAGTAAGACACATAAGGCTTCCAATGAGTTGTTTGTAGAGAGTTTTGTCCACCAAAGGTGTGGAACCACCTTCTTCAAGCCTGATGCCTGATAAAGAAGGACAGGGAGTTGCCTTGCAATCCTCCATGCAGAATCTCTTAAGCATGTCTGATGAATACCTGGTGTTAACCCAAAAAATATCTCAATTAGCTCTACATGACCTACACCACCCAAATACATCTATGTACGACCCTCATTTGACCCCCACACCCTCTCTAAGGCTCAAAAATATGAAAAAGGGCTTAAAAACTCCTAAAAAGAGACAAAATATCTCTCATAGGGGCTAAAACCTCCAAAAAAGGGCTAAAACCCCTCCAAGGAGCTTAAAACCCCCAAAGAAGCTAAGAATTAGGCAAAAAGGGCTTAAAGCCCAAAAAAGGGGATATAGCCCTAACCAAGGGCTTAAAACCCTAAATATCTAGAAAAAAGATATAAATAGAGGGGTGGGGGTCACTCTCAAAACACTCCTTCTCTCCCTATCATTATGTTGCCCATGTGAGTGCCTTGAGACCCTTTGCCTCTCAAGCCATTCACCTTGCCTCTTCTCCATTGCTCCACAAGCCAAGCTTCCATCCCAAAGGGAGAGGTGCTTCCAAAGCTAGGGCATGGTGGCCCATTTCTACCAAGAATGAAGGTATACTTGTGTTTTCTTTCATGTTTATTGTATTTTTCTAACTTATTTTGTTTGCAGGTTTGGTTGCTAATGATTTGCTGTAGGTTCTCCTTTGATTGCTTGCACCCATCTTTTGATTTCTAACCATTTATTGTAGGGTTTGCATAGTTTGGCCCTAACACTTGTTTGTAGGTTTCTTCCACCTCACAAGAACCCTACCCTTCCATCCTATAGACGGAAGGGAGCTATTCCTGGCTATAGCTAGGGTGAAATCCCTACAACAGAACTGGTGACCATACCAAGTGGATCCCATATGATCCCTGTATTTTCTTTTCAAGTTTTAGTTTTTTATTTTTGCTCTATTAACCTAGTTCATTTTCTGTTAAATCTTGTTTAGATATGTCTTTTTCCGCATTTTAGTTCACAATCAAGCCTCCTTAAGGCCAAACTAATCCTGTTCGGCCACAGTACATGTTATTGTCGGTCGTTCCCTACTCAGGTTTTAAAAATTTCCATTTTTTGGGCTAGGTCACACTTATTGGGCTGAAATAGGTGACTAGGTCACTCAGTTTTTCCCAAAAGGTGTGACTTCCCTATCAGGAGCCAGATCGTTCATGTTTTCTGTTACTGAGTGATCCCCTCTCCTATATTTTGGAAAAATTGGTGATCGCCTCACCACATTGGCCCCGAAACAGGAGATTTGTCTCTCAGATTCGATTTTTTAAGCTATCTGGACTGTCAGTGCAGCTTAACCGCCTCTCTCCAGCAATCTGTGTTCATTTCATACATTCTGTGTAAATCACTAATAAATTTAACTGGTTAATGGTATAATGAATCTGTTTTAAAGGTTGAACAAATTAATGTAGGTTAAGCTTTAGTTCTTAATTGGAAATTAACACCTTACCTATCCCTTCCTCCTCTACCTAGTCATCACCCTTCAGGGTATTCTGGGATAAGATGAAGGGTGGAGCTTGTATAGTAATAGGAACTTCATTTGTAATTTTTTGAGACCACTAAAAATGGGTGACTTGGAAGGTAGAGGGGGTAGTAGGCCTAGGGGGCCTCACAGCATTCATTTCCTCATTATTGACTGACCTTGCTCTTGGAGAGTGACTTGAGGATCTATGGATGGGCTTAGTCCCATTGTGTTGAGAGCCCAACACTCTTTCTTGGTCGAAGAGAAATATAGGTGTAAGGCAGTCACCTAATAAGTCTACCATAGTTCAGATTCATGTATGCATGTTTTAAATTTCTGTTCACAATTTACTGCTTTCATAAACTTCTTACCCATGTTATAAGTTCTACAATAAACCAAACAATCTTTGTGGAATATTCATAAACCATACAAGCAGCCACCAAGTGTAACAGAAATACAATGGACATGCACACAAATCATGCCAAATAGAAACAACAAAACTTAGTTCATAACGTTGAGATAGCCATTAAAATTTATTAATTTACACTAATTCAGACACTTGTAGTTGTTACCACCTCAGTTGTACTTAGTGGTTTTTTATCGAGTGAGCCTAGTGAACCAGACAAACATGATTTGTTCAGACTTCAGAAGACCTTCCGAATTGCTTCTGGGAAGTGCTTGTTATACTATATCACATGTTCATACCCCATGGGGGAGTTGTAATAAAATGTTCTAGCATGATACTGTCTGTAAAAGAATCAGTCTCTTAGACTTTATTTGTTAATCTGATCAGCCAAGGGTGTTTTTTCCCTTGGTTATTATTGGTTGTTGAATAAACAACTTATAATTTCTGAGTTTTTCACTCAATACCTTCAAAGTTGGGGTAGTCGGCTTGACATTTAGGTCTATTGAGGTTATTAGAGTCTATGCATAAATGTATAAACATGATAGGCATCATGGTCAAGTCATATGAACATGTCTAAGTCCCCCTATGTTTTTATTTTTTTTAATTTTTTGAGTTTTTTAAATTTTAATTTTTCCATAAAACTTAGGCTATTTTTTAATAGTCTAGTTGGAAAAATTGGTTGTGTAATAAAAGTGGGCTCAATAATCAGTTTCAATCATGGGGGTGCTCATTTTCAAGATAAGAGCACCATGTAAACCCATAAACCCACTTTTTCTAAGTTTTGAGTGATTTGTCCATCACTTGGGTCAAAAATCCCTAAAAATCAAATATTGATTATTTAATTGATAAATTAATTAAATATTGGAGAAAAACCCAAATCCTAAATCATTGGGATTTGCTTCGATTTGACTGAAATTAGTCTCATTCGCTTGGGATTGACTGGATCTGACAATTCCTTGACTGAAAGAAGTGATTTGGGCTGATCTGAGAGTACATTAATGCATGCAATCTTGGGAATTGTGCCCTCCCTCTCTCCTCCACACCTGTGGGGTCATCTGGATGAGTTTTGGTGTATGCTTCAGTCAACAGGTTGAGGTGTCAGTTAGATCAGCTCTCCAATTGACAGTCAGGCTCACTTAGACATAGATCAAGCCTAGATTCACTCCACATGCAGCTATAGTCTCTCTCTCTTTGGGATTTGCGCCCCCTTGGGCTAGATCTCCTATTTTTGCTATAAATAAAGCACATATTACCTATTCCAAGCTAGTTAGAACTGGGAATGAGGTGCTATTTATATTGTACTATTTTTATTGTTCATTTGAAATAAATAAAAGCTTTGGAGGCAAGACGGTGTCATGTTATTGTGTGTGTGGATGAGCATTGCCATGTTTTACTGAGGTAACCTATATCTATGTTCATAATTTGCTGATTGTTTGTGGTTTCATTGCAAAAGATTGATAATAAGTTTATTATGATATTTATAGGAAAGGATTTTGTTAATAATTTTATTGGCCATCTCTTTGCTTTTGATGCATTTTTAGAGATCTAGATTCAACATGTTTTATAAGTTTATATGCATGCTATTCTGAAATCTATGTTTATGTATTAACCAAATCTCAAAAGCATTTTGGAAAGTCTTTGGATTCAGTTGTAGGTTCCCGGAATAGAGAGGGTGCTGATATATTTTTCTTCCTCACTTTCTCCAAAACTTTCCCAAAGGCATAGTCCCTCGACATTCCACCAGAAAGCTCCACGGTTGATCTTCAAGGCTTCCATCACTCTTTCTCTCTCTTCCTCATAAAAATCCAAATCTTACGTGGTTAATTTGGTTACAAACTTTGTTATCATTTAGATCTATCATATTAAATTAAAACTTACATATATATATATTATTTCAAAGCTCATAATATGGATCTCATTTCTAAAAGGTCTCATTAATCATTCTAGATCCAGTTGAGGGAAATCGTTTGTTTTGCATGGCAATTTAAAGAAAATCCATACGTTGCATGCGTTATATTTCTGTTTCTGTTTTAAAAAGATGAAATCCAGCAATAATTTCATATCTCATTGGATTCCCAAACAACAAGACAAGACAATATCCCAAGGAAAGCTTGCTTTTTTTGGTTCCTTTTTCATCGTTTTAGCTAGTTTTAACTTAGTTTTGTTTGGTTTAAAGTAGGCTGACCCAAAGGTAATTTCAAATTGATTTTGGGAATATTTCATTCTAACATGATTACTGTATTTTATTAGGAATAATATAAAGAATAGAATATGTTGTTCGAAAGTGGATTTGGGATCGTTCAAATCCCCCCAAGGGGCTCCCCTTTGACTGTAAATTTTAAATTTTGGGTAAGTTGTAAGATATTGGTTTCATCCTATATAAGAAACAAGAGGATTCAGATCATTTTACTAATATTTTAACAGTATATGATAAAAAATTTCTCCAAATAGGCTCTTTCGAGCCCATTCCCCATCCCCCCTGGGGGGATTCACGTCTTTTTTGTTATTTTTTGCATTTTCTTATTTATATTCGGTTTAGATTAGTTTCATTCATGTAGAAAATTTTTTTTTTATTACTTTATCATATATTCCACATTTCAGTATCAAATTAACTTGAATACTTACCCCACGACTTCCTGATTGACCCGCAAGGGGAAAGAGATGTGTGGTAGGAATAATTAGAAAACTTGTGATTTGTTTCTACTTGCTGCTTATCATTAATTTCTGTAAGTAATTGTTCTAAAATCAACCCCCCCCCTTGATTCCATGATTGAGGTCCACTTGGACCGAAAGAGGTTCCTGGAGGTTTTTTCTTTCTAAGAAAACACATCCTTTAAAACTCACTAAAATTGACAAGATTCCGGTGTGTATGCTCTGTACTTGGATGTAGTTCATTTGATCAGTCAAGTTGCATCAAAAGAAATGTGAGTGACCATTTTAATTATTCTTCACCTTCCCCAATCAACCACCATCCATAGAAAATCCAACGCCTCAATCAAACCGTAAACGGTGGCATTATTTGTTACACCTCGAGGTGCCGATATTTGTTACACCTTCGGGTGCATTATGAACAATAGTATTAGAGACTCCATTCAGCCCACATATTCCTTGTGGGTATCCGTTAAGGTTTAGTTTTGGACATACTCCAAGTACTCTTGAGTATATCTGGAGTCCCCACCTCGTCTAATTTTAATCAACTCATATTTCACATTAACCTAAAACGTACCAAAAGGCAATCGCAAAACATTCACTCGAAGCACATGCAAGTACATTGATTATTATATGACTCCATTTTAAGGCACTGGCTATTTTCTCTCTCTATATATATATTGTGTCTCAGCATTGCGCTTTCGTGCACTCATTTTTTATCTTGTCATCTATGGTTGTTTATGGTTAAATTTTAAACTCCTAAGTAACTCATTCAGTTTAACATCACCATACTAAATAATTTTTCATTAGTAACTTAATAGGTTCTACCCCCCTTGGATTTGTTAGGAGTTGAGCCTAAACGAAGGAGTCAAGAACAAGGTGACAACCTTGACTTGAGACTTGCCTCCAAGGACACATCGAGTGGCTTGAATATTTTTGCCACGCTCCCCCCAGGTGTGTGAAAGGTAGCAACACTATTTGGCGTCATTGCCGGGGATAATTTTTTTTATTCCTGAGTATGAATTAGCTTAAATTTCTTCTAAGACAACTAAAAAGATAAAAAAAATTGATTTATCTTGTCTTTAAAAAACATAAAAATTAAAACTTGATCCATCTGGCGACTCCACTGTCTGGCATCCTTCCAAGAATTTCTACTCGAAGAAACCTCCATCAATTATTCAATCCTCTCCCTGATCCCGAAAGGTTTATTAGGGAAAGATTTAATAGGCAGACTTCTCATAGAAACCTTGAAAATTTAGGAGACCAAGCCCTCTCAAATATCTATCACTTAGTTGTAGAGAGTCATGTTCACCAATTTCAAGAAATGACGAAATTATTCAAACTCCTTGAATTTTCTCAGATAGCAGGTGCTCCCCATGCCATTCCAAAAGATTCTATCAAGAAGCTCCCCATATTTCAGAGGAATGATGCCATCATTGCCAAGTCTCACCTTCGAAAGTTTGAAAATCACCTGGTCAGTTATTGCAATGATGCTGCCCATGACCATGACAATGTCAAAATGAAGCTATTTTCTTTATCCTTAGAAGATGATGTTGAAGAATGGTACCTTGACCTAGATGATGATTCATATACAACTCTTAGTGAATTCCAAGATGGTTTTAGGAAGAAATGGGGAGAGAAGAAGGAAACACGACATCTGCTTGCTGCTCTTTATAGCATAAAGAAGATAGAGAATGAAACCATGTATGAATTTAACACTAAATTCAGGTGTGTGGTTGCATACCTTCCTAGAGACATCAAGCCAAAAAATTCCTCTATCCTCATATCCTACATTGAAACCTTCATCGGTGACTTAAGGTACAAGTTGAGAGATAAAGAACCGGCCGATATGAAAACTGCCCAGGAATTGGCCGAGAAAATAGAAAAGAATATACAATCTTCAAGCAAGTCCAACATTCCAGGTTACACTAGGGGAAACACTTCCTACAACAAAGAGACCAAGGATAAATATGTTGAATCAAAAGAAAAGGGAACTTCTAAAGTTCCGATGGAAAAGGTGGCAGACATGGTAAAAAACTTGGTTACTAGTCAAAACCAACAAATGGCCAATCATATTGCACAATTGAATGACATGTAGAATAGATTGATCACAATGGAAAGGAATAATGGACCGATGAACTTTCAGCCCAAGAAAAATCAGATGTATTAGAAGAAACCCCTCAGCAAGAGCCTAGGAGTCCAAATGAGATAGACTCAGCTAACATGGTAGAAGAAGTACTTCAATGGTATAGACCTTGTGAACAATTCCACCAAGAAAGCACTTGTTATGCTACAAATCAAGTCATGGAACATGGACTTCTTGAGTTCAGTAGTCAGGAAACAACTCCAAGTGAGCCTGATCATGTATACATGGTAGGCCAGGCCTACCCTTTGTCACCAGCTAAATAGTACAAACCTAAGGATGAAACCATTGCAGAATATTCTAGTGAAACTTATGAAGAAAACCTTAATGTGCATGTTGGGACTCCTATGTGTTCTCCATATAATGATGATAGTCTAGAAGGTTTACTGCCTTGTGACCTTTTCTCTGAAGAAGATGAGTATGAAAATGAAGAAAAGTATAACTTTGAGCATGATACAAGTGACAAAGACTCCCTTATCTCCGACAAAGATGTTGATGAGGAGTCCTGGACATTCATGGAAAATCCAATATACGACATGAATAAAGAGGAAAATAATGAACCAAAAACTTTTGATGGTTTTATTGATTCTCCTATCTATGGCATATCTAAAGGATAGAGCATGGACCTTGTGGCCTTGGGAAACTTTGATATGGAAAAGGAGCATGCAATTTATCCATATGATCATCTTGAGCCATATATCAGTATCAGTAATGAAGACAAAGAGAACTTGATATCGGAACTTGATATCAGCAATGGGGAATCCATAACATCTGACGTATATGGTGGTGATGACTATTGGGATTTTTGTGGATATCTTATTAAGAATCTTATCTATGCTATATCCAGTAAGGGGAGTGTCTATTTAGAAATTTGTGGAAGTATAATCTACTATACTTCCATATAGGGAAGCATGGATCTGGAGACCTGGGAAAATCCTAGTATAGAAGAGCAGCATTCAAAACTCTTATATGGTCATTCAGAGTCATATCATGCAGAGCCATAGAAAGGTATCAATAATGAAGACATTGAGAAGCAGTGTTGTGGAAAAGACAGATATGATGCAGTCAGTAGAATATCAGTCTCAACTATCATCTTCACATATAGAGTTTCCTTATGATTTGGAGTTGCTTGGGGCTTATACAATGAGTTATCATCCAGTAAGCCTTGATGATCAGTATGATGGTGTAGTCAATCTGCCTCATCATTTTGATTTGTATATAAACCCTATCTAGTCATGGATAGAAGCAGCCTGTGCAAGAACCTACCAGTTTGGGAAGAAGTTTGACGACATTATTCATGCCTATGATTTCCCATCCATCCCACCCATTCTGGATCATCACGCAGGTTTGCATTTTCTGAATAAAGTATCCTTACTTTGGGTGGTAACCAAAGATAGGGAAATTTCTTTTTATGTTAATAAAATGCTTAGGTGGTTACATTGGATTTCTGATTACACTTAACCCTTTTTATATCATGCTTAGAGTAGGAAAACAAGCTCCTTGGAAAAGAGCATTTACTTTCCGCATTTTTGTTTTGTACTTAGCTATAATAAAACTTGTTTTCATTATTTATTTACATTTATTTTGTTTAAATAAATCAGCTTAATGGTTCATTTGGTTTTTATATAAAGCTTGTGCTACTGAGGTTTTCTTGTCAAGTTGAGATGTTTTTAAAGGGTGTATAAACCATAGATTCTGGTGTTCTTGTATCCTCTCCTTGGCAT
The DNA here is from genome assembly GCA_001517045.1 of Pseudotsuga menziesii. Classification (NCBI taxonomy): domain Eukaryota; kingdom Viridiplantae; phylum Streptophyta; class Pinopsida; order Pinales; family Pinaceae; genus Pseudotsuga; species Pseudotsuga menziesii. The sequence goes on along the minus strand of LPNX010838561.1, from coordinate 593,374 downwards.
ATGACCAGATCAAGCACACATCCTGCAGTTGGAGCCAGATGTTACCACCTAAGTTGTACTTAGTGGTTTTTTATCAAGTGATCTTGGTGAAGTGGAAAAAGATGGTTTGCTTGGACTTCAGAAGACCTTCTGAATTGCTTCTGGGAAGTGCTTGTTATACTATATCACATGTTCATAACCCACAAGGGAGTTGCAATAAAATGTTCTAGCATGATAGTGTCTATAAAAGAATCAATCTCGTAGACTTTATTTGTCAATCTGATCAGCCCAGGGTGTTTTTTCCCTTGGTTATTATTGGTTGTTGAATAAACGACTCATAATTTATGAGTTTTTCACTCAATACCTCCAAAGTTGGGGTGGTTAGCTTGGCATTTAGGCCTATTGAGATTATTAGAGTCTATGTGTCAAGGTATAAACATGCTAGGCATTATAGTCGAGTCATATGAACATGTCTAAGTCCCCCTATGTTTTATTTATTTATTTATTTATTTTTAAGTTTTTAAAAATTTAATTTTTCCACAAAACTTAGGCTATGTTTTAATAGTCTAATTGGAAAAATTGGTTTTGTAATAAAAGTGGGCTCAATAATTAGGTTAAATCATGGGGGTGCTCATTTTCAATCTAAGAGAACCATGTAAACCCATAGACCCACTTTTTCTAAGTTTTGTGTGATTTTTCCATCACTCGGGTAAAAAATCCCTAAAAATCAAATATTGATTATTTAATTGATAAATTAATTAAATATTGGAGAAAACCCCTAATCCTAAATCATTGGGATTTTCTCCGATTTGACTGAAATTAGTCTCATCAGCTTTGGATTGACTAGATCTGACAATTCATTGACTGAAGGAGGTGATCTGGGCTGATCTGAGAGTACATTAATGCATGCAATCTTGGGAATTGCACCCTCCCTCTCTCCTCCACACGTGTGGGATCATTTGGATGAGTTTTGGTGGATGCTTCAGTCACCAGGTTGAGGTATTAGTCATATCAACTCTTTGATTGATAGCCAAGCTTAGTTAGACACAGATCAAGTCCAGATTCACTCCATATGTAGCTGCAGTCTCTCTCTCCTTGGGATTTCTATCCCCCCTTGGGATAGATCTCATGTTTTTGATATAAATAAAGCACAGATTACCTCTTCCAAGCTAGTTAGAATTGGGATTGAGGTGGTGTTGCTATTGTATTGTTGTTATTATTCATTTGAAATAAAGAGAAGCTTTGGAGGCAAGACGATGTCATGTTATTGTGTGTGTGGATGAGCATTGCCATGTTTTACTGAGGTAACCTGTATCTATGTTCATAATTTGTTGATTCTTTGTGGATTCATTGCAAAAGATTGATAATAAGTTTATTCTAATCTTGATAGGAAAGGAGTTTGTTAATAATTTTATTGGCCATCTCTTTCCTTTTGATGCATGTTTAGAGATCTAGATTCAACATGTTTTCTAAGTTTATATGCATGCTATTCTGAAATCTCTGTTTATGTATTAACCGGATATCACAAGCATTTTGGAAACTCTTTGGATTCAGTTGCAGGTTCCCATATTGGAGAGGGTGATGATCTAGTTTGATTCCTCACTTTCTCCAAAAATTTCGCAAAGGCATAGTCCCTCGACATTCCACCAGAAAGCTCCATGGTTCATCTTCAAGGCTTCCAACACTTTTTCTCTCTCTTCCTCCTTATAAAAATCCAAATCTTACCTGGTTACTTTGGTTACAAGATTTGTTATCATTGAGATCTATAATATTAAAGTAAATTACATAGATCTATTATTTCAAAGCTCATAATCTAGATCTCATTTCTAAAAGGTCTCATTAAGCATTCTAGATCTAGTTCAGGGAAATCGTCCATTTTGCATGGCAATTTAAAGAAAATCCATAAGTTTCTTGCATTATATTTCTGCTTCTGTTTTAAAAAGATTAAATCCAACAATTAGTGCATATATCATTGGATTCCCAAACAAAAATCCAAGATCCCAAGGAAATCTTGCTTTCCTTGGTTCCTTTTTCACTGTTTTAGCTAGTTTTAATTTAGTTTTGTTTGGTTTAAAGTAGGTTGACCCAAAGGTACTTTCAAAGTGATTTTGGGCATATTTAATTCTAACATGCTGGATGTATTTTATCAGGAACAACAGAAATAAGAGAAGCTGTTGTTCGAAAGTGTCTTTGGGATCGTTCAAATCCCCCCAGGGGGTTCCCCTTTGACTGTAAATTTTAAATTTTGGGAAATTTGTAAGATATTAGTTTCATCCTATATAAGAAACAATATGATTCAGATCATTTTACTGATATTTTAATCACAGATAATCAAATTTTTCTCTGAATAGGCTCTTTCGAGCCCATTCCCCATCCCCCCTGGGGGGATTCACGCATTTTTTGTTATTTTTTGCATTGTATTATTTATGTTCACTTTATATTAGTTTCATCCATCCAAATAAACATGATTTTATTACTTTGTGATATATTCCACATTTCATTATCAAAGTAACTTGAATACTTTGTTACATTTTTAACATTAAGCTAGCATAACATTAGGATCTTTAACTGAGAGAACAACAAGCATAGAAATCAAACACAAGAGACAATGAACACAGTTTTTTTCCTCAAGGAAACCATAAATGGAGAAAACTATGCAAATTCCTCAGAGATAGAATTAGCACCAAAAGTAAAACCACAAAATAGTAAGATGATCTCCTGACAACAGTAACCTCTTCTTCCTTGCCTCAATGTCTTTATATTCCTTAGCTATATGCTACAACTGAGTGTGAGTGAGTGTGTGATAAATAGAGAGGACAGCTCTCTATTTATACTAATTCTCGATTTGACTAAACCCAACTAGGGCTGACTTCACTAGGTGGGTCTAATAACCTTAGTGCCCCGGAACTGGCGCGGACTTTAACTCTTGATCAATATGAGGGTTACCCACAATGACTTGACATGACTTGATTACATTATAAAACCTCTTGATAGGAACATCAAGGCATGAAATGACTCAAGTGCATCCCGGAATAAACATCGGGTTACAATATATAAGAAATACAAGTGAATACATTCTGAAGTTACAATTACATCAACACTCCCTCTTAACTAGGAAGGTATTCTCTCGACACAATTTTCATCACTAGTCTTCTTCTCTAGATCATCTCGTCATCTGCATCATCAAGTCATCTTCATATTTAATTGATATTCATATTCAAGTCATATTCGTCTTCAAGTCATCTTCATCTTCAAGTCATCTTCATCTTCAGATCTGGATCATCATCACTGGATCTGGATCATCACTGGATCTAGATCATCACTGGATTAGGCTCATCACTCAATCTGGATTATCACTGCTGGATCATCACAGGTGCTATCTCATGATTCTTCTCATCACAGGAAGTTCTACAGAGCTATCCCTTTTTCATGCTGGTTATAGGCCTAGCCTCCATGTAGGTCTTCTTCAGCGCTTACATCTAAAACCAAGTCAAAATGGCCTGCCCAGCACTTACATATGACCATGAGAGGAACACATCCAACACCATGTTAGACAGGAATGCCCAACACTCACATCTAATCATGTAGGAACCAATCCTATAATCACATCAGAAAGGCCCAGCACTCACATTTAGCCATGCAAGAACACATCCTGCAACTATGTTAAAAAGGATCTGCACTTCCAACCATGTGGGAACACATCCTGCAACCATGTTGGAAGAGCTCTGCACTTACATCCACCCATGCGGGAACACATTCTGCAACCATGATGGAAGGGCCCTACACTTACATCCACCCATGTGGGAACACATCCTGCAACCATGATGGAAGGGCTCTACACTTATATCCACCCATGCGGGAACACATCCTGCAACCATGATGGAAGGGCTCTACACTTACATCCACCCATGTGGGAACACATCCTAAAACCATGATGGAAGGGCTCTTCACTTACATCCACCCATGTGGGAACACATCTTGCAACCATGATGGAAAGGCTCTCAACCCCAGGTTGAGGGTTCCTGGTAACTAACCAGGTGCCTCCATTCTCCAAGAGAATGGAAACAACCCTTATATCTAATCAAGTGGGAACACATCCCTCAATCACATCAGAATGGCCATGTGCTCACATATGATCATGTAGGAACACATCCTACAGTCATATAAGAATGGCCCTCAGTCCTAGACCAAGTATTCCTAGTAACTGACCAGGAACCTCCATCCAAAGAATGGCAATTATAGCCCTTATATCTGATCATGTAGGAACCAATCCTATAGTCATATCATAATGGATCAACACTTATATCTGACATGGAAGGAACTAATCCTCTCACCATGACAGAATGGCTCAGCCCTTACATCTGACCATGGAAGGAATCAATCCTCTCACCATGTTAGAATGGCTCACGGACTCATCACTTCCCCTTGGAAGGGACCTCGATCTGGAGAACACCAAGCTTCTCCCTGAAGTACTCAAACTTCACTCTGGCTAATGGCTTTGTTGACACATCAGCTATCTGTTCATCCATCGCAACATACTAGAGCTTCACTACTCCCCTCTGCACCATATCCCTGATATAGTGATATTTGATCTCAATATGCTTCAACTTGTCATGGAACACCAAGTTCTTCAACAACTTCACAATACTCTAGTTATCACAATATATACAATTAGCATTTAACTGGAGATCAAATAAATTAGATAGTAGATTCCTTAGCCATACTGGCTCACAACTAGCTGAACAAGCTGCGACATACTCTGCTTCATCTGTACTCAGTGCCACATAGGATTGATTCCTGCTAAACCAAGAGATCACGCCTGATCCCATATTGAAGCAACACCCTAAAGTGCTCTTCCTATCGATGGCACTTCCTACCCAATCTGAATCAACATAACCCTCCAGGTTAATCTTATGATTCGCATCATACTTGATCCCATAATCAACTGTACCCCTCAGGTACCTTAGAATATGCTTTGTAGAAATCAAGTGAACATGTCTTGGATCTGTCAAGAACTGGCTCAAGGTGTTCACAGCAAAGAAAATATCTAGTCTCGTGTTCATCAGGTACATCAAGGACCCAATCATCTGACCAGACATCATAGCATAAACCATCTCTGATTAAGCATCACTCAATAGCTTCAGGTTTGATGCCATAGGTGTGGCCATAGCCTTGTAGTCCATCATCCCAAACCTCTACAGGATCTCTGCTGTATATTTCCCTTGTCCTAGGGAAATTCCATCTACATTCTACCACACCTCCATGCCTAGAAAATAGTGCATCATTCCTAGGTCCTTCATTTCGAACTCGACAACAAGCTTCCTCTTCATATCAGCAATCAACCCATCCATACCTATTACAAACAGATCATCTACATACAGTAGGAGCATCACTGGGTTGCCATCTTCAGCCTTGCAGTAAAGGTTGGAATCTTCTTTACTCTTAGTAAAGCCCAAACTAGATAGAAAGCTATCAATTCTGTCATACCAAGTCCTAGGTTCCTATTTTAAACCGTACAGGGATTTCTTCAATCTGCACACATGAGACTCTCTTCCATGTGTCTCAAAACCAAGTGGTTGTTCTACATAGACTTCCTCTTCCACTACACCATTCAAGAAAGCAGTCTTGACATCCATTTGGTGTATCTTCCATTTCATCACTGCATCCAGAGCAAGTACTGATATGATGGAAGTGTATCTGGCTACAGGTGCAAAGGTTTCTTCATAGTCTATTCCTTCTTTTTGGGAGAAACCACAAACCATGAATATCACCTTATATTTCTCTATGCTACCATCTGCAACATGTTTGATCTTGTAGATCCATTTGGAAGTTACAATTGACTTCCCTTCTGGTCTTGGGACAACATCCCAAACATCATTCTTCATGATCGATTGCTACTCTTCGATCATAGCATCCTTCCATTCTTTCTGTTCTACTACTTCTTCATAATTGGAAGGTTATTTATCGATGAAATCACATAGTAGTGCTACATATCCGGAGTAGGATCTAGTCCTCTTTCTTTCTCTGTGATTCTCTTCAAGAGCCCCATATCTTTCTACACCTTGGATAGCTTCTCGTACCCAAGCATGTTTCCTCTTATGAGGATTCTTCTCCTGAGGTCAATCTATAGGTTCTTGTGGTTCTTCAAATTCTCGATCTTCTTCTTGAACTTCTTCATTCATGGTTGTGTCATGAATTCTGGGTGCTTCCGCCTCTTCAGGAACTTCAGTAGGTTTCTTTTTGGATTTGTTGTAAGATATGTCTTCATCAAATGTCACATCCCTGTTGATGTCAATATTCTTGAATCCTGGGAAGTATATTCTGTAAGCCTTCGAGCTTTCAGAGTATCCCACAAATATACCCTTCTTTCCTGAAGGATCTAATTTTGTCTTTTTCTCTTTTGGAATATGTATGTGCACTGGACAGCTGAATATTCTGAGATGGCTGACTTCTGGTTTCTTGTCGGAGAAGACTTCTTCAAGAGTCTTGTTCTCGATTACTCTGTGTGGAGTACAATTCTGTACATACACCGTTGTTCTGGCAGCTTCTGCCCATAGGTGCATAGGAGGATCTTGATCATGAAGCATTGCTCTTGTAGCTTCCATGATGGTTCTATTCTTCCTTTATGCAATCCCATTCTGTCGTGGATTGTATGGAGTGGACAACTCCCTCTTAATCCCTAAGTCTTTGCATAACTCTTTGAATTCATTTGATGTAAATTCTTCGCCATTATTTGATCAAAAGGTCTTGATCTTCTTTTTAGTGTGGTTCTCGATCAAGGCTTTGAAATCCTTGAACTTGCTGAATACTTCATATTTGTTCTTCATGAAGTAAATCCATGTCTTCCTAGAAAATTCATCAATAAAACAAGAATAATACACATACCCTCTTACTGAGCTTGATAACATTGGTCCACATACATTGGAGTGGATGATTTCCAAAATTTCTTTTGCTTTGCTCTCGCTACTTGGAAATGTCTTCTTTGTGTTCTTTCCTTTTGCACATCCTTTGCAGACCCCATCATGTTTTGCTTGAATTTCTGGAAGACCTTCAACAAATTTGCTTGCAATTGGTAGTGCTCTATAATGCACATGTGCAAGACTTCTATGCCAAATTTTATTTGGCTCTACTATGTCATGGACCAAGGCTTGTTCTGGATGGCCCTTCAATTTGTACAATCCTCCTTCTTGTTCTCCAATCACTACTACATCATTAATAGTCTTTCCTTTTGGCCAGATGATGACTTGACCATCTATAAATGCAACCCTCATTCTTTTTGCATCTAATCTAGATATGGAGAGAAGGTTCTTCTTTAGTCCTGGTACAAACAATACTTCCTTCATTTTCATAGACTTTCCAAAGTCTAGCTTGTAGAAGGATTCCCCACTACCTTTTATTGGATACTGGTAGTCATCTCCTAGCTTCACCTTGTGAGGTGATTCATGTTCTGAAAGTTTCACAAAAGATTCCTTGAATCCTGTCATATGCTTGGAAGCCGCACTGTCTATAATCCAATCATTGCTTCCATGAGCAATGTTTCCCATAAGAGTGGAAATCAAAACATATTCTTCATCACTAGAATAGTATTCACTTTCATATCTGGTTCTCTTCTTGGAAGTTTCATCATCCTCTACAACATGAGCATGATTTTTTCTCTTGTTTCCCTTCTTCTTATGAGAGTTAACCTTGTTTCTAGGACAGTCATTTGCAAAGTGTCCTCTTTCATCACATGTATAGCATCTTAGTTTAGATAGGTCCTTTTTAATGTTATCTTTATGGTGAAATTTCTTACCTCTGGAGTGATGAGAACTTCTTCTAGTTTTCTTGGAGTGTACTATGAGAGCTTGATATTCACTTCCCATTTTCTCTTCTCGAGCTGCTATCCGAGCCTCTTCTTGAGAGAATTCTTCCCATAGTATGTTGAATTTGACTAACTTCTTTCTGGCACAGATTCCTTGAATAAAGGAGTCATGTGATCTAGGGAGACCATTCAAGGTGGTCATTACAATCTATGCATTTTCCACTTCTTCATCTACTACTTCCAGTTGTTCCTTGATCTGAGCAACCCTTGTAAATTAAGGCTCGATAGTCTCTGCATTTTGAATCTTTACAGTCTTTAGTTGGTTTCTCAGATTCATCTTTCGGTTTATGTTCTTCCCTTCAAACAATTTGGTTAGGGCATCAAACATGGCTTTAGGTGTCTTGAGGGAGGACACCTATGGTATGAGGTGATCCTTGATTGAATCAACAATGATCCTCTTTTCCATAACCAACTAATTCTTATGTAAGGCCTTTGCCTCATCTCCCTCTGGAACTGGAACCTCCTCACTGATATAGGAGTCCAACTCATTTTCTTCTAGGATCAGGGAGATCCTATACTTCCAGGCTCAAAATTTATCATATCCCTTAAGATTTTCATCAAGCTTGGTATGATGAGAAATCTTAACTGAGAACCTCAAAAGGAAATACAAAATATTTACTTCTTACTAGATCAAGATGTCAGATCTAAATTTGGAGCTGAAATCCTGCAGTGTTGGTTCAGGAGCAGATTAGGGTTTTGCTTTTCTGAAGTTCTATCCAACCAAATGATTTGAAATTGATCCCTAACTTCGATTTTGAGGAGGAGATCAATCCAGGCCTGGGATCACTGAAAAATTCTGCTTCTGTGAAAAGCCCTAATTTCCAGCAGCAGTGTCGGGTCCAAAACTGAAAAAACCTCAGAATTGGATTCTGCTTCGACACAAAGATGCGCCCTAGGGAGGAGAGTTGTTCCAACCTTATTTTGCTGAAAATATGTGGAGAGAGATCCATAAAATAGGAAGCCTATTTCCCACATGTAATACCCTGGTTTTAACCCCGCTTGCATATATTGTGAATAATCTTGGTGCAGAGCTAAAGGCTAAGGCCCCACCATAGATTTGGTTATGTTGTGTTTCTGATTTGGAATGGTCACTAATGGTATATCAGGACATACAGCATATATTCAATTGTGGCATCATGTAAACACGCATTTTTAATTAGATAACCCAACCAGCTATGTTTGCGGAAACTAAATTGAGAAGGGGCATGATTTCAAAAGGATAAGGAAGGGGAATGTTGAACATTGAGTCATGGGGGAAGAGCCATGTGTCACCACTCTATTTTTCTCACCACCACCTTAGTTTTATGTTGTTAGTGGGGACAAATATTTTCTGGAAAAAATACCACTCCTACACTCATGCCTGCACTCACTCTTCACGACGTGCCTTTTGGGTAGTGGATGGTTTTCCCACTAGGGAGATTGTGAGTCTGTCCATCTTCCATCATTCTGAGCGGAATTAAAGGAATATACAATTCATTGTTGGGGGTTTTCCATTCCTTTTAGACATGGCTTGCTAGTCAGAAAAACATTCTTCCTCTGTTCACATAGAGTTTTACATCTTTTTCCCATCAATTTCAGACTGCGTATGGTTCTGTTATGTCCATCGTTAGTTTGAGACTATGATTTTCTTGGATAGTTTGACGGATTGCATTTTTTCTTTTCATATAGAGTGGTAGTCTGTTCTTTCTCCCACTCCTCTACCTATGCAAGTTCTACAACGATTGTATTGAGGATCAATCGGGTGTTGTGAGTGCCTGCACTATGTGGTCAGTGGTTTCATCCACATTTCATTTTGGCTATGTCTTTTCCCCCCTCACACATAGAATGAGAATTGTTTTCCTTTCCCATTGTTGTGTGTGTAATTTCTCCATTTATTTCCTTGAGGAATTGCTGTGGGTTCATAGTTGTTGTGGGTTGTTGTTTGCCACAATGGATTGATTGTGTTTTTTCCCTGCAAAAGCTTGAATAGCTGTTTGGCTGCTTGCATGTAGTGGCTTTGTCCTTGGACTGCATTTGAGTGGTGAATGGGGATCTGAGGTGCTTGAGAAACCTGGTAGACTAAGAACCACATAGATAGAGCTACTGAGCTAGCTTCCTTCTCCATAGCCCCTGAATAGCAGTGGAAGGGAGATCAGGGTCTAAGGGACTGCATTGCAGAGAAAGGGCTGATTTCCTTGTGTTGGGCATGTGTGGGTGTTCTAGAAGCCAGAATGCTTCTAGTGTTGGTGTCTGTAGCTCTTCAATGAGCTCACCATCTTAGCATTAGCCTTTCCCAGCTCTTGGATGGCTTGATAAACCCAACTTTGTTGGCTTGGCTGATCCGTTGTTCGCCTGATCAACCCAATTGTGTTGGATTGGATGAACTATGTACCCTTGTGGTGTTGTTATCCATGGCTATGTGTAAGTGTATTTAGTTCCTTATTCCTTGGGGAATCATACTCGACTCAGGGGTGGCATCTTTGCTAAGAGATTAAAGAGCACACGATCCTATGGTTGGGTGGAACGTTGCAACGATGTAGCTGGTGTTGGAACAAGCTCTTTATAAGATACGTATCCTCACCTAACTTATGTCTGCAATCATATTTACTATTAATGAATGCTGATATACATGTTAAATGCTGATCGGTATATGCATGAAGTGTTGATTGATATGTTTTTCTTCCATTGTGTATAATGAATGGTTATGCTTCATGATATGTTTTATGACTTAAAGTATCATGCTTCAACATTATATGTATATGTATGTTCATGTTCATGGGGCTAGATTCCTAGATGATTGACGTATAGTAGCGTCCTCTTCGCCGGTCGGAGGGTTGGGGACATTACAGTGTGGTATCAGAGCTCTAGTTACATCATGGGCCTAAATGGGCCATGAAAGATCATATAGCAGAAGTAGGCTACCTTCTACCCAGCAGCAATCAGAAAATTGTGACAGAAAGACCTCAACCTCAAAATTTTCTAAGTGCCAAAACTATCAGCCCATCGGATCACTTAGTGGGAAGACCACCCGACGGATAGTTGATCCGATGGCCGATGTAGTAGAAGACTGCGGAGGAAAAATTTCAGAAATTTTTTAAAGTGTTTGGCCATTGGCACATTGAGACACTTAGACATATGGATCGTTGATGCTTAGACAATTGACCTCTGCCATTGCAGATGGATATACCACTACACCTCTGATGGGTAGAGCCTTCGACCACCAATGGCACAAGATTTCAAAAATTTTCTAAGCGTTGACTTCGTCGGCCATCAGAGCATGTTAGTAGTGTGCATCGCCGATGAACAGTGAAAGGTATTAGATGATCTGCGCTGCGGTTGTAGGTAGCTATAAGACTATCCTTTCGATGGATAGAGCCTGTGATCGTCGACACTGTAAATAATGTTTAAAAATTTTTTTAAGGCCCAAAATCGTCGACCATTGAAAGAAGATAGTGTTTTGTGCATCTGCCATTGCGGAAGCCTAGAGCACTAGTCTTCTGACAAGGAGAAGCTCTGACTACCGATGCCAGTCAAAATCAGTTAGTTGATCGAAAAACATTAGTGGATTGGACCATCAATTGGGAAAGGATCGAAGATGATGAGCCACCATTGTGGCTACTGATCAAGCTAACCTGCCGATTTTTTAGTCTTCCACTCACCGATGCCGAGGTGTTAGTGGATTATGGAGCCGACAGAGTTAAAGGAAGATAGAGGAAGTTTTCATCGGCAGAAGAAGAAAATTCGAATTTTATCTAAGGCATGAGATCATCGGCCATCAAGAAATGTTAGTGGATCAGATCACCGATCGAAAAAATTTCAATGAAGGTGACCCGCCGTTGCGGCTGTTTAGTCAACTATCCCTCCGATGCCACAGTGATTAGTGCTTCCGATAGCCGATGAGAATTAAATTTGAAAATTTTGTTTAAGTTTAAGGATGTTAGAAAGTTATTCAAGAATAGTAAAGGTTTGAGAGCCGTTGTTGCAGCAATCTATGACACTATCTCCTCGATGGTTAGTAGGTCCAACAGCTTATAATGTCCACGGAACCCATAGATAAATTTCTTTCTGCCGTTGCGGCTGCCTAGCAGACTAGCCATCCGATGCAATATTGTAGCCGATCGTCGACACACAAAGGAAGTAAGTTTGAATTTGGATCATCGCAACGACAGGAAAGGTAGTGACTTGGATTGCCGGTGTGTAGGGATAGTTCTTCCAACTATCGATAGGCTGGTGGCTGCGGAGAACACATGAGGTTTATTAGCCACCATTGCAGAAGCTGAGACGACTAGCCACCTGATGTACAAGACACCCGACTACCAATGTAGCGCGTAAGCTATTTTTCCATTGTCGATTCGGTTCGGAAAGTTGGATGCGGATCCGACGCAGCGGAAGGGAATAGACCAATGAATCGTCGATGAAGATGTGGGATCGAAGGAAAAGCTTTGAAAAGTTGAAAAAGCATCAGAAATTTTTTAATGATCGGATCGCAGATCGGAAGCTCAGTCGGTTCACCCGTGGAAACGGTAGGAATATCATTTTCCACCATTATGGCTACTCAAAGGACTACGCACCCGATGCACAGTCAACTTGCTCACTGATACATATTGGAAGTGTAGTCATTTTGACCACCATAGAGTTGGAAGAATAGCTGGGATGAGGTATGATTTGGGGCCTAAGTAATTTAGGTTTTTCAGAAGAATTTCTCAGTAGTTTTTCAAGTAGTTTTTGACTGTCTTTCAGTTGGTTTTCAACAGATTTCAGCAGACTGTCCGTGGTCACAGAGCTGAACATGAAATAGGGAAAATTCTATGTTTTAGCATAATTGTTGTTTTATGAGTTTCTAGAAGAAAAGATAAGTAATTTGATTTATATTAATATTATGCATCTGACAGTTTTCTACTAACACATTTGTAGAACTTTAGATAACTTCCAAGAGCAGTACTCTAGAAAGAACAGTGTGGTAAAGCAAGAGGTGTTTTAGTCATGAGAACCCATGATGGGTATGATGCTCAGGATTCTTACGAGCGAGTAGAAGATGCCATGGGAGAAAATTTCCGTAATGGAAATGATGACATATAGTCTAATGGAAGGAGATTCCAGGGGACACCGCCCAAGGTTGCTGCCACCATTAGAATCTTGGTTAAAGACCAGGAAGAGTAGCATCAGTTGAATGCTTCCATATTGCAGAGTTTGACAGATTTACAGAAAAATATAGATTTTGGACGAGGTACATCAAGACTAGAAGGAAGTAAGAGCAGCACTAGGAAAAGAAGAAGGACTTCCAGTGGATCATCTGACTCTGAAGAATCCAGTGGAGATACAAGTTCATCTTCTCATAAAAGGAAAAGAAGAAGGCACCATAGGGATCACTCTTGAGATGAATTTAGGAATGCTAAACCTCCTACATTTGATGGTGAGATAAAGACGAGACAAGAAGCTGAAGCTTGGATTCTTGGGATCAAGAAGTAATTTCAGGTGCAGGATTATTGAGGAAACATGAAGGCACGAGTTGCCATATTCAATCTAAGTGGAAGGGCATCTATTTGGTGGGAACACTTCAAGCAGGTAAAGAAAATTAGTGAAAGGAAACTGAAGTGGAAATAGTTCAAGAAGTATTTTAGGAAGAAATACCTTTCTGACAGGTATTATGATGACAAGATTAAGGATTTACATGAGCTAAGATTGGGACAACAAACCATGGATTAATATGAAAATAAATTCTTGGAATTGTTGAGGTATGTCCAGTACATTAGAGATGAAAACGTAAAAATCTAGTGGCTTCTAAGTGGATTTCCTCAAGCCTATAAATATAGAATTGAGTTCTATGAGTCGAGAACTCTCAACGAAGCAATAAGAAAGCAAAAATATTGCTACGAGCAAAGAAAAGGTAAACTTGATTACCATAGGGCATGGAAGGACAAGAAGAATGAAAAGTTTGACCAAAGAAAGAAAGGTTTCAAACCTTTTAGATTCAGGAATCAGTAGAAGCAGCCATCCCAAGCTATGAATAATCTTGTTGGAGTGACAAGTGGAAATCCTAAAGAGCCACAATAGAATAAAGGTCCACTCAAATGTTGGAAATGTGAAGGACCTCACTTGCGTAGATATTGTCCCCTCGAGAATGAAAGTGCAAGGCCATATTATAACATTCAGGGAGCAGAAGCAGTGGGTCATGTAGCAAGGGCAGTCCCTGGAATTTATGCAGCACTGGAGGACCGTCAGGAAGATCATCAGTCAACTATGGTTGAAGTTGTAGGTAAGATTATTGAACAATCTGTTTCTATTTTGATTGATCCTGGTTCTACTCACAATTATATCACTCCTAGGGTAGTGGAGAGTTGTGCTTTTAAGAAGGTAAAGCATAGAAAATCTTGGTTAGTTCAGCTAGCCACTGGGACTAAGAGAAAAGTCAGTGACATGGTAGAGAAATTCCCATTGGTCATGAATGGATTGAACACTTGTGTAGATCTAAATGTTCTACCACTTGGTTCCTATGATGTTCTCATTGGAATGGATTGGTTAGAAGCTCACAGAGTGAAGCTTGACTACTGTAACAAGACTTTTGAATGCACAGATGAATAAGGAAACCTAGTAGTTTTGAAGGGTATTCCAAAGGTAATTTCAGTAAGGTAGGTTTCAGCAATGCAGTTGAAGAAGTTTTGTAGGAAAGGATGCCAGCTATATGCAACTCATATTCCAGAACCAACAGGAGATGAAACTCCTAGGTTGGAGGACTATCAAGTGTTACAGGAATTCAAGGATGTATTCCCCAATGAGATTCCAAGACTTCCTCCAAATAGGGACATTGATTTCACCATTGAACTTGTGCCAGGAGTAGCACAAATGTCCAAGACACCCTAAAGGATGAGTACACCAGAGATGCTAGATTTGAAGATGTAACTGCAAGAGTTGTTGGAAAAGAAGTATATCCAACCGAGTGTGTCTCCTTGGGGAGCACCGATTCTGTTTGTGAAGAAGAAAGATGGTACACTCAGGTTATGTATTGATTACAGACAGTTGAATAAGGTTACTGTGAAGAATAAATACCCTTTGCCTAGGATTGATGACCTCTTTGATCAAATGAGAGGAGCAAAGGTGTTTTCCAAGATTGAATTGAGGTCTGGTTACCATCAGGAGAGAATCAAGGATCAAGACATTCATAAGACAACCTTCAGGACAAGGTATGGAAATTATGAGTTCGTAGTGGTACCATTTGGTCTCACAAATGCACCAGCCACATTTATGTGCCTTATGAACAGTGTCTTCAGTAACTATTTGGACAAGTTTTTTCTTGTTTTCCTTGATGACATTCTTGTTTATTCTAAGAATGAGGAAGAGGATGAAGAGCATTTGAGACTGACATTGCAAGTGCTCAGGGAACATCAGTTGTATGTAAAGTTGAGTAAACGTGACTTCTACAGGGATAGAATTCAGTACTTGGGTCACATTATCTCAAAAGAGGGTATATCAGTAGACCTTGAAAATATTGAAGCCATTATGAATTGGCCTACTCCAACAAATGTGACGAATGTAAGATCTTTTATGGGAATTGCAAGATACTACAGGAGATTCATCGAAGGATTTTCCAAGGTTGCACATGCCATCACTTCTTTGCAAAAGAAGGGGATGAAGTTCGAATGGACTTCGAAGTGTGAAGAAAGCTTCCAATAGTTGAAGAATCTTCTCACCAGTGCACTAGTATTGAAGGTTGAAGACGCAGAGAAAGATTTTTTGGTATGTACTAATGCATGTGGACAAGGGGTTGGAGGAGTCCTTATGCAGGACAACCACATGATATGTTATGAGTCGAGAAAGTTGAAGGAGCATGAGAAGAACTATGCCACTCATGATCTAGAGCTTGCAGCCATAGTACATGCTCTTAAGATGTGGAGACATTACTTGATGGGTAGAAGATTTGAACAAAGGACAGATCACTGTGGCCTAAAGCATTTGTTTGATCAGCCTACTTTGAATGATAGACAAGCGAGATGGCTGGAATTCCTATGTGAGTTTGATTTTGAAATCAACACATAAAAGGAAAAGAGAAAAATGTAGCTGATGCACTCTGCAAGAAGGTACGAGAAATGCATGTGGCATCTCTTAGTATTTTCCAATCAGAATCAAGGCAGCAGATTGTTAATCATGTTTCCGGAGATGAATTGTATGAGCAGGTAAATGACAAATTGCAGCAGAAAAGTCTTGAGAAGAGGTATGAGGGATATAAATTGGAAGAATATGGACTTCTCACTTTTAAAGGCAGAATTTATATTCCTAAAGTAGTAGATTTGAGGAGAATTGTTATGGATGAAATCCATTAAGCTTCGTATTCTGGTCACCCAGGATATCAGAAGACAATTGCTACATCTAGAAGGTAGTACTTTTGGCCAGGTATGAAAAAGGACATGGCTGAATACATTTCAAGGTGCATGAAATGTTAACAGGTAAAGGTTGAGCATCAACATCCAACAGGTTTGTTGTAGCCTTTTCCAGTTCCTGAATGGAAATGGGAAGTTATTTCCATAGATTTTATTACAGGATCGTCGATGACTTGGAGACAACATGATTCCATCATGGTTGTAGTAGACAAGTTGAAAAGGGCAACACATTTTATACTAGTGAATTCTACGCATAAGACTGATGACATTGCAAAGATTTTCATGAAGGATATTTTCAAATTGCATGGATTGCCAAAGGCAATAGTTTCATATAAAGATGTCAAGTTCACTTCCAATTTTTGGAAGGGGTTGTTTGCATATTTGGGTACAAAGTTAAACTTTAGCACCGCATACCATCCTTAGACAGATGGGCAGACAGAAAGAGTTAATCAGGTGCTTGAAGATATGCTTCGCATGTATGTGATGGACAAACCAACCAAGTGGGAAGATTACTTACACCTGGTAGAGTTTTCTTACAACAATGGATAGCAGGAATCCTTGGGGATGAGTCCGTATGAATATTTGTATGGCAAAAGGTGCAAGACAACAGTGACTTGGGACAACCCGGTGATCAAAGTTGTGCTTGAACCAGAATTGCTTAAGGAAATGGAGCAAGAGGTTGTAAAGATCAGGAAGAATCTAAAAGTAGCACAGGACAGATAGAAAATCTATGCAGATAAGCATAGGATGAACAGAGAGTTTAGTGTTGGGGATCATGTTTACCTTAGAGTGAAGGCAAAGAAAAGTTCCTTGAAGCTTGGAAGTTGTGCCAAGATATCACCTAGATATTGTGGGCCGTTTGAAGTGCTTGAAAGAATAGGGCCTGTTGCATATAGACTTGCATTTCCTGCTAGTACTAGAGCTCATAATGTTTTTCATGTTTCTTTGCTTAAGAAATATGTACATGATCCTAACCATGTGATAAATTAGGATGTGATTCAGGTGGAACCCGAGGGAGAGTTTCAAATCGAGCCAATGTGCATCCTCGACAGGAAGATCACAATGCTCCAAAACAGATCCATAGGGTAGGTAAAGGTGCAATGGGAGCACTACGGACTTGAAGAGGCTATGTGGGAGCTAGAGGATGCCATGCGATTGGCACATCCATTTTTGTTCAATCCTACAGAACACTGAGACGGTACCAGTGTAGCACTTTTGTTCAAAATTTGTAAAGCACCGAGGACAATGCTATTGAAGGGGGAGGTGAATGTAATACCTTAGTTTAAACCCCACTTACATATATTGTAAATAATCTTGGTGCGGAGCTAAAGGACAAGGCCCCACCATAGATTTGGTTATGTTGTGTTTCTGATTTGGAATGGTCACCAATGGTATATCGGGACATATGGAATATATTCAATTGTGGCATCATGTAAACATGCATTTTTAATTAAATAACCCAACCAGCTATGTTCACGGAAACTAAATTGAGAAGGGGCATGATTTCCAAAGGGTAAGGAAGGAGAATTTTGAACATTGAGTCATGGGGGAAGAGCCATGTGTCACCCCTCTCTTTTTCTCACCACCACCTTAGTTTTCTGTTTTTAGTGGGGACAGTGATTTGCTGGAAAAAATACCACTCCTATGCTCATGCATGCACTCACTCTCCATGACGTGCCTTATGGGTAGCGAATGGTCTGCCCACTAGGGAGATCGCGAGTCTATTCATCTTCCATCATTCTAAGAGGAATTAAAGGAATCCACAATTCATTGTTGGGGGTTTTCCATTCCTTTCAGACATGGCTTGCTAGTCAGAAAAACATTCTTCCTCTGTTCACATAGAGTTTTGCATCTTTTTCCCATCAATTTCAGACTACGCATGGTTCTGTTATGTCCATCGTTGGTTTGAGGCTGTGATTTTATTGGATATTTCGACGGATTGTGATTTGTCTTTTTGTATAGAGTGGTAGTCTATTATTTTTCCCACTCCTCTTCCTATGCAAGTTCTACAGTGATTGTATTGAGGATCAAGCGGGTGCTGTGATTCCCTACGCTGTGTGGCCGGTGGTTTCATCCACATTTCATTTTGGCTGTGTATTTTCCCCCCTCATGCACAGACCGAGAATCATTTTCCTTTCCCATTGTTGTTTGTGTAATTTCTCTAATGATTTCCTTGAGGAATTGCTATGGGTTCATAGTTGTTGTGGGATATTGTTTGCCACAATGGATTGACTGTGTTTTTCCCCTGTAAAATCTTGAATAGTTGTTTGGCTACTTGCATGCAGTGGTTTTGTCCTTGGAATGCATTGGAGTGGTGAATGGGGGCCTAAGGTTGTGGAAATTGAACCCATTGATAGAACAATTACACTCACAACAATTATCAATTGTACATGCAAAATTACTCACAAAAGACACTGAATATGGAGCTGAACACTAAACTGTATTGAATAAGTGTACAATAGCCAACCCTGTGAATTCATAGGCTGCCACAATAAATAATTACATGAGGGATTTGAATGCATGAAGAGGCAATTCGAATCTAGTCAAAAGAAGGCTTACTAAATCTAAGCAAATCCCCCATAGGTGCATAAAGCAGTTTCCAAAAATGTCAAGGAGCTCACGAATTGGAAAAATAAATTAGGTAAGATAAAAGGTAATGGAAGGACAACTCATACATTATTTTCATAGGAGAAAAGAGTGGAGGATGTGGAGGACAAAAAACAAGTTAACCTCACCTAGTCAAACTTTCCCAATTGCCTTAAAGCACTGAAAAAGCAGGCAATAAAGTAGAAAAAGCAGAAGGGCACTAGGAAGGCCAGGAATAAAGTAGATTTGATTCTAGGAGGTTTCCCAAGTGCTTCATGAGTCAAAATTAGCAAGTTTGATCACTATGGATGTGTAGATGACAACTTACATAAGGTGGAACATGGAAACTAGGCAAATAAGACAAAAATGGATTAATTAATGTCTAAGGTAGCTAACTATGGGTTGATTATTCTAACAGAGGTGCTTGAGAAACCTAGTCGATTGAGAACCACACAGATAGAGCTACGGAGCTGGCTTCCTTCTCCACAACCCCTGAATAGCATTGGAAGGGAGATCAAGGTCTGAGGGACTGCGTTGTAGAGAAAGGGATGATTTCCTTGTGTTGGGTGTGTGTGAGTGTTATAGATTCCAGACTGGTTCTAGTGTTGGTGTTTGTAGCTCTTCAATGAGCTCACTAGCTTAGCATTAGCCTTTCCCAACTCCTAGATGACCTGATAAACCCAACTTTGTTGGCTTGGCTGATCCATTGTTCGCCTAATCAACCCAATTGTGTTGGCTTGGTTGAATTGTGTACCCTTGGGGTGTTGTTATCCATGGCTATGTGTAAGTATATTTAGTTCCTTATTCCTTGGGGTATCATGCCCAGCTCAGGGGTGGCAGCGTTGCTGAGAGATTAAAGAGCATGCGAGCCTACGGTTGGGTGGAACATTGCAGCAACGTAGCTGGTTGCAGAACAAGCTCTTTATAAGATAAGTATCCTTACCTAAATTGTTTTTGAAATCATATTTACTATTAATGAATGCTCATATACATGTTAAATGCTGATCAATATATGCATGAAGTGTTGATTGATATGTTTTGCTTTCATTGTGTATAATGAATGGTTATTCTTCGTGATATGTTTTATGATTTAAAGTATCATGCTTCAACATTATATGTATATGTATGTTCATGTTCATGGGGCTAGATCCTTGGACGATTGACGTATAGTAGCGTCCTCTTCGATGATCGGAGGGTTGGGGACATTACACCATAGCTGGACAATGTCTTCTTCTCAGGTTAGCTTTGATACCATGTTAGATTTTTAACATTAAGCTAGCATAACACCAGGATATTTAACTGACAGAACAACAAGCACATCAATCAAACAAAAGAGACAATGAACACAGTGTTTTTCCTCAAGGAAACCATAAATGGAAAAAACCCTGCAACTTCCTCAGAGATAGAATCAACACCAAAAGTAAAAGCCCAAAACAATAAGATGATCTCCTGACAACAGTAACCTCTTTCTTCCTTGCCTCAGTGTCTTTCTCTTCCTCATCTATGCGCTACAACTGAGTGTGAGTGAGTGTTTGATAAATAAAAAGGATATCTCTCTATTTATACTAATTCCCGACTTGACTAAACCCAACTAGGTCCAACTTCACTAGGTGAGTCTAATAACTATAGTGCCCCGAAACTGCAGGGAATTTAACCCTTGATCAATAGGAGGGTTACCCACAATGAATTGACATGACTTGATTAAATTATAGAACCTCCTGGTAGGAACATTGGGGCATGACAATACTCAAGTACATCCTGAAATAAACATCGGGTTACAATATATAAGAAATATGAGTGAATACATTATGAAGTTACAATTACATCAACATACTTACCCCACGACTTCTCGATTGACCCGCAAGGGGAAAGAGATGCGTGGTAGGAATAATTAGAAAACTTGTGATTTGTTCATGCTTGTTGCTTATCATTAATTTCTATAATTAATTGTTCTAAAATCAACCCCCTCCTTTATTCCTTGATTGAGGTCCACTTGGACTGAAAGAGGTTCCTGGAGGGTTTTTCTTTCTAAGAAAACACATCCTTTAAAACTTACTAAATTTGATAAGACTCCGGTGTGTATTCTTTGTATTTGGATGTGGTTCATTCAATCAGTCAAGCTACATCAAAAGCAACTTGAGTGACTATTTTAATTAGTATTCACCTTCCCCAATCAACCACCATCAGGAAAAAATCCAACGCCTCGATCAAACTGTAAGTAGTGGGAAAATACCCAAAGGAAGTGGGAACTCCTGAAAAGTGACCTCGAGGCACCAATATCTGTTACACCTTTAGGTGCATTATGAACAACAGTCTGAAAGACTCCATTGTGCCCACATATTCCTTGTGGGTAGCCGTGAAGGTTTAGTTTTGGACATACTCCAAGTACTCTTAGGTATATCTAGAGTCCCCCCCTTGCCTAATTTTAATCAACTCATATTTCACATTAACCTAAAATGTACCAAGAGGCAATCGCAAAACATTCACTCCAAGCACATGCAAGTACATTGATTATTTTATGACTCCATTTTAAGGCATTGGCTATTTTCTCTCTATCTCTCTATATATATTGTGTCTCAGCATTGTGCTTTCGTGCGCTCATTTTTTATCTTGTCATCTATGGTTGTTTATGGTTAAATTTCAAAATCCTAAGTAAATCATTTAGTTTAACATCACCATACTAAATAATTTTTCCTCGATAACTTAATAGGATCTATCCCCCTTGGCTTTGTTAGAAGTTGAGCCTAAACGGAGGAGTCAAGAACAAGGTGACAACCTCAACTTGAGAATTTCCCCCAAGGACACATAAAGTGGCTTGAATATTTCTGCCACATTCCCCCCAAGTGTGTGAAAGGCAGAAACAACAGTCTTTGAAGACATAAGTCCCTAATTGCCTTAACCATCAGAAATACTTGGGCTCAGCTCAGAAATTCATTGTGAGGAGTACCACGAGAACCCCAAAGTAGCTGGCCACTAAGAGGAATTTCCAAGCAAAATGGGAAATGACCCCTATCGATTGACTAGCACTCCCGTGAGGAAAAAGCAAAGAGTTGTCTCCTGGTAGTCTTGGAGGTTGAGTGACCACCTAAAATCCAATAGGAAGCCACTAAAATAGGGGTCCAAAATGTCACTACCATATTTCACCACCTAACATACCAACCAGACACAATTGATCCCCCACACTCTTCCTCACGCCTAAGAGGTGATCCACCACAATTCGGGTCCTTGAACCAACACCATCGAGACCATTCTCAACGACCATATACATCGTCAGAAGGCCACATAGCCTCCGATTTAGACTCAGAATCATATCAATCTAATCCAAATCTACACACCGCACCATCTAGCACCATGGCTGGTGTAAACCCAGATCCATTTTCTGGCTTGCTGATGGGTATTGAACCCATGTCCATACCCCACACCACCACCAACACCCCTGCTGGAGGTCCTAGCACCATCATGTTAGGTTTTTAACATTTAAGCTAGCATTATATTAGGATCTTTAACTGAGAGAATAACAAGAACAACAATCAAACACAAGAGACAATGAACACAATGTTTTTCCTCGAGGAAACCATAAATGGAGAAAACCCTGCAACTTCCTTAGAGATAGAATCAGCACCAAAAGTAAAACCCTAAAACAGTAAGATGATCTCCTGACAGCAGTAGCCTCTTTATTTCTATCCCCAACAACTTCTTCTCCCTCACCTATGCACTACAACTGAGTGTGAATGAGTGTGTGATAAATAGAGAGGCTCACTCTCTATTTATACTAATTCCCAACTTGACAATAACTCACTAGGGCCAACTTCACTAGGAGATTCTAATAACCCTAGGGCCCCGCAACTACAGGGACTTTAACCCTTGATCAATAGGAGGGTTACCCACAATGACTTGACATTACTTTTTTACATTATAGAAACTCTCGATTGGAACATTGGAGCATGACATGACTCAATTATATTACAAACACTTCCTGGAATAAACATCAGGGTACAATACATAATAAATATAAGTGAATACATTCCGAGGTTACAATTACATCAACATTCCATCTTAACTAGGAAGGTATTCTCTGAACACAATTTATCAGCACAAGTCTTCTTCTCTGTATCATTTGGATCATCATCGAGTCCTCGTCATCTTCAAGTCATCTGGATCTGGATCTGGATCATCACTAGATCTAGATCATCATCACTGGATCTGTATCATCACTCGATCTAGATCATCTCTGGTTCTGGAACATCTCTGCTAGATCATCATCACAGGTGCTATCTCTTTATTCTTCTCATCATTGGAATTTCTACAGAGCCATCCCTTTTTCATGCTGGTTGTAGGCCTAGCCTCCATGTAGGTGTTTTCTGGCACTTATATCTGACCCTAAGTCAAAATGGCCTACCCAGCACTTATATTTGATCATGTAGGAACCAATACTATAATCATATCAGAAAGGAATGCCAAACACTCACATATGACCATGTGGGAACACATCTCACAACCCTGTGAGAAACCTAGCACTCACATCTGACAACCAATGTCAGAAAGGCCCAGCACTTACATTCGACCATGGGAGGAACCAATCCTATGTACATGTTGAAAGGGCTCTGCACTTACATCTGATCATGTAGGAACCAATCCTACAATCACCTCAAAATGGCTATGCACTTACATCTGATCATGTAGGAACCAATCCTACAATCACCTCAAAATGGCTCTGCACTTACATCTGATCATGTAGGAACCAATCCTATAGTCACATTAGAATGGCCCTACACTTACATCTGATCATGTAGGAACCAATCCTATAGTCATATCAAAATGGCCCTCAGGATCAGACTAAGTATACCTAGTAACTGACCAGGTTCCTCCATTCCAAGAATGGCATTCAACAATTATATCTAATCATGTAGGAACCAATCCTATAGTCACATCAGAATGGCTTAGCACTCATAACTTACATGTGAGGAACTAGTCCTCTCATCATGATAGAATGGATCAGCCCCTACATATGACCATGGAAGGAACTGATCCTCTCACCATGTCAGAATGGCTCATGGACTCATCACTTCCCTTTGGATGGAACCTCGATTTAGAGAACACCAAGCTTCTCCCTGAAGTACTCAAACTTCACTCTTGTCAATGTCTTTGTAAACACATCAACTATCTATTTGTCCGTCGCAACATACTGAAGCTTCACTACTCCTTTCTGCACCATATCCCTGATATAGTGATACTTGATCTCAATATGCTTCGAATTGTCATGGAACACCGGGTTCTCCGAAAACTTCACACAACTCTGGTTGTTGCAATATATACAAGTAGCATCCAACTAGAGATCAAATAAATCAGACAGTAGCTTCCTTAGCCATACTGCCTCACAACTAGCTGAACAAGCTGCGACATACTCTACTTCAGCTGTACTTAGTTCCACACAGGATTGCTTCCTACTAATCTAGGATATCACACCCGATCCCATACTGAAGCAACACCTTGAAGTGCTCTTCCTATCGATGGCACTTCCTGCCCAATCTGAATCAACATAACCCTCCAGGTTAATCTTCTAATTCACCTCACACTTGAGCCTATAATCAGCTGTATATCTTAGGTATCTCAGAATATGCTTTGTAGCAATCAAGTGAACATGTCTCGGATCTGTCAGGAACTGGCTCAAAGTGTTCATAGCAAAGAAAATATCTGGTCTCATGTTCATTAGGTACATCAAGGACCCAATCATCTAACGATACATCGTAGCATGAACCACTTCTGATGAAGCATCACTCAATAGCTTCAGTTTTGATGCCATAGGTGTCGTCATGGCCTTTCAGTCCATCATCCCAAACCTCTTCAGGATCTCTACTGTATACTTCCCTTGTTCGAGGGAGATTCCATCCACATTCTTCCACACCTCCATGCCTAGAAAATAGTGCATCATACCCAAGTCCTTCATTTCGAAATTGGCAGCAAGCTTCCTCTTCGTATCATAAATCAACCCATCCATTCCTATTAAAAACAGATCATCTACATACAGTAGGAGTATCATTGGGTTTCCATCTTCAACCTTGCAGTAAAGGTTGGAATCTACTTTACTTTTAGTAAATCCCAAACTGGATAGAAATCCATCAATTCTATCATACCATGTCCTGGGTGCATGTTTCAAACAGTATTGGGATTACTTCAATCTACACACATGAGACTCCCTGTTATGTGTCTCAAAACTGAGTGGCTTCTCTACATACACTCCCTCTTCCACTACACCATTCAAGAAAGTAGTCTTGACATCCATTTGGTGTATCTTCCATTTCATCACTGTAGCCAGAGCAAGTATTGATCTAATAGAAGTGTATCTGGCTACATGTGCAAAAGTTTCCTCATAATCTATTCCTTCTTTATGTGAGAATCCATGAGCCACAAATCTTGCTTTATATTTCTCTATGCTGCCATCTGCAGCATGCTTGATCTTGTAGATCCATTTGGAAGTTACAACAAACTTCCCTTCTAGTCTTGGGAAAACATCCCAAACATCATTCTTCATGATTTATTGATACTCTTTGATCATAGAATCCTTCTATTCTTTCCTTTCTGTCACTTCTTCATAGTTGGAAGGTTCTTTATTGATAAAGTCACATAATAAAGCCACATACCCAGAGTAGGACCTGGTCCTCTTTCTTTCTCCGTGTTTTTCTTCTGGAGCCCCATATCTTTCTGCACCTTGGATAACTTCTCATACCCAAGCAGGTTTCCTCTTGTGAGGATTCTTCTCCTAAGGTGGATCTACATGTTCTTGAGGTTCTTATAATTCTTGATCTTCTTATTGAATTTCTTCGTTCATGGTTGTGTCATGAATTCTAGGTTCTTCTGTTTCATCATGATCTTTTGCAGGTCTCTTTCTAGATTTATTGTAAGCTAATTCTTCATCAAATGTTACATACCTGCTGATGTCAATCTTCTTGAATCCTAGGAAGTATATTCTATAAGCCTTCGAGCTTTTTGAGTATCCCACAAATATACTCTTCTTTCCTGAAGGATATAACTTTGTCCTCTTTTCTTCGGAATGTGTATGTACAATGAACAGCCAAATATTCTGAGATGGTTGATTTCTTGTTTCTTTCTGGAAAATACTTCTTCAGGGATCTTGTTCTCTAGTACTCTGTGTGGAGTACGGTTCTGTACATACACCGATGTTCTGGAAGCTTCTGCCCATAGATGCATGGGAAGATGTTGATCATGAAGCATTTCTCTTGCAGCTTCCATGATCATTCTATTATTCCTTTCTGTAACCCCATTCCATTGTGGATTATATGAAGTGGATAACTCCCTCTTAATCCCTGAATCTTTGCATAACCCTTTGAATTCATTTGATGTGAATTCTCTGCCATTATTTGATTGAAAGGTCTTGATCTTCGTTTCTGTGTGGTTCTCGATCAAGGCTTTGAATTCCTTGAACTTACTGAAAACTTCATCGTTGTTCTTCATAAAGTATATCCATGTCTTCCTAGAAAAATCATTAATAAAATAAACATAGTATACATACCCGCTTAAAGAACTGGATGACATTGGACCGCATACATTGGAGTGAATGATTTCCAATTTTCTTTTTACTTTTCTTTCGCTACCTAGAAATGTCTTCTTTGTGTTCTTTCCTTTTGCACATCCTTTGCAGACTCCATCATGTTTTAACTATATTTCTGGAATTCCTTCAATAGATTTGCTTGCAAGTGGTAGTGCTTTGTAGTGCACATGTGCAAGCCTTCTATGCCGAAGTTCATTTGGCTCTACTGTGTCATGGACCAAAGCTTGTTCTGGGTGGCCCTTCAATTTGTATAATCCTCCTTCTTGTTCTCCAATTACTATTGTATCATCAATAGTATTTCCTCTTGGCCACATGAGGACTTGGCCATCTACAAACACAACCCTCATGCCTTTTGCATCTAGTGCTGATATAGAGAGAAGATTCTTCTTTAGTCTTGGTACAAACAAGACATGCTTCATTTTCATATAATTTCTAGAGTCTAGCTTGCAGGAGGATTCACGACTACCTTCTATGGGATATTGGTAGTCATCCCCAAGTTTCACCTTATGGGGTGAATTATGTTTAGATAGTTTCTCAAAGGATTCCTTGAATCTTGTCATGTGTTTGGAAGCCCCACTATCAATAAGCCAATCTTTGCTTCCATGTGTGACAGTTCCTGTGAGAGTGGAGATCAGAACATATTCTTCATCACTTGAAGAGTCTTCACTTTCTTGTTTTACTCTCTTTCTAGGAGGATCATCATCCTCAATAGTGTGAGCATGATGTATTATTTTGGAGTTCTTCTTCTTCTTATATCCACTCTTATTCATGGGACAATTTCTAGCAAAGTGTCCTCTTTCATCACATGTATAGCATCTGAGTTTGGATGGATCGTTCTTCACAAAAGTATCTTTCTGATGAGAATGCTTACCTTGGTGATGATTATTTTCTCTTCTACCTTTCTTAGAGTGTACTGTGAGAGCTTGATCTTCATTTCCCATCTTTTCTTCTCAAGCTACTATTTGAGATTGTTCTTGTGATAATTATTCCGACAGCCTGCTGAACTTGATTAACTTATTTCTAGCACAAATTCCTTGGATGAAAGAACCCAATGAACTAGGGAGACCATTCAAGGTTGTCATCACAATTTCTGCATTCTCCACTTCTTCATCTACTGCTTCAAGTTGTTCTTTGATCTGGGAGACCCTTGTAAAGTATGACTGTATCGTCTCCTCATTTTGGATCTTTACATTCTTCAACTGATTCCTCAAAGTCATCTTTCGGTTTATGTTCTTCCCGTCAAACAGTTTGGTTAGGGCATCAAACATAGATTTAGGTGTCTTGAGGGAGGACACCTATGGTATGAGGTGAGACTTGATTGAATCAGCAATAATCCGCTTAGCCATAACCAACTTCTTCTTATGTAAGTCCTTAGCCTCATCTTCCTTTGGAACTGGAACCTCCCCATTGATGTAGGAGTCCAACTCATATTCTTTCAGGACCAGGGAGATCCTATACTTCAAGGCTCAGAAGTTATCATCTCCCTCAAGATTTTCATCAAGCTTGGTATGATGAGGCATCTTAACTGAGAACCTCAAATGGAAATACAAAAGATTTAGATCTTACCGGGTCAAGATGTCGGAATTGGATTTGGAGCTGAATTTCTGCAGTGTTGGTTTAGGAGCAGATTAGGGTTTGACTTTCCTGGAGTTCTGTCCAACCAAATGCTTTGATCTTGATCTCTAAAATTTGATTTTGAGGAGGAGATCAATTTAGGTCTGGGCTCACTCAAAAATTCCACTTCTATGGAAAGCCCTAATTTCCAGCAGTAGTGTCGGGTCCAAAACTGAAAAATCTTAGAATTAGATTATGTTTCGACAGAAAGATGCACCCTAGGAAGGAGATCCAAACCAACCTTCTTTTTCTGAAAATATGTAGAGAGAGATCCAAAAAGTAAGAAGCCCTAGTTCCCGCAGCTGCACAGTGTCTTCTTCTTAGGTTAGCTTTGATAACATGTTAGATTTTTGACATTTAAGCTAGCATTATATTAGGATATTTAACTGAGAGAATAACAAGCACACCAATTAAACACAAGAGACAATGAACACAGTGCTTTTCTTTGGGGAAACCATAAATGGAGAAAACCCTGCAACTTCCTTAGAGATAGAATCAGCACCAAAAGTAAACCCCTAAAATAGTAAGATGATCTTTCGACAGCAGTAGCCTCTTTCTTTCTAGCCCCAGAAACTTCTTCTCCCTTAGCTATGCACTACAACTGAGTGTGAATGAGTGTGTGATAAATAGAGAGGCTCACTCTCTATTTATACTAATTCCTAACTTGACAATAACTCACTAGGGCCCCACAACTGCAGGGACTTTAACCCTTGATCAATAGGATGGTTACCCACAATGACTTGACATGACTTGTTTACATTGTAGAAACTCTCGATTGGAACATTGGCGCATGGCATGACTCAATTACATTACAAACACTTCCCGGAATAAACATCAAGGTACAATACATAAGAAATATAAATGAATACATTCCGAAGTTACAATTACATCAACACATCATGTAGACTATCATAATTCAGCTACCTCCACCCATACTTACCAGTCAAACTGTCCCACCTGTCATGCCTGGGGGCAGTGTCCCGTCCACTCAAATTGTCCCACTTGGCCTGCTTGGGGGCAGTGGCCCTTCCAGCTACACCATCCCTCCTACCATACCTGGGGGTAGTGTCCCATCCACAACTATGCCACAAGTACCACCAGTTACACAGGTACATCATATTCCCGCAAACCCCACCACCATTGCTGGTTCATCAGACATCAACCTTGGATCAAACCTCCCCTTCATGGCACGCCTCAACCTACCTGACTTGGCTAGGTAAACCAATGAACCCATCTGTCATCAAACCTTTTGGCCTCCCATGCCAACCAAACTCCCCTCAGACATCCCCAAGTTTGAAAGGAAGGCAGGGGAGTGCACCCAAAATCTTATAATGATGTTTCACCTATGGTGCTCATCAAACAACATCGTAGATGATTTGATCAGGCTCAAACTTCTCCAACGCACCCTCACAGGTGCTGCATCCAAGTGGTACATTGAGCTACCACAAGCCAAGTATCCATATTTCAAATCCTTGCCTTTATGTTCCTGGAATATTTCCAACTCCTTGTCAGATATGATGAAGGAGTGGAAATATTTCTATCTTTCCGCCAAAACATTGCGACCCACATCAGCGACCAAATCCACAAGTGGAGGAAAAGTCGCAGCCTATGTAAGATCAATCTTGATGACAAGATCTTCCTGGACTGGTTCTTGAAAACCTTGCTATCACCTATAGCCAAGGATGTCGCTTTCCAACATCCCCAAATAGAGGAGGAGGCCATCTTAAAGGCCCAAACGTTTGACCTCATTTATGCACATTCTGGATACCTCTACACCATCATTCTAGACTCTCCCCCATAGGTACCTCCTACTAGGATGCGTTGGGGGAATCCAATGCTACAGATGGAATCATAGGCTCTGTCTCCCACCAACCACAGCATCACCCAACACCACTTGTGATGCCACCACAACCAAGAAAAACCCCTAGTGTTTCCTTCCCAAACCAAACTCCTGACTATGCAAGAATAATGTCCTAGTCTGGAGATACAACTTCTTATGCACAACCTGTGCCACAGCAGTAGGGCCATGCATTAGCTTGGATGACAAAACAATATGCAGGAAAAATTCCCACATTTTTGGCACCTCCACCCCCCCAAGTATACTATGCACCACCTGTGCACACTGCTCAAGCCCCCGCCCCCACTCCACCAACACCTTTGGGACAGGTGTTTGCACAGCAAAACTATCCCAACCAGCCAGCCCCCAATAACCAACAAGGGCAAGACAGAAATAACTAAGCCCGAAACCAAGGCAACAATCAACTGTAGGGATCCGGTCAACAACCAAATCCTCCCAACAATGTCGGGGAAAACCGGTTAGCAAAAAATCCTTAGCAACCAAATGCACCAAGACACAATGCGCCATTGCAGACAAACCAGCTATGCACACTATGTGAGGTCTACGGGAACTATACACATGAGTGTCCCTTCATGGGTCATGCTAAGAAGACCATTAAGAATGAGGTTTAGCATGCCAGCAATATGGAATCCCCAACTCAACCCAACTCGGCAGCACTATGACCTCCTCCTATGGTACTCCAAAACCCATTACTAGTCCAAGGACTGGTAGCAACTATACCAGCTCCCTAACCCAATCCCATCGCCCTGACTTCACCTTCTACAGTAGAATCAGGTGTTCATCATATGCTATCCTTGACAACTAAAGAGGTGAATTTACAGACCAGATGAAATCAATATGGAAATAACATTGAACCCACTGATCCATTAGTGGCATCCACATCCAAAACAACCTGTACAACTCTTCACTTACCCCCTTTTCCCCCAAGTCCCCCCATACGATGGGTTTCCAACAATGTCACAGCTAGAGCTGCTGTGAGCTACATCATCATGGATGAATTAGCCCAAACACCCACGGCCATGTCCACTATTGAGGTACTTAAAACTTGCCAAACATAGTGAAAATCCTTACTAGCCTCTGTCGGTGCTGTAGACCCCTTTGAATCCAATTTGATCACATTTGACACAGAGAATGGAGAACCGCAGATGCCATCAACCATTGCTTTCCAGATCCCGGTATCCATTTGGAATTTGGTCATGCACCAGTGCATCATGGACAAGGGGGAATCCATGTGTGTCATGTCAACCTTAGTCTGGAAGAAACTTGGGTCCCCAATTCTGCAACCATCCACCACTACCTTTAGGGCTTATGATGGCCATCCCACTAAATCCCAAGGTATCCTCTCGCACGTCCCCATCACGTTAGCTTGGAAAATAGTATTGATTGACATATAGGTTGTCAGTTCTTAGTTGGACTATAACCTTCTCCTCAGAAGAATTTATATGTACGGCATGAGAGCCGTAGCATCAACTATTTTCATATCATCATGTTTCCTCATGACAGGAAAATCATGACGGTTGACCAAATAACTTATCACAATCTATAAGGGCTAACTACACCAGCCAATTTTATCCCTACTATCAATACCATCAATCCGCAAGGGCTAACTACAGCCGCCAATGTTATTCCCATGGCCAACACCATGGTTGATGACATACCAGCCTCCCCATTGTTGAATGTGGGCCCTGGGTTATTTGCTGATACCACCATGATGACTCCCTTCCCCTTAGTGTCACCACCACCGACATAAAATGAGACTACGAATATTTGCATGCTCTCATCCTGCACTGCTGCACCTAAACATCAACCGCAGCCGTAGCTCCAACAACAGCCACAACAACATCCGCAACTGCAACAACATCCGTAGCCACAACATCATCCACAGCCGCAACAACATCCGCAACCGCAACATCATCCGCAGGTGCAACAGTATGCACAGCTGCAACACCATCCACAGTCACAGCATTATGCGTAGCCGCAACCATAACCCCATCCCCACATGCAATGATTAGGGATTTTTTTGGGATCCTCCCCAGTCCACACAATTCCCTTCCTATTACCCCCCTTTGGTGTCATGAGTAAGCCAGTAATGGCTACCTTAAACTTGCCCAATCTTACATTGGGGATCCTCATGTGGTACCTCTACCCACCAACCCAACCTCCAATGAACCAGGTAGTCTTAACCCCCATACAACCCATTGCAGTCGAATATCATCCTCCACCCGACCCGCAAAAATAGATCACCGTACCCGCACCCACACCGCACCACCCAAAAAGGTCCAAGGGAAAAAACGTGAAAGCTACTGCTGAACCTCAACAGATCCTGCCTTGCACCATCTATGAATAATAGGGCCATCCAATCCAAAACTGTCCTAAGATTCCCATACTCTGTGCACATTCGGATTCCATGGATACAACAGAAAACCTCCCCATGGTTGAACTCCCAAGCGGGCCAATAGTGAGAAACAAATCATTGAGAAAAAACCGTGCTTGGGCCCTTTACGGATTGTATGGACACTATTCTCAAAAGTGCTAGGACTTGTCTGAGTTTCAAACGGCCCTAGCCAACCTTTAACAACATTCCCTTGAATCTGAGATCACCCTGATCAAAGAAATCCATCCCCCGCCTCCTTCTTCAGACACCATGTCCATTTACATGATGTCCAGTTCTACAGACCCTGTTGTCTCCACCATCACTGATGATCCATTAGACATGCCTCTTTATTTCTTCCAGAATGATGAGGAGATACTTAAAGCCTTAATCTCCCCATAATACCCATGGGATGACATGCACCATTGCTCGTTCTTCCTCCCTAAAGAGCTTGTGTCACAATCTGACCAGTTTTCCATGGAAACCAAAGATTTCATTCATGGGAAAGTCAACTAGTTCAAAAATACCATTCTGACACTAGACACCTTCGAATAAGGGAACATGGCCAACATCTCACCAACCATCAAAATCAACATCTCAACCAACCCTAAGGATGTTGAAGAAATCATGCTGGTGGCATCCTGCTCCTCGAAAGAAGTTGCTTCCTACAAAGCACTCTTCCAAGAATTCCAAGACATCTTTTCCTGGTCCTACACTAAAATTCCCGAGTTGGATCCATCCATTATGGGGCACCACATCGACACATGGCCCGATGTGGCCCCTGTGTACCAAAAGTAGTAGCCCATCCATCCCTCCAAAGATGCCGTGCTCAAAGTCAAAATAGAGAAGCTGCACACGGCCAACTTCATTTACCCCATTGCTTACACCACTTGGGTTTCAAATCCTGTTCTCGTGAATAAAGAATAGGGTACCATCCATGCTTGCACGAACTTCTACAATTTGAATTGGGTGTGTCCCAAAGACAAATTCCCAACACCCTTCATCGATCATATTATGGATGTGTGCGTTGGACATGAGGTATTTTCTTTCATGGATGGGTTTTTCGGATATAACCAAATCCAGATCCAGAAAGAAGATCGCTACAAGAATACATTCACAACCCCATGGGGCACATTCACGTATCGAATAATGCCCTTTGGTCTAAATAACGTTGGAGCCACCTTCCCACATGCCATGATAGACTGTTTCCATGACCTCATCCACATCATGTTGGTCTATCTTGACAACCTCATTGCGTGGTCACAAAAGTAAGCACAACACATAGATGACTTGTGGCAAGCCTTCCTATGATGTCACAAGTAAAAAATCCACTTGAACCCTTTCAAGTGTGATTTCTATGTCCCAATGGGTCGTCTCCTAGGGTTCATCATGTCACGCAAAAGAGTGACCGCTGATCCCCTGAAAGTCCAAACCACTTTCCCTCTAGTGTCACCTCTTTAAGTGACGATAGTTCAGCTTGTAATATAGTCTTGTCCTTTTTTGTTTTACACATTTTTTCAAAGTGAGTCTTATGTATCATTTCCTTCATTTCTCCAGATGGATCCTACCTTAGGTCAATACATTGGATTTGATTATGGAGCAAGTAGATGGTCTCCAGACCTTGCCTCAGCTGCATGGGTCATCTACTCCCCGTTGCATGAGTTGATCCATATCGACAGAATATGCATGGGCATTGCAACCAACAACTAGGATGAATATGATGGTGTTAATGGCCTCTTGGCCACTACCCTCCAGTTGGGAATCTGTCATCTCGATGTCTTCTTAGACTCCCAGATGCTTATCTCTCAGTTGAATAACTATTACCGGGTACATGATCCCTTCCTCTTTAGAAAATTCCTGCACACTAAACAGATGGTTAGGACATTTGAATCCATCACATTCACACATGTTCTCAGAAACGTCAATAGTGTAGCAGATCAAATGGCTAATGACATTCTGAATTGACACATTCATCATTGCACATAGGAAACATACAAAAAACAACATCATACATCATCATATATAAGCATGCATACACATGTAAAAAATACATCTCATAGGAATTTCATTTCACATCATCATAAAAATAATCACATATAAAACCATAAAAAAGCGCATCCATGTGCATAAAAAATATATAGATATATAAGCCGCATGCCCAAAATATGTCCAGTACAAAATGAGAAGCCACATATGCTTCCAGCTGAATATACATAGTGATGCAAAAAGTCCTAAGTGCACCAACGCACTAGGGGAAGCCCCACTAGCTGCTAATATAACCTAGAATCATCCTCATCATCCAGCTCAGTATCATCATCATCTTCCTTAGAGGAATCTTTTTCCTCTACAGGAAGATCCCCTCGCGTCGCCTGACCAAAGTAATCACAGGCCACGACCATCCTCCTCATCACAGAGGTCCACTCTGGAGGCACACTATGAATGGTGGAAATCAACGCATTGTCTAAACGTTGCCATCCATTGTCGAAAATCCCCTCATCAAGCCACTCCAAGTGTGGAAAAATATCCTCTGCCTCCCATCGTCATCGATGAGGGTTCCCCACAGGGACTGCCACCTCCACAATCGTGACCACTCGCCTCTGATACTTGGGCAGCGGGTGAGGAACAATATTTGCATACACAAACATAGATGAATACAACTATCAACCAACTCAACTACACTATGTATAAAGATGAATACAAAAACATCACACATACATACCAGCTGGTCCCCATGCTTGGCCTGAAGGTCGGGGCATCTCAGGGTCCCCATGATAGTCCATACTCACATAAGGGTACTCCTCAATAACCACTGGAAGCTGTTGCCACTGGTCTATCAGCTCCTCTATAAAGAAACATCCCACTCTACCACTGCCCTCTTGTACCATCATCTGGCACCACCTGCGCATCCGCACCTCCCGCAGACCACCATCCTGCACTGCCTGATGCGGACGCAGAGTAGGTACTTTCTCAAAAAATAAATCACATAAAAAGGAGCTAAAACAAAATTCTCTGCCAAATTCCCTCGCATTGTTCTACTGACACCGAACAACTAGAAGGTACATTTGGGCCCACTCATAGTAAGTCCCCCTCATAGCACATTCTACCAACTGTAGATTCCCTCCAGATATCATGTGGCTCCTCATGGAACCCAAGATACGCAGTAGTAGTGTCACCAGTTCCCGTTTCAATAGGTCCTCAATGTCACATGTCAAAATGTATGAGCCACGCACATACACAATAGTGTAACAGTGCCTATCACATAACTCGTCCAACGTCTCCCCTTGAGACAACACCGACACCAAGTCACCAACAACTCCCAACATAGGGAGTCCAGTCAAAAAGTATACATCCAACAGTGTAATCTCAATACGCTACCCCTGGATCATGAAGGCCTCCTCCCCAATGTCCCAAAATATAACCAGAGTCTGCAATAGTAGACACAAGCTCTTCATAAGTGGAATCTACATAAACTTTAGTAATCCACAATGGGCCAGTGCACCACGCACATTCCTGTCCCACAATGCCGCCTCCCAGAGGTCTTTATAGTCTCTTTCATGCCACTTAATATCAACCATCCCACACAAGAAAAACACAGCTGTCAGCCACTGCTTTCAGCAAAAAAAGGCCACCCAAGGACCAGGTCTCACTTCTCTATCCAAAAAGAGTGACCAGGTCACTCAAAACAACCTCATAGGTGCAACCTTGTCGCTCTTTTACCCACGAAAGGTGCGACCTGGCTCGTAGAGACCCTAACAGCCTCATAGAGGACCCCAAGGTGAGCAAATTCAAAATCTAAACCATTGAAAAGGATGGATTTTGCAATAACTCTTACCTGCAAGTTGCGGATCTCGAAACCGTCAGTCGAAACACGAGAAACCAGAAAAATAAATTTAGGTCCCACCTCTCCAACTCTGTAGTGAACAGAGATAATGACACTTCACAAAGTGGTCCCCACCAATTTATAGGCTCCATTTGACCTATTTTCTTGCTTTTCGCATAACAAGGCCATACAGAGTCTGCTTGGGATGTTGTTTGCACCACTAGTTTCAGAATTTCATCCTTTATATTCTAATGAGACCATTGTCTCATGTTTAACAAGTAATTTTTGAGACCACTTCCTGGGAGTTACCTCGATTTACGTACCACATTGTGATACAAGTGTCTCCGGATGAGTACTTGCATCACACTTTCCTACTGCAACTCATGCGGGACTTCAGACCATCTCCCCAGAAGGCACATCATTTTATCATTTCAGAATATAACTATCTAATCCATCCACCACACCTTACACAGATTTTTGGACCATTACCCGGAGGGTGGATCATTTCTTTTACATGCATTTGGCATATAACTACCTTTGGACTTGCACTCACACTTTATGTAGTCAATTCCATCCACCACAACTCACACATGACTCTCATGACCTCTATCCAAGAGCCACCTTGGTTTGCATGCCTTTGCCACATCAACTCGTGTGTCTCTGCCGCGATCTATCCCGTGCATGTATTGGTATGTCCAAGAGTTACCTACTCAATCCATACTACACGAATGACCTTTGGACCACTATTGATTATCCCAAAATGGGGGGACCTTCAGTTCCCCCTCGATCGATTGACCATACTGGAGTTTTCGTTAAGCTCTTTTCTGACTCATAAATGAATGAAAAGATTGCCGAGCATGATTGCTTCCTTTCTTGCTCGTTAAAGTATAAGAAAGGGCATCTACATCATCTCGTTTGTCTCCTTTTACAGACTATGTAGATTACCATCTGAAAAGGACCACCTTGGCACATTCAAGCCAATATCATTCCCCTCTACATCATTTTATGCTTTCTTGGGTAGAGGGGTTGAACTCTACAAAAAGTCTCACCATGGGTTTTCGTTAAGCTCTTTTCCAGCCTTCTCATCAAGAAAATATTATCGAGCAAACTTGGTTTTATTCATGCTCATAAAAGTATTTGAATGACCATCTAGTTAGTACATGCTTAACCTTTTTCGGCCTGATTAGACTACCAACAGTAAAGAAGTCTCTCATCCCCTAAAGAATGGGAGAGCTCTCCTATGTACACTTTTAACCTTTTTTGGGCATAGGAGACTATCAATGAAAAAGAGACCCCACTGGAGTCTTCTTCATGCTTTCAGACTCTCTAAAAATGAAAGCACCATAGAGCATTTACTTTCTTGGGCTCGCTAAAAATCCATGAGATTGTACCACAATGGTGTCTTTAGACACAAACCCACATATAACAGTTCAGAAACATTCCCACTTTCAGTCGCCTTTGTTCAAAGTACTCTATGATGTGTCTTCCTTGGATCCCATCAATACCAAAAGTGTCTACCTCCCCCGAAGCATTTCCCATCTGCAGTTACATTTCCAGTAATACAGCTATGATCTATTTTCCATGATTTAGTTTCGTTTGCTGCTTGGTCTTCCCTACCATCATACTCTGAAAAAAGGAAGTTTGAGTCCCCCGTGATCCCCTTCCCTTGTTCAACTCCCCCCCCCCCCCCCATTCAGTGGGTCAGTCCTCAAATTTCCTCACATCTTTTAGTTATTTACCTCGTGCTTGTGGTCAAGGAAACACCATTTCCTTGGCTAGTTCTAGGTCTCCCTCTGTCGATGACAACCCACATATTCCAGAGGATAGACCCAGTGGTCCCTCTATCCTGGTCTATCTTGGTTTCATTAACCTCATTGATGAGTTCCTTGGACCACTTAACAGGAGTCCTTAGTGCCTCTCAGGATGGTTGTTTCTCGCATGCTCGATTCCAACTACATCATCATACCATTGAGATTCATACAGGGTATTGGTCCATGCAGTATTTGGTCGAAGACCCGAGATGTCACCTGACTCTAGATGATTCTATTCGAGGGACCCAAATAGGTTCATGTCCCTTCTGATTTTCGGGTTGTGTTGGGGACAGTGTTCAGAAGCCTCAGTAGTGCTTCTATATAGATTTATGATTGATGTAGCATATTTGTACCACAAAGACTCTGACTCTTCATTAGTAAACTATGTACTGTTCCATATCTAGTAGACCATCAGTCATGAAGATATAGAATTCCATGAGAATTCCATGGGTTCAATGTACCAGTTCTTTAGATTAGTATTACATCCAGCCTCTCATTGAGGCAACCACTATTGTAACAACAGTTGTACATGATAGGCTCTTGTATTATAGAGCTTAGATCACATTATTATTTTGACATCGTTACATTCATGGGGATGCCCACCTCATCCATATACATGTCACACATTATTTGTATCTCACCCATTGATGGGAACCATATTAATACAAAAACCAAAATCCACCATGCCCTAGCCCAAGAAGCACCACCTCTCCCCAAAAAATCCTATAATGTTTGTCGGCCATACGATGAGATCCTACC
Source organism: Pseudotsuga menziesii (assembly GCA_001517045.1). Taxonomy (NCBI): domain Eukaryota; kingdom Viridiplantae; phylum Streptophyta; class Pinopsida; order Pinales; family Pinaceae; genus Pseudotsuga; species Pseudotsuga menziesii. The sequence continues at coordinate 554,791 of LPNX010838561.1, read as the reverse complement.
CTCACACATCAGGGGGTAATCTGTTAACCCAAAAAATCCCTCAATGAGCTCTACATGACCTACACCACCCAATTACATCTATGTATGACCCTCATTTGACCCCCACACCTTCGCTAAGGCTCAAAAATATGAAAAAGGGCTTAAAAACCCCTAAAAAGAGCCAAAATAGCTCTCGTAGGGGCTAAAACCTCCAAAAAGGGGCTAAAACCCCTCAAAGGAGCTTAAAACCCACAAAAAAGCTAAGAATTGGGTAAAAGGGGCTTAAAGACCAAAAAGGGGCTAAAGCCCTAACCAGGGGCTTAAAACCTAAATCTCTAGAAAAAAGCTATAAATAGAAGGGTGGGGGTCACTCTCAAAACACTCCTTCTCTCCCTATCGTTATGCTACCCATGATTTTTAACCATTCTTGCAGGGTTTCCATAGCTTGGCCCTAACACTTGTTTGTAGGTTTCTTCCACCTCATAGGAACCGTACCCTTCCTTCCTATATATGGAAGAGAGTTGTTCCTGCATATAGCTAGGGTGAAAGCCCTACTACACCTGGACTATGAGATCATGATTCCTAAAGTATTTTGACTTACTTCGATACCAATGAACTATCTTAGCAGTCCTAAGTTAGTCATAGTGAATTATTTATTAAGAGAAGACTTGATGCTACTCAATCCAGCAACAGAGTTGCTAGTAATGAGCAAGTCATCCACATACAATACAACTAAAAGCAATAACCCCTCCTTCTTCTTCATGTAGACATTTCAATCATATCTGCACCTTTCAAACTTATAAGAGATGAGTAAGGCATCCATCTTGGAGTACCATGCCCTTGGGGCTTGTTTGAGTCCATACAATGATTTCCTCTTTCTCCAAACTAAGGAAGGATCATCAATAAACCCCTCAGGTTGTTTCATATATATCTCTTCCTCCAAATCACCATGGAGGAAGGCGCTCTTCACATCCATGTGATGTACTTCCCATCTCTTGGAAGCAGTAATGGCCAATACATCCTGATGGAGTCCATTCTAGCTACTAGAGTGATTGTCTCATTATAGTCCAAACCTTAGACCTAAGAGTACCCTTTTTCCACAAACTGAGCCTTGTGCTTGGTTTTGGTCCCATCAGCAGCTATTTCTCATTTTGTAGATCCATTTGCATTGTACTAACTTCCTTCTTGAAGGTAAGGAGACAAGTTCCCAGGTCTAGTTTTCATGTAGCAAATCAAAATCCTCATCCATGGTTGTTTTCCATCTAGGATCATGGAAATCCTCCTTGAAGGATTAAGGATCTGACCCAAGCATCATAAAACACCTCTTAGGGAGAAGAGGATCTATGTGAGACAATGCAACACTCTCCTTCTGATACTGGGACCTCGTTCTTCCTTTTTGATATGGATCCCCAACACCATCTCTAGCTGCTTCTATGACCTGCTTAGCCCATTTAGGCTACTGGAATGAGGTAGATGTTGGATCTAGATCTAGATCTAGATCCCTTTGAGGTGTAAGCTCTATGTTTGGATCATGTTGGGATGACTCCTCTTCTGAATCTAAATATGAAATGTCAGGAATTGAAACTAAATCTGCAATAAGAAGTGAAGGAATTTTTATACCTTCATTAACTTCGAATGAGAGCTATGGTGATGCTGGAGCTGTGTATGGAATGAAGTGAGAGAAAATGTATGCCTTGGAGGCATGATCAGCAATTCCTTTCTCTACAAGCTCCCCAGTTGAGATTTGTGTGATTTCCATTGATTTAGGTCCAAACACCACTTGTTTTGGTGAGCCAGTGTGAGTCATATGATAAACAAACAACAAATTAGCTGCAATGGATGGAAAATATAGGACATCTTTGAACACACCATGCTTCGCTCTGATGGTGCCTCTTCCTACTGCTGGAATTTGGGAATCATCTCCCATGTGAATAGTGGGCCCTTTTTTTATTATGAGAGAGGAGAAGGGATCCTAAGAGGCCACAATGTGATTCGAGGCTCCAAAATCAATCAAATATGTTGTATACCAAGGTAGTCCTACTTTCAAAGCATGACATCTTTCATGTCCATTATCTGACTTCTTTTCTCTTTGTGGGGAAGTAATGTTATGCTGCTTGAGAAGAGTAGACATTTCATCAAGTTGCTTCCTCATACAATGATCTTCAAGATGGTACCTTTTTTCACAATAGGGACATAATTTCTTCTCAAATTTCTTCTTCTTAAAGTTGAAGGCCCCTTCAGAGGTTTACTGATTTTTTTGAGGCCTTGAATCAGCTGCCTTTGGCTCCTTCTTCTTTGATTTTCCCTTTGCTTGCACTTTGGAAGAGTCAGAAACTAGTAGAGATTGATCTTTGGAGGCCTTGATGACTCCCATTCTCATAAGCTTTTCTTGCTCCTTGATTAAGGACTCGAAAAAAGAATCTAATGAAGGAACCTTCCAATCAGGAAATCTTTCCCGCTTGGAATGAAATATGGAAAATAAATAAATAATACTCGGGGCCTAGTTTGCTGAGTATGGAAAGGACATTATTCTCATCCTTCCTCTCTATCCCACACTATCTTCATTGGAGTACTAGAGACTTGAAATTAGTAAAGAATTACTCAATAGTCTCAAAATTGATGGGATGTAAAGATACCAAATCATTCTACAGAATGTGTCCCCGAAGCTCATCTTGTTTGTTAAACAAGCTATCAAGATTTTCCCAAGCTTCTTTGGGAGTCCTCAATCCTTCTAGGATGGAAGAGGATATCTCTGGAAATATAAGTACATACATACCCGAATGCTTCATCACCACAGTTCAGAAACTTGTTCCATTCTATCGACTAATGAGGCTTAGGATCCCATCCATGTATGATCCTATGGTATCCATTTTTGCACAAGGACAGCTGCATATCAATCCTCCAATCAATATAATTAGTACTTGTGGTTATCCATGGTTCAGGAGTTTGAGAGCTCATAATTGCTCCGACTGGAAGTACTGCAAAACTTCACACAAGCTATGTATAACTTGTCAATTTCACTACAATAACACACCAAAACATATGAATTGTTAGAATCATGCTTTTACTCTCGACATGAATATGTTTTCAGGGTCTGTCATGACCTCTCCGTTGCTCCGAATAAATCCAGAGCTAGAAAATCATCATAGGGGACTGCTGTGGAAACCCAGCTACATTTGATGTTCGATGGGGAGAAACATGCATGAAACCTGCCTGAGAAGGCTCTGATACCATGTAAGGTTTTCCATTACACCAAAAACTACAGANGAAACCCAGCACAAGGCCCTATCACTAGGAGTGGCGGTTAGTCCACTTGTTTTTATATTCCCAAAGGTGTGACAGTTATACCATGTGGAGGTTGTACCGATACTCCAACACCCTGCCTCTAGCACAGCTTAGGGGAATTGAACCTGATACCTATGCTTTGATACCATATTATAATTTGAATTCCATTTAGATCTTCAAGAATATAGTTCTAATAATTTTTGCAGCAAATAGATGGAGAATGAATATACAAATTGAACGAAACAAAATACACAGGAATCAGAAAAGTATTGCTCAAGAATTTACAGTATCATTCACAATAATAATATCTGGTGTTACAATAGTTTACATAGAAATAATTTGAATGCATGGGGTAGCAATTTGAATCTCCCAAGTGGATATGACTATATCTAACTGAATCTCTAACTCATGGTGCCTCAATCAATATCGGAGTCCAAAATCAATTCCCATATGTCCAACCAACTCAATTTGAATTAGTGATGGCTAGTGAACTCAGTGCAACTAAGTGTGTTAGGTGGGAAAGGAACCTACTTCACATGCATCCATGTGTTATCCATGCAAGACATGCACTAGCTAATTGATTGTGAACTGACTAAAAGTAACTGGGGTCTAACTAAGACTAGCTAGTACTAACTCCAACTAACTGAAGTAGGTTGGTGTTGGGACTCCCAGTGGCTCCTAAAATGTATGGATTAGTCTACAAGGTGCCCAAACTGATGCATGCACATGCAGTAAATGGAATCTAACCTCTAGCAGTGTTTCCCACACTCCAGTGACTGGTACATGTGGCCCCACATTAGTCCAAGTGGACCCAATTGTACTAGTGGACCCAAATAATTAATTAAGGTTCCTAAGTTAGGATTAATTAATATAATGGATAGTATGATCAAGGGAGGATTAATAATCCTAATAACCCTTAGATAATAATCACAAAGGAATATCCATATAAGATAACCTTTGTGATGGAGTGGGCTTGTTTCCAATACATTGTAATTCCCTTTGGACTCTAGAATGCTTCCTTCAAATATTTTATTCAAAAATTTATTAAGGTCTAGTTCGAGGATTGGACAATATTTGGGGTCATTAAGGATCATATGAAGAGCCTTAGAATGATTCTAGAACGATGTCACCAGTATTAGATTATGTTGAACTTAAAGAAATGTATTTTTTGTACCCCTTTTCAAATTATGTTTGGCCATGTGTTTCACCGCAATGGAATCTTAGTCGACCCTACTAAAATTGCGATCATCATCGACTTACCACCATCTACCACATTGAAGAAACTGAGAATAACATTGAGACATACAATATACTATCAAAAATTTATCAAAGGATATGAAAAGGTGACTACTGCGATGGAGAAGTTATTGAAGAAGGATGTTAAGTTCCAATGGATGGAAAATTTTCAAGAGAGTATGGACACTTTAAAGAAAAACATGGTTATATCACACATACTTGTACTTCTAGACCGGAAGAATGAATTTCATGTACTTGTCGATGTGTCATCTATTGCGCTCGGCGTGGTACTGGCACATCTCGAAGAAGGGTCAATTAATCATCTTATTTACTTCGCTAGAAAAAAATTATCAACAACATAGAAGAAATATACCATGCAAAAAAGAGAGGGACTAGATATGGTATATGCTCTGCAGAAATTTTGACACTACTTGCTGGGAGGACATTTCAAAATGTACGCAGATCATTCAATGTTACAATACTTGGTCAATAATCTAGTGCTGGGGGGGTATATTTACCGGCGGCTTCTCCTTTTTCAGGAATTTGAATTTGAATTCATTGTTAATCCAGGTCGACTGAATTTAGGGTTGGACCATCTATCAAGGATCAAGAGTGGAGAAGAACCTATTAATCTTGATAATAGTCTCCCTACCGCACAATTTTTTGTAATAATAATGTTTGATGATCACTATAGATGCATCATACCATTTTTTAGTAAAGGCTATGCACTAATTGATTTTACCACCACATAGAAGAAACAACTAGTTGCGTGAGCTGCAAACTTCCAGTTGATCGTTGGACAATTATATAAAATGCCCCCCCATGAGATTCTTCATTGCTACGTATTGGAACATGAGCAAGCAATGATATTGAATGGAGTGCATGCTAGTGTCATGGGAGGCCATTATGATGGAAAATATAAAATGCAAAATATATTGCAAGCAATATTGTGGTGGCCCACCATTCATGTGGATGCTTGAGAATACTGTCACAGTTGTGATGTTTGTTAGAGAACCTAAAATTCGTTGCGACGAGATGAAATCCCACTAGTACTGCAAATAAATTTACAGGCATTTGATAAATGGGTTGTTGGTTTTGTGGGACCTATTAGTCTAACATGGAATATAATAGGTGTAAGATACATTATTACTATGATCGATTACTTGACCATATGGGCTGGAGCAACACCAATTAAAGATTGTACTGTTACGACTACTGCCAAGTTCTTGTTTGACAATGTTGTGAATAGATTCATATGCCTAAATATTTTGATAAGTGACCAAGGTATGAATTTTTTCGATTAGTTGATTAAAGAATTAACTGAAGAATTCCACATCCTGAATAGAAAGAAAACACCATATCACCCTCAAGTGAATGGTGTTGTCGAAGCATTCAACGAGATCCTAGAGAATGTGTTGACAAATATTTGCAATGTTCAAAGAGACGACTGAGACCATAGAATTCCTGCAGTTCTTTGGGAATGCTGCACTACATGTAAGAAGTTGATAGGCCAAACTCTAGTTTTCTTGGTGTATGGAAAAGAGGCTTTTGTTTCAATGGAATATAATGTTCCCAACCTAGGATTGTTGCAATTACAGAGATGGCAGATGTTGGTGCTATCAAGGAAAAACTATCGTATCTGCTATAGTTGGAAGATGGCCGTTTTGTTGCAGGTTATCATCAAAACATTGAGAAGTAACGACATAAAGTATGGAATTATCAACACATCAAGAATAAGTGATTTCAAGTTGGAGGACTTGTTATTTTGTATGATAGAAATTTCTTAAAGAATCCAGGAAATCTGAAAACACACTGGTTAGGATAGTGTAATTCATATCATTGATCGAGGCACAGTGCAACTACAAAAGTTAGATGGAACACCCTTCGAAGGATTGGTGAATGAAATTTAGATAAATCCCTACCAAGATAGTTGAGACTTGTTCAACTAGGGAAAAATAAATGAAAAAAGAAAAGAGAAAAGAAAAATAAAAGCACAAAGTATTTAGAGTATTTTTATTTCATACTTTGATCACAGGTTTCCAGTCTATCTTCCAGTCTATCCCAACAAGAAGAAAAAGGAATCACAGACTGCCTATCTATCACAAACGAAAATGGTGACAGTGACAGTATGTTTGTTGCAACCAATGAAACATGTTGAAAGTTAAATACAAGTCATAGGAAAGTAAGAGTTATGACAGGATGAAATTGAGTCGAAGAAGTGAAGGTCAAGGAAGGCACATTAGTTAAGAAAGTTAGAGCATTGAACAAGAATGTCAATAAGATGAATAAAAAAGTCAAGGAACCTGAGAAAAAATACAAAACCTGGGAGGAGGAAAAGCACTGGATCAACGCAGGTGTAACACTTGATTGCAACAATTTCACAAAAAAAGGCATAAAACATGAGATGGTTGCACAATCCAAGGTGTTTCAACTTGGTGAACTAATAGAGTACTTCCATAAAAAGGTCACATAGTTGGAAGCACAAGTGAAGCCCAGTATACCTCTAAAGGTACTGGAATAAGGAAGGAAAGAAACAATAGAGGATGCAAAGAAAATCGAAGAGTCGGAGGCACTTTTTGCTAAGTTAGTCGAGGAAGTTTCTCAGATGTGGGAAGCTTTGATCGACAATGAAGAGTTAGAGAAACTTATAGAGTAGTTGCACACTATGGAGACAGAGGTGAACCAGATGAAGAATGAAATGAAAAATATTCCCTTAGAAGATAAAATGTCTAAGGTTGTTGAGATGAAGAAAGTACAAAAAAAGGTCACAACATTGCGAACACAACAACATAAGAAGACTATCAAGGTTTCATAATTATAGGAGGAGGTAGAAAGAGTTACAATTATTATTCAAATTGTAGACCAGAAAGTGTGACAAGCAGTAGAGTCAACATGACTTACAACTTTTGAACACAATAGTTTCGACCTTGTGGAGAATTTGAGGAAGAAGGAAGCATAAGTATGAGAAGAGACCACACAGATAGTGAAAATATTTCAGGATTTTCAAGGTAAGGTCGTCACAACAAAGGTTTCATACTACTAGTGTGGCTCGAGATGAGCCAAAGGTGAGTGTTGGGGGCCTATTGTCCCTAGGGAAAGATAAGCATAATTCAACTAGATTTCTGCTCAAGAATATGAAGATTTCAGTCATACATTAGATGAATATTTGTGACAGAAGAAGCCATGAAAGAGATAAACCACAACAAAAGAGAAGACGTGGAGAGAGCAGCCAAAAATGAAGGAACCATGGCAGAAGAATAAGTACAACCGTTGAAAAGGAAAGCTCGATTGATCATGGGTAAGAATTTAGTTAAAATAATGCATGCTTTAGTAATAAAGCATGTTTGTATTTTTGGTCTGATAGTGCCCACTATTAGTATAACTAAATGTACAAGAATAAGAATTACATCCTGTCAACTAACAAAATAGATTTGATTGATTACAACATGTACTAGATTATAAAAGAGAAAACCCAAGCTATGTGTGGGTTGGTCTTTTTTGGATCTTGCCTTAGAAGAGTTGTTGAGAAGAAGTTCAATCCAAGATGTATGTGTATCAATAGTAAGGTGAAGGAGAGGAAAAATTTAGAGACCTAAGACTAGAGAGCATAATAGGAGAGAAGTTTGTATAGATTGTAGAGAATATCTAGAACAGAGTCTGCAAGCTGAGTGTGCAGATGAAGGGTGCTATATATATTTCTCATGCCAGATGAAGAGCACCTTTTTGGTTTTTACCAGATGGATTTCTATGTTAAATTTTGTTTTTATGTGTATTTGATGAATATGTTTATGTTGAATGAATGTATGATGCGAATGAGTAAATATGAATAGAGTGAATAAGCATTTGGTTATGAAAAATTTCTTGTATTCGTATGCCACACTGTTGGTAGATAGAATATATGCTAAGGATTTATATTAACTATTGTTGTAATGTCCCTTCTTGGAATTTTGGAGAAAATTACAAGTACTTAAGAAAAATTCAAGCTTGACTAGTCATGACTCTAGAGGGTTCCAACATTCACCAAATTGTCCTGAATTTGAAAGTAAATGGTATGGTTAATATTAAATAATACCAAAGTGGTTTATGAGCACTTAGGATCTGAATTTAGCCTTTTTCAACTTTTTTTGGGGCTAATATTAAAAGGGGGAAATTACTAGGAAAATGAGGTTAAATTCTCCCCAAGTGTGAGAGCCAAATTGGATTCCCAACTCAAGTACACCCCCCCACCAAATTTCATAACATAGTATGGGAATGAATATGAGGCATATTTTTGTGTCATTAATCATGTTTACTACCTCTGAAAACTGTTTATATATCACAACATTCATATAACAAGTTTCAGTGAAATTGCTTAAGGGGAAATGGTATTAATAGCTCATTTTTTACTCATGAAAAGTAGATTGAATGGTTTAGATAAGGATGTGACATATAAATACCATATACAATATATAAATTTCTTTCCCAACATTATTAAACACCATAGAAACCCATTCATACAAGTCTGGTATACAACTAATTCAGTATGGGAGTCAAATGCATGAAAACTAGTGATCTAATAACATGGAATTACAAGAGTTTCACATATGGGTTTCTTGGATTTGAGCCATAGAGCATAGGGAGATGGAATTACAGAGTAAAAAATCACTTATTTTGTCACAGCATCATCAAACTTAGATAACATCCCTCATACAAATATGATATAAAGGTACGTCACAATTGAAGCCAAATCCATAAAAACTAGTCATTCAAGAGAATGGGAATGCAAGCCTTTCACACTAGAGTTTCTTGAATTTATAGCTATAGAGAATATGGTCATGAAATTAAATATTTATACATCATTTATGTCTTCCCCTGCCATCATAAATATTATAGGAAATTCCTGATACAAATCGGATATACAACTCGTTCCAAAATGGAAGCCAAATACATGAAAACTAGTCATTCAAGAGCATGTGAATGTAAGAATTCAACACATGGATTTATGATATTTATAATTAAAAATAATATGGACATAAGAGTACATATCCACACATCATACCAATTATTTGGCATCAATTTTCCTCAGCAAAGTGAAAGCACCACTCCAACAAGTGCACCATCAACATGAAAGCATGGGGGAGTGGAGAAGAAGGAATGAGTGAATAGGGAGATAGATGAGAATTATATAGTATGTAAATTAAAAATATAAGTAAAAAACCTTCATTAAGCTCCAATGAGAGGTATGAATGGCCTCTCCATCAACCAACTTGGAAAGGAATCCAACTCCCTTGAAATTGATTCACAAGAAGGGAGAGTGAACACTCATCATGCAATGGACAAGAAAAATCTCTCCAAAATGACAAATTCCAATTAAAAAATGATCAAAATATACTCTCCTTCCTCATGAAATCCTTTTATTAACTTCATGAGGCATCCTAAGTTCGAATTTCCATCCATAGGATTCCTCCAACTCATTTTAGTGCTTTTGTAACTCTCATGACACTTGTCTTCCTCTTCATGCTCCAATTCGTTTTTCAATTGGAATGGATGCCTATAAGTCCAAAATTAGACCTCTTTATGGATATTTTTAACGATTTCATGTCAATTTTTTCATATGTCTGCAATAATTTCTGAATTTGCCATACTTTTCATAGAATCTTTAATCATTTGTTGTCATAGAGTGCATCGAATATCCTTCCAAGTTGCACACATTGTCTTCCAGTATCCTCCTCTTCCATGGGAGTTAATCTCATTTAAAAAATCAAATTCCTTGGCTCATTATATGATATTTGACACCACATCACCCTACAATATAATTACATTACCCATGTGTTCGAATTTGGGTGAAGATCATGCCAAGTGTGCGGGGATTCCAGTCATCCAAAGGATCCAAAAGCTTCCAAGTGTCTTCATGAAACCATTACACATTATTTTCTTATCATTTATCTTTTATGTGACCCATTTAAATGTGAATATGGTAAACTAAAGTCCTTTTGGGTCTCATATCGCCTTATTACAAAATTTATGTCTCCATCTCAACCTAAGGAACTAGTAGGCTGGTGTAACAATATTTGCAAGTAGTATTATTTGGAAATTATTTAATTGGCAACATGCCAGTCCTCCCCACTCAATTTTTCTTGTCCTCAAGCAATTTCAAAAATGGATTTTGAATAAACTTGTTTTCTTCCAAAATGTTTGCTTCAATCCTTAGTTGCAATTTGAGTAATGGCACTCATGTACTACAATTGTGTGATTGAAAAATTAAAGATATGTGGATCTTTTAATGTTGATATATACCATGACATCACCAATAACACCAAAATTATTAATCAAATCCATAAAAACAATTGCACAGTTAACCTTTACCTCCATCTTTTGGAAACCTTTTCTAAACTTTCTGCCCTTTTTGCTTGTGTATAATTCTTTGAAGTTGGTACTGATTTTCCAAAATTTAATTTACAATATTCCAAGAAAGTTTCAAAGAGGAAGCATCATTATTGTTTCTACTCTACTCTAATTACAATCACCTTCTCAAGTGGTGATTTAATATCCCCTACTGCTTGTTTCCCCCAAAATTGAAACCAAGAAATACCTTGATCCCATTGCTTGTATTGCACCCTTCCAAACATCATAAGTACAAAAGATAGATCATTAAAGTACATAAATACATCATACAATTGTACATCAATAAGGTACCTTATCAAAGGATCATGAAAGTTCTTGTAAATCCAAGTAAGTAGATCATCATGTGGCCCATACACACAAGCATAAAGTATTATATAAAATCTCCTCCAATGACATAGGTGACAATCCCATTCCCTATAATGCTGCCCAAAAATAATTTAATATGCTTCTAAATAATAATCATCCATGTGTTATTTCATCTAATAAGTGAATGAAGAACCTCCACCAAAATCTGAACCAAGAAAACATGAAGACTTTAACTGGCTCAAAGAAGTCTCATCGATACACCCTTGAATATGTATATCATCATAATGTAACAAAGGATGATGCTGAAAATGTAAACAAGATGGAACTCTTGTCATGTCATCATCAAAATGAGAGATAGGAAGTACAATACTCTTCATGTGGCGCCATAAAAAAATAAACTTTCTCCCATACTTCATTAGGATGAATGCTGCAAAATATGGAAGTTTGAGATGTAGGAGAAAGAACCAACTCACCCAAAGGATTAGAAAGTGCAACATTTTCATCATGTAAAGGCTCCATAGCGGTAGTACTATGCATCTCCCTCAAAAGTGTGACACTTTCCTCATATGTTCATTCCAAGGTGTTGGAATCATGCACTGCTTCCACAAATGTGTAACCATTATCAAGAGGCAACTCAAGCTCCTCTTCCACCACAACAAGTGATTGTCTCTCATCAAGCCCATCTTCAAAATCATCAAGAGCCTACAATTTTCCATGCTTCCCATGATCCATTATGTCATGAGAATCCTCCAAGAAATATACCATATGACAATCTGAAACATAGGAGGAAGACCAAGTATCTTGAAACCTCTCAAGAAGTTTCTCATTTTTAATTTTGAGATTATGAATATCATCATTATTATTCAAGTATGCTTCATGTAACCATTCATTAATCTCAACCAAATTGTTTCAATGAAAAAACAAAGATATGAAATTACCTTCAATGTTGCACATTGATCTCTGAATATTCTCCATGTATTCAAGGAAGGATGGATCCTCCAATGAAGAAACTTTCCTACAAGAATTTGATATCAATGCATGACTGTCATGGAGTATGCTAAGGAACTGATGGATATTCCTTTCACTCATATTTAAAGAACCTTTAATGAAGGATGGTTCATGAGAGCGAACATCCTCTTCTTCTTTATTCTTGATTTGATCAACTTCTTGAAGCTCAAGTGGTGATGGGGAAGTAGATATTGGTTCTTCATTATCTATCACATGGTATTCATATTCATGCTTATGAGAAATTTGTATTGCAGCAAAATTTTCAAATCTGATCTCTATGCCACCAACATAGAGTTGTGAGCACCCATCAGTAGGTACTCCTTCATAGTTCAAGGATCCATCAGTAGATTTTGTTTGATTTGCACAAATCCCATCAGTAAGGATTATCTGCTTGTCTTCACCTTCCACTTCATGTTCTTATTTTCAATCACCTCGATGTGATTGATGCTCCACCTCATGAATCTTGGTCTCTTCCTTTAATGGTGTATCTAATATATTTTCATGTCACATGCCCCAATTTGCAAAACATTTTTATGTTTTAAGAAACAATATGTTATATTTTATGTTAAAGTTTGTAATTAATGACCAAGTGAGGTCAAGGATAATTTAATGTAATTTCAGAATATTTTATTAATAAATAAATGAAAGATGAGACAACAGCTTAGGGAAGCTGTTAAATGAGTGTTTTACTGGTCACTTGATGGAGGAGTCTAGGTTGAGAGAAGATTGACATGTGGCAGCATCCTCAAACTACTTCTAGCTGTTGTAGGTGGAAACTTCCCTATTTTTTTGGTCATGATTCCCCAAGAAAGTGGAATAAGAGAAGGTGGCTCATTAAGTAAAAGTTGACCCAAAAGGCCTAGGCATGCTAATAAAACTTCCCATTGAAGACAACTGAGGCTACTCATTCAGGATTTGTGACCATTCTGATTGAATGAAGTGCACAAGAGAATTTGATGGAGGGGACTCGCAGAAGTAAGTTTTAGTGGAAAAGTGTTGAAGTCCTGAACTAGTGCAGCTATTCTAAGATGAGTTCATATAGTTGTAAGCATAATTGAGTTACTGCTGAACGCTCAGTAGAGTTGCAAAGGATTGTTAGAATACATCTCTCACCCAGTACTTCTACCAGGTGGACTAGGATACAAGCTCGAGGGTCTTGAGAATTGCAGTTTAGTTGTTCTCCAGGATTAGGTTGGGAGGAATAGGTTCCTTAAGCTGTTGTCACCTCATCTATATTTCCAGGTTCTACTTGTTTTATTTAACTATCCAAGTATTTACTATTATCTGGAAATTTTATGGTTCAGTAAAGATATGTTATACCTTTGTTTTTATTGATGCTAGGGTTAGTTAGGAGAAATTTATAGGCTGTAAAAATTAGTAAGTTCTGAGCTAGCTAGATTAGGGTTTATGAATAGAAGAATTTATGATTTAATTGATAAATAGAAAGAAAAATACCTAAACTGTATTTTTCCACACCTTTTGTAAGGTAGTACTCTAGTACAATAGATTGGTTTAGATATAGATGAAGAACTGAATTAAGTTTGCTTGAATATGTTTATTTACTTTCTACAGGTTTCATGAAAGTTATTCCTTTGTATGTTTATCTGTTTTAAATTAGAAGAATTTCTTAAATAAAGTAGTTTTTAATGATATAGACAAATCTGTCTCTAGGAAGTTAAATATACTTAATCTATGGAATTATTTACACAGTAGATAGGTTATTTACTATAAGCTTAATATCATATTAGTTAAAAGACACTATATAGACAGTAATCAAATAAACAGGGTTAACATAGAAGAACAGTAAATATGGCTAGAGATTTACTGAGTTAAATTCATTATTAATCCAAGTAAAATAAAATCATAATAACATTATAATCAACACTAACCATGTACTAATTTGAAATTAAAAATATGGATTTTTGATAAATAAAATTTATATAAATAAACTATTAAAAAAAAAAACTCAGGTCAAATAATCCATTTCTTTCTTTCTTCCATCTACTCATTGAAGAAAGTTTATTATTTATGTAAAATCAAACTACAACTTAAAAACTAACAGTCCAAACATTTCTTTTCATGTTTAAACATAACCCATTTAAATATCAATTTTACAATAACAAAAATCCTGTTTAGGATATTATATACAGAATCAAAGAAAAATCCGAACAGTAAGAATAGCACAGTTTCGTTTACATTTTTAAAAACTACTGCAAATATATTTAAGAATAATTTACAAAATAATAAGCTTCAATCTTAACTAGAAATTCAATTACCATTTCAACCCTAAAAACTGAAACTATATTAGTTATGGCCCAATGGCTTGTTCAAACAAAACCACGACTTAAATCTGAAATCAAAATAACAACACAATATTTCAACCATGGTTGAAAAGGCCTCAAAAGTAATTTATTAAGTCATGGCTGTGAAAGCCTGATTCTTCCATTACAAAACAACCATTAGGGATTTGAAAAACAAACAGAGCATCTAATAGCCACGGCCAAACAAGTAACCAACAACACACGGAAGTATCATCTTAATCCACCATACAAACCATGAAGGAGAACCCTAGGTGAAACCAAGGCTTACCAGGGTGGATGCCCTCATGGAATCCTATTTGTGGATTCCTTCAGAACTGAGCTCTGGTATTGAGAGCCTGCACAAAGAAAACCCCAATATGTTAGATACTTATAACTAACAAAATAATAACTTTATAATGTGCAAAAGAGTTTTTTTAACAAGTTCGATTCTTACCTAAGGGAGCTTGCACATCTACTTTGAAATGGAAATCCAACCTGAGCGTCCTTCGTTAGTACCATGAGCTGAAATGGAGCACTGTTAGAAGAAAATGCAATTCACAGTGTTTAAGTGTAAATTCCCAAGCCACGACGAGGTAAGGATCAAACCCATGATAGGAAACAAGCAGTTAAAAAAAGAACCTAGCTCACTCTTTCAAACAAATATTTTCACATTGTGTATGGTTAAAAGCACTCATAGAGTAAAAAAATCACATCGTAAAAACAACAGTGAATACAGCTAAACCTTACAATACTCAAATCGACAGTCAAAACCACCCTACGACAACAACAAGCACCATGCTCACTTTTACTGCACTAGATCGTGAAGGAAAAACATGCAGAGGATAGGTAATGGTGAAGAGAACCACCTACAGTGTTATGGTAATGGGGAGGGAAATCTCCTACATAGAAGAAAACAATGGCCATGTAAAAGCTCAAATTGCAGAGGAACTCGGTATGGCTTACAGAAGGTCTGTGTGCAAATGATTGGAGGATTGACAACAAGCATGGTGGCCATGAGCTCACAACTCGTCCACCCCACAGCAGAGATAACAAAATGTGATTTTTTAGTGTTTGGAACAAGTTTATATGGAGCCTCAAGGTCAACAAAACATAATCATTGAACACAAACCAGGTGTCCTCCAATTTATTTGCAAGATTTTAGGTTTCATGAGATAGTTCTAAACTCTCGTTTAACCTGCACAAATCATTTGTTTAAAATTCAAAACCTTATGGTTTTATTGATTGGTATCATTATCCTTGTTTTGTTTTTCTTTGTTTACATAAACCAAATACTTGGTGTTTGAGAGGTATTCATATACACTAGGGTTTTTAAATAAACTAAAACATACAAACGTATAGGAAACAAGGGAGGATAAACCATTATATATATGAATACTTGAACTATAGAGATTATTTAGCTAGGACCTAGCCTAGTCATTGATTTACAAATACTAATATTTACCTTGATAGTAAACTCATATAAAATGAGATTTCATATAAAAGAAAATGAAAGACTAAGACTTGGTTAAAATAAAATCGTTGGATTTGAATAATTGAAGTTTGGAAAGAACTTGAATAATTATAAACAGTCCTTTTTACCAAATACTAACGATAATGTGTAGTGTTGGTCATAAGTATTTTTGTTGATCACATCAAATAGAGTATAGATTTATTAGGTTATTGCACTTGTAATGGAAGGAGGAGATCTGTCCATAAGATGCACCTTCTAGAGAATTTTTCTAAGTTAACTGCAGGTATGGAAAGATTGGAAGAATATGCGAATGAGGAGTCCCTGTTTACTGAACGAAGTAATTCTAAAAGAGAATCCATACAAGAAGAAATAACTAATAACTCTTATGAGTTATTACAAATAGTCAAGGAACTAATAATAGAGATGGAAACAATCAAAAAGGAAAATGAGAGAATTCTGAGAGCTCAGGAGGAAGTGAATCAGATTTTAATGGAATAATTTCAGAATGAAGAAAAATATAAATGAACAGAGTTTGAAGATATTCTTTACCAACAAAAAAATAAAAATTCTAAATAGTTTAAAATCGAAAGTAGCTCTTATTCTGAGGTTTATGGCAATCCACATAAAAATAATTATCAATATACTAGTGATAGTAGCGAAGATAATCATCATACGAGAAAGATAAAATTTAAACCTTACGAAGAAATCTCTGGAGAATTTAAGAAAATAAAGCCACCAACCTTTAATGCTGAAACTGAGAAGGGAGAATAAGTTGAATCATGGATGTCTGGGATGAAGAAACATTTTCAAATTTATAATTATTCTAATCAACTGAAAGCTAGAATGGCTATTCACAACCTCACTCAGAAGGAAGATATTTGGTGGCAGGACTTAAAAAGAGTAAAAGGCATTAGGGAGAAGAACATTAACTGGAGTACATTTAAGAAATATTTTAAGAATATTTTTTTGTCTGAAGAGTACTATGAAGAGCACGCTAAGGAATTTTATGAATTAAAACTGGGAACAACGAACATGAAAGAACTAAACAGTAAATTTCTAAGTCTGCTTGGATATGTTCCTTACATTGTGGATGAGAAGCCTAAGGTACAATGGTTTTTAAGCTACTTACCATTTCATATAAAAGACAGAATTGAATATGACAATCCAAAACCTTTAGAAGAAGCGATGAGAAAGGCGAATTTCTGTTATGAACAGAATCGCAAAAAGGAAAGTACGACAAAGTGGAAGGCTAAAAGAACTAATAATTTTGAACAAAGGAAGAAAGGTTTTATACCTAACCAAAATTTTAAGAATAATAACACACAAAATTTTCTGAACAAAAATTTCCAAGGGAACAAAGGTAATTCACATATAAACCCAAATGGTCAAATAAATAAAGAATCTGCTAATAATCACAGTAACTATACCAAGAATTTTGAACGAAAGGAACCAGTAAAGTGCTGGGAATGTAATGGTCATCATTATGCATCAGCTTGCCCCAACCAGAAGAAGACTATTAGCAATATACATACGATATAGGAGGATATTATTGTTGGTGATATAGCAAGGACAATGCCCAAGATCAATAAAGCACTGGAGAACAGGCAGGCAGATTATCAAACTTCCATGGTGGAAGTGGAAGTGGAAGTTTGGTAAGCTGAATCAAATACCTATATCTATTTTAATTGATCCAGGGGCTAGCTTAAGTTATATTTCTCCTGATTCAATAGAAAAATGAAAGTTATCAGTAGAAAAGTTTGTAAAGTCTTGGTTAGTCCAGCGATCTACTGGTGCAAAAAGAAAGGTGATTAGCTTTGTTAAGAATTGTATTGTAAAAATGAATCAGTTTGAAACCTCTATTAAGCTTAATGTATTACCTTTAGGTTCTTATGATATGTTAATTGGTATGGATTCGTTAGAACATCATAGGGTAGTCCTGAACTATTTTGATAAAACCTTTACTTGTGTAAATAACGATGGAGAAATAGTAAATGTAAAAGGAATCTGTCACGTCCCCAACCCTTACACCGGTGAAGAGAACGTGGCGAACACCACATACAACTAGGCAAACAGCCCCATGAACGTGGACAAGGATAAATAAATGCTGAAATTAAACAACTTAAACATAATGTAGACATGATGCATAATTCCTCAATGCAAATGCATACTAAGATGCATAGAACATGCAGAGGTACACAGTTATTCAACATCATACAAGGATGTATAATTCTGAAATCATACAGCGGAAGCAAACATATACATTTCCAAAATTTAACATGTTCATCATAATTCATTTGACATCAATATAATTGCAGATATGGAATCAATCAGGATTACTTATCCTTTTGATGAAGAGTTTACCCCGCAACCAGCTACGTCGCTGCAACGTTCCACCCAACCATAGGCCAGCTTGCTTATCAATCTCTCAGCAACAATGCCACCCATGATCTGGGCATGATTCCTCCAAGGATAAGGGTCAATTCAGGCTTACACATAGCCAGGGGACTCAATCAGCAACCAACACCATTGTGTTTCCCATGGCTATGCTAGGAGTTCTGTTTCTTATCCACCATGGGCTGTGGATTGTTTCCATCATCTGCATTGTGAGTGTGGGTTGTTGAAGTACCCTAGTTTTGGGTGTTGTTGTTGAGTTGTTTTGGCCACGCTAGGGCCAAGAACAACTCTAAGTTGTCTTGTGGCTTGAGCTGTGTTTCACCTGTTGGTTGGGACTGTCACCTGTCGGTTGTCCTTTCCTTCTTCACAAGGCTGTGAAGGGATTGTTTTTGCTGCATGTATACAATGGTTGGTCTTTGGACTGTGTTGGCTTGGCTGGTTTTGACCCCATTTGCATGATGTATATATTGTAATTAATCATGGTGAGGAGCTAAAGGAAAAAGCCCCACCATCGATTTGGTTGTGTATGTTTCGGCAATAGGGGTAGTTGCCGATGGTATGTCGTACTATACGACACATTGTAAGTTGGCATCATGTAAATATGCACATCAAATAAAATAAACCACAACCAGCTACAGCAATGCAACGTTGAATGAAAAGGGCATGATTCCAAAGGATAAGGGGTGGGGGGATGTCAAACCTTGGTCTTTGGGGGGAAAACCCATGTGTTTCCACCTTGTTTTGGTTTGCCATCTTCCCTTGTCAACCTCTTTAATGTTTGTTGAGATTAGTTGAGGGAATTTATGGCTGAGTAGTGGTGGGTGTGGAGGAATTTCAGTCCTTTCCCATGTGCCCACTCCACCAGCAGATTCTTCCTCCTCACGTCGCATGGGCAAAGGAGGCATTGAATCCATTGTCCCACGACGACACTCTCCCCATTCCTCCATTCTGTCTGTTCATCCGCGCATGCATAGGAAGGTCTGTTCGTTCCTCATGGTGGTCAGCTCACCCTCACGCATAGAGAGTTGTTTGCTCTCACGCAGGGACACACAGGCAGTTGGCCTGGTCTTCATTTTCATGGTTGTGGTCTGTGGAAGTTTCCCCTTCACGCAGGGAGTGCAGTCTTTCTCACGCACAAATCAGGAGACTGTAATTTCTTCCCAGCGCGGTCTATGTAAGTCTTCTCTAGCGAGTTCGACTGTGTAAACCGGGGTTGTTGTTTTCCCCACGTTGTTGGTAATGTATGCTAATACATTTTTGGGATTGTTGTTTTCCCATGCCGTGAGTGGTATTTGTTGTTATACCTTGGTGCTGTTGAGAGTCCATCCTCTTTCCATCTCGAACTGTGCATGTGTGTTCACTTCTTCCGTTGTGGGACTGTTGTCTTCCCCACGTTGTGGTTGGCTATCGATTTCCACCTCTGTGCCTGAGTTTCCCATGGCTGTGCTGGGAGTTCTGTTTATTATCCACTGTGGGCTATGGATTGTTGCCATCGTTTGCATTGTGAGTGTGGGTTGTTGAAGTACCCTGGTTTTGGGTGTTGTTGTTGAGTTGTTTTGGCCACGCTAGGCCCAAGAACAACTCTGAGTTGTCTTGTGGCTTGAGCTGTGTTTCACCTATTGGTTGGGATTGTCACCTGTCGGTTGTCCTTTCCTTCTTCACAGGGCTATGAAGGGATTGTTTTTGCTGCGTGTATACAGTGGTTGGTCTTCGAACTGTGTTGTCTTGGCCGATTGTTGAAGGCCTGGTAAACCCAACAGTGTTGGTTGCTGATTGAGTCCCCTGGCTATGTGTAAGCCTGCATTGACCCTTATCCTTGGAGGAATCATGCCCAACTCGGGGGTGGCAGTGTTGCTGAGAGATTTATGAGCACACTGGCCTATGGTTGGGTGGAACGTTGCAGCGACATAGATGGTTGCGGGGTAAACTCTTCATCAAAAAGATAAGTAATCCTGATTGATTCCATCTTTGCAATTATATTGATGTCAAATGAATTATGATGAACATGTTAAATGCTAGAAATGTATATCTTTGCTTCCGCTGTATGATTTCAGAATTATACATCCTTGTATGATGTTGAATAAATGTGTACCTCTGCATTTTCTATGCATCTCAGTATGCATTTGCATTGAGGAATTATGCATCTTGTTTGCATTATGTTTAAGTTGTTTAACTTAAGCATTTATTTATCCTTGTCCATGTTCATGGGGCTATTTTCCCAGTTTTATGTGGTGTTCATCACGTCCTCTTCACTGGTGTAAGGTTTGGGGACATGACAGAGTGGTATCAGAGCTCATGTTGCAGCATGGGCCTGAATGGACCACCAGGATGCAGTGACAGAAGCAGAATTTCCTTCTGCCCAGCAGAGATCAGAATTGGATGATAGCAAACTTCAAAAATTTGCCTAAGTGTTGCCAGTCGGAAGAGCTAGTGAGAAGCTCCTCTGATACGTCGAAAGATGTAGTCGGAAGGCCATCCGACGAGGCACAGCAGCAGAAAAAGAAAATTTGAAAAATTTGTTTAAGTGTTTGAGTCATCGGAACACTTAGCGGAATTGACTTTCGATGAAGCGGAAATGTTAGTGGAATGGAATTCCACCATAGTGGAAGAGATTAGGAGAAAGCATGCTGACGGAGAACAGGTGGAAGGAAAATCACCTAAGTGTTCCAAGGTCGTCAGAATAATTTAGCGGTTCGAGCGTCCGCCATTGCGGAAGACAAAAGCACTAAGTCTTCCGATGAGAAAGGCCACTGACGCCGTGAAAGAATTTTCATAATTCTTCTAAGTATCAGAATCCTCAGCCATCGGAAGCAGGAAGTGGTTTGAACGCCCTCCATTGTAGAATCCAAAGGCGCTAGCCTTCCGATGTGAAAAGCCCATCGATGCCGATCAGGTCACGCCAATAGTAGATTTGGCCGCCGATCGGAAGGAGATAGAGGATGACGAGTCACCATTGTGGCTGTTTAGAGAACTTCCTCACCGATGAAAAGAAGAGAAGTTTCGGAGGAAAATAGTGGATGTGGAAGCCGCAGTGGCAAAAATCAAAAGGCGTTGAGAGTTGATGCCATTGGGTGAAATAAATTGACAAGGAGGAAAATTCAAAAAATTTCTAAGTGTTGGAAGTCATCGGAAGACGTTAGCGGTTGGAGTAGCTGATACGTCGGCTCTGTTAGCCAAAGAGACTTCTGATGCCATCAGCGGAAGAAAAAAAGGCGAAGTTTAGAGGAAATAGTTGAAGTCAAAGCCGCAGTTTCGGAAGATATCTTCCAGAGATCGCCGAAACGTTAGAATAAGATAGTGGATCGAGCATCCGATGTGGCGAGAAGAAGAAGAAGGAAAATTAAAATTTTTCTAAGTATAGAAAACATCGGAAAGTTTTAGAAGATCGGGCCGCTGACACGTCGGAGAAAATTAGAAGATCGGTCTGCCAATACGCTGGAAGCCAAAGAGAGATCGGCCTGAAACGTCGGAAAAATTTAGTTGATCGGACTACCGGAGTGTCGGAAGCTTAGAGAACTAGCCGTCTGATAGGTTAGACGATCCAATTTCCAATGACAGCGGAGTAGCTAGTGGTTTGGGGATCCGAAACAGCGGAAGATGTTAGCCATTTGGGGATCTGAAACATCGGATGGATAGTCAAAGTGAGAGCCAATTTTGCAAAAGGAAATTTTGAGATTTCCAAGTGGGATTTCCAACAAGTTTCGATTGTTTTTCAGCAGGATTTTTCAGCTGTCTTTCAGTGGATTTATAGGTGGCTGAAGTTAGCACCCAGTCCAAAATGCAGCTGTGTATAATATGCAAAGATTTGGTGAAAATCTTCATTTTTATAAGTGGTGTGGTTTTCACACCCAAGGTTGGAATGAAGCATATGGATAGGCGTTGGAAAGCTTATCCAGTAGGGAACAGGGGAAAGCTGCCAAAATCTAAGCATGGAGCAGAAAAGTGCTAATGATGGCCGCTGCTATCAAATGGACAAATCTAGACAATTACATGCCCAGAGGTAGCAAGGACTATGAATTCAAAGCCGCTGTTGGGTGGAAAAGGAGTTCCATGCTAGGATGAAAGAATTGAAAAGGGAAGTTTTCCTTAAAACCCTATCTTGCTGATTATAACTACATTTCCTAAGTTTATGCATGAAATGCATGAGGATATGCCTTGCATACATAGGATACTAAGGATTATACATCTATAATAAACCATTAATGATAATCATTGCTTTGATGTTGGCATTAGAGGAAAAACCAACGACAACATGGACCTAGCTGAATATGTTGTTGATGCTAACAATTATGACTAGCAACCCTTTGGAGAGAGGGATAAAGAAACAAGTCCAGGATAAAAGTTGGTGAGAAAATCCTGCAATATCCTGAAAAGGACCCAACCAAATCGGTCATGTCAAGGGTGTAAGTACGACCCATGCAGGTAAGATTTTTCTTATGATAAATTCCATAAAGTGGTAAAGGTAAGAGACCCCCTACCATGTGGATGTTTGAATATAGAAAGGTGTCATGCCTGTATATATTGATTGAGCTTAGTAGCCCAAGGAGAGTAAGTATGGGGCAAATGTTGTGATGTATTGCATGAATGCATTGAGATGAGTGCATGTCATATTATGAATGACTAATGACTGAAACGATGAACTGATGACAATTCAAGAACCATTTCAAAGGTTGTTATGAATGCAGGATAGTCATAATCAATTGGCGGCCAGAAATGCTCTATGGAAGAGCGAGGTGGTATGAATGATACGCTTGTGAAGTAAGGGTATCTAAACATTTCATTGTATGAATGATGTGACTATGCCTTGCAAATGTTAGTATGATGATGATTGCGTGAAGTAAATGAGTTTTGGTAATGTTAATGTGACTAACCACTGGAAGTATTCGAATTTTATAAATTCTGAAAATGCTTCAGTAATGGTTGTAGCAATGAAAAGGTTATATGCATCCAGACTTACCAAGTGTTTGGTTGATTGAAGCTCATGTTTCAGGTAGATTATTTCGAGCATGGAAGTGAGAGGTAAGACCCTGACCAATGCCAGAATCTACCATTTATGAGGAGAGTCTCATGGTTGTAAAAATAGTTGGTATGCATAATAGGTTGTTAAAATTCGAATTGTGAATTTCGGATTTGAGAAATTGCTGACAACCACTAGCCACTATTGGCTTGCATAAGATTGTGTTTGGTTGATTGAAGCTCATGTTTCAGGTAGATTATTTTGAGCATGGTAGTGAGAGGTAAGACCCTGACCAATGCCAGAATCTACCATATGGTTGTTAAAATTCGAATTGTGAATTTTGTATTTAAGAAATTGCTGACAACTACTAGTCACTAATTGGCTTGCATAAGATCGTGTTGGATGATTGAAGCTCAGGTTTTAGGTAGATTAATTCGAGCATGGAAGTGAGAGGTAAGACCTTGACCAATGCCAGAATCTACCATGTGAAAGAGCCAAACCTTATGAGGAGAGTCTCATAGTTGTAAAAAGTAGTTGGTATGGGTTGTTAAATTTGAATTGTGGATTTCGGATTTAAGAATTGCTGACGACTACTAATCACTGTTGGCTTGTGTAAGATTGTGTCAGGTGGACACATGGTAAGTGGGTATTCATGTTATGATAGTAAGCATAAAATTATAATGGGCATAGTAGTGCTTCTTACAAGAGACCCACAATTGAGCAAATCAATTTCTGTAGTAGACAGAATTGTAAATTCTTATTTGATTACCAATGTCGTTGCTTGGTTATGGAACAATCAATTTGGATTGTATTAACAAGTAATGATTGACTGTTTGGCTATTTGATGAATGTGCCAGGGGTACACATTGCAGGAAGATCATGTGTGATGGCTTGCAAGAGCCAAACTTCATGGGAATGTTTTCCCTTGGAAATGGGTTTCGGGTGAAACGCCATTTGACATTTTGGAAATGTCTCATCTGCATTGCATATTTGGTAGTAACATGAGTGAGATGGTATAAATCATGTCGGTAAGACATGTGTGGATGTGAAATGTAAAAAGGAGTTGGGATGGCTAACTGAGGGACTATTAACTCAGGGAAGGAGCCTCCATTCCTCCTTAACAAAGGCATACTGCGACGGCAAATGGATAAGTGTTCTGTGACCCTTGCTACGAATATGCATGTTTAATTATTAAATTCCATATGCAGAACATGTCTTGACTTAATATCCATTATGACCGATTGCTTGAGTATGCATAGGGCCCGCATGGCACACACTTAGGATGGGTGCACACCTTTTTGATGTTGGATCATGAAAGGGTTTTCAATATTGATTACACTCTAGGGAGTGGACGCACTCCTGGTGTCTCAATACTTGATAGTGAATGATGAGAAAGGTGATTACAGTTTTAGAGAAATAACGCTGATGAGTTTGCATGTATTGCTTGTGTTGCTTGTGTTGACAGGCTAAATAGATGCAGTTGGGTGTTTCACCCTAAAGGTAAAAGGTAAAAGGTAAATGGTTGTTGTGAGGGGTTGCAGAGTAAGGGTTATTGTGATATAAGTGTGTGTTGGTATAAGTGTATGTTGGGTTGAGATATGCCTGAGGATCCATAGTAGATCCTAGACCTGTAAATGGTCACGGTAAAGTTCCAACCCCAGTTGACATGAGGGTGTACTGGCTGGATATTAATTATTTGATGTTGTGGGGTAGCCTGTGTGCTAACCTAACATATAAGTCCATAGGCGATCCCAAGGCTTGCAAAGTGAAGCAGGATCTTGTGGATGAATGAGGAAATGCACAATACAGATAAGTATTGGATTATTTTGCTTATGAATATACATGTGTATATGATTTGGTTATGATGTTTTAAGCTCTTGTTTTAGAGATAAAAACTGATGAGAATAAACTAAACATGTGAATCTATTCAATG
Organism: Pseudotsuga menziesii; assembly: GCA_001517045.1. Lineage (NCBI taxonomy): Eukaryota > Viridiplantae > Streptophyta > Pinopsida > Pinales > Pinaceae > Pseudotsuga > Pseudotsuga menziesii. The sequence goes on along the minus strand of LPNX010838561.1, from coordinate 529,538 downwards.
TTTGGATATAGGTATCGCTGGAAGCGAGGAATATGAGAGCATCCTAGCGGTGCATGTGGACATGTGACTGTCCTGGAAAGCTCGGAATGAGCGGCAATGGAAAAGGTGCTAGTGAGACCGTGAGTTTCCTAGCAGTTGAGACAAACCATGTGGAGAGACTCCATGGTTTAGAGGTCCAGGACGGACTAGAGACACTAAGTGTCATGACCAAGAGAGATTGGTCCAGCATTCACGGTAAGGTGAAAGAGGCTAAGAGCATGAAAAGCCAGGGCAGTGGTGTGGGTTCCAGGATAGGACAGAACAAAGAGGGAAAAACTCTTGCTGCTCTCTCTTGCCCTTTTTAATTATGTATATGTACATATATATTTATGCATTGTGAAAACAAAAGATTATTGAATGCATGTATGACTAAAAATGGAATGTGTGTTTTTGCTGAAGGTAAATTGTGAATGCTGGAGTGGTTAATTCCCTGCCCAAGAATGGACATGAATGAGCTCGTGTGCATGTTGGGAAGGCATGAAAAATATGAAAGTTTCCTTGATGAGGCTTGGAATGTCATGCCAATTGGGTAATTAACTGACTGATTTTAATGTCTATATTTTGCTTGGTCTGATAGAATTTCAATGGTGCATTTCACAAGTGAGAAAAGTGGAACCTGGTGGTGCACATTGAACATGGCAGCAGATCAAAATTTGTTGGACTTAGCTGGAAGTCTCCTTCAAGTGATTTCCAAGACCTAAGAGAATCTTGGGGAGATGCTCAAGATACAGAAAAGGCAAAATGAGATGGACCACCAGATTTTGCAAGACTCTATTGGTTTGCAAAGGGAGGTGAAAAGCCTTCTGGGAGCAATCGGCAAAGGAAAGGAAGGTGGATCAATGATGGGACATTCATCCAAGTGACCCGATAAGAAAAGGTCCAGGTATGAATACTCAAAGGAAATTGAGCAGGTAAAGATGAAGCAGCCAGTGAGATGCTAGAGATGCGGAGGACATCATTTACGCCGGGACTGCCTAATGAGGGAACATGATGAAGGCAATAGCCGCAAAGTTCCTAGACTTCGGGATGAGCTGAAAGCTGAGAACCAGCAGTAAAAGTCCATGGAAGCTGAAGGGCTTGGTCTTGAGCATTCAAAGTAGATGAATGAATGTGGGACAGATCTGCAAAATTTTGAAATTTTGATGTGCAATTGTATATGTATTGTATATAGGTAATGGAACACCGAGGACGGTGTTATTCTAAGGGGGAGGGGAATGTAACACCTCGGTTTTGACCCCGTTTGCATGATGTATATATTGTAATTAATCGTAGTGAGGAGCTAAAGGAAAAAGCCCCACCATCGATTTGATTGTGTATTTTTCGGCAATAGGGGTAGTTGCCGATGGTATGTCGTACTATCCGGCACATTGTAAGTTGGCATCATGTAAATACGCACATAAAATAAAATAAACCACAACCAGCTACGGCAGTGCAACGTTGAATGAAAAGGGCATGATTCCAAAGGATAAGGGGTGGGGGGATGTCAAACCTTGGTCTTTGGGGGAAAAACCCATGTGTTGCCACCTTGTTTTGATTTTCCATCTTCCCTTGTCAACCTCTTTAATTTTTGTTGAGATTAGTTGAGGGAATTTATGGCTAAGTAGTGGTGGGTGTGGAGGACTGTCAGTCCTTGCCCATGTGCCCAATCCAATAGCGGATTCTTCCTCCTCACATCACATGGGCAGAGGAGGCATTGACTCCATTCTATCACGACGGTGCTCTCCCCATTCCTCCATTCTATATGCTCATCTGTGCGTGCAGAGGAAGGTTTGTTCGTTCCTCATGGTGGTCGGCTCACCCTCACGCATAGAGAGTTGTTCGCTCTCACGTAGGGATGTGCAGGTAGTTGGCCTGGTCTTCATTTTCATGGTTGTGGTCTGTGGAAGTTTCCCCTTCACACAGGGAGTGCAGTCTTCCTCACGCACAAATCGGGAGACTATAATTTCTTCCCAGCGCAGTCTGTGTAAGTCTTCTCCAGCGACTTCGACTGTGTAAACCAAGGCTGTTGTTTTCCCCATGTTGTTGGTAATGTATGATGATACATTTTTGGGATTGTTGTTTTCCCATGCCATGAGTGGTATTTTCTGTTATACCTTGGTGCTATTGAGAGTCCATCCTCTTTCCATCTCGGACTGTGCATGTGTGTTCACTTCTTCCATTGTGGGACTATTGTCTTCCCCACGTTGTGGTTGGCTGTTGATTGCCACCTCTGTGCCTAAGTTTCCCGTGGCTATGCTAGGAGTTCTATTTCTTATCCACTGTGGGCTGTGGATTGTTGCCATCATTTGCATTGTGAGTGTGGGTTGTTGAAGTACCCTAGTTTTGGGTGTTGCTATTGAGTTGTTTTGGCCATGCTAGGGCCAAGAACAACTCTGAGTTGTCTTGTGGCTTGAGCTGTGTTTCACCTATTGGTTGGGACTGTCAGCTGTCGGTTGTCCTTGCCTTCTTCACAGGGCTGTGAAGGGATTGTTTTTGCTGCGTGTATACAGTGGTTGGTCTTCAAACTGTGTTGGCTTGGCCGATTGTTGAAGGCCTGGTAAACCCAGCCGTGTTGGTTGCTGATTGAGTCCCCTGGCTATGTGTAAGCCTGCATTGACCCTTATCCTTGGAGGAATCATGCCCAGGTCGGGGGTGGCAGTGTTGCTGAGAGATTGATGAGCATGCTAGCCTATGGTTGGGTGGAACATTGCAGTGACATAGCTGGTTGCGGGGTAAACTCGTCATCAAAAATATAAGTAATCTTGATTGATTCCATCTCTGCAATTATATTGATTTCAAATGAATTATGATGAACATGTTAAATTCTGGAAATGTATATGTTTGCTTCCACTGTATGATTTCAGAATTATACATCCTTGTATGATGTTGAATAACTGTGTACCTCTGCATGTTCTATGCATCTCAGTATGCATTTGCATTGAGGAATTATGCATCCTGTCTGCATTATGTTTAAGTTGTTTAATTTCAGCATTTATTTATCCTTGTCCATGTTCATGGGGCTGTTTTCCCAGTTTTATGTGGTGTTCGTCGTGTCCTCTTCTCTGGTGTAAGGGTTCGGGACATGACAGAATCCCTAGGAAAAAAAATATAAGACAGATATCTACTTTGCAACTTAAGAGAGTTGTTCGAAAGGGCTATAAATCCTTTATTGTAATAGTAATTAATGAAGAAAATACTAATAACGAAGATAAATTAAAACTGGAATATATTCCGATCATGAGGGAGTATTCGGATGTATTTCCAAAATAAATTATAGGACTACCTCTGAAGTGGGAATTAGAATTCAGTATTGAGTTGGTACCTGGTGCAGTTCCCAGCTCAAAAGACCCATATCGGATGAATATATTGGAATTAAATGAATTAAAGTCACAGTTAAAAGAACTTATTGATAAAAATTATATCAGACCTAGCGTGTCTCCCTGGGGAGCACCTTTTATTTTTGTTAAGAAGAAGGACGAAACTCTACGATTATGTATGGATTACCATAAAAAAACAGATATATGTTACCCTGCATAGATGATCTCTTTGATCAGCTACATGGAGCAACTATTTTCTGGAAGACTGGTTTACGATCTGGTTACCACCAGATCTGAATCAAAGATGAAGACATCTTTAAAACAACTTTTAGGACCAGGTATGGTCACTACGAGTTTGTTGTTATCCCATTTGGGCTTACTAATGCCCCGACTGTCTTTATGTGTCTGATGAATAATGTAATGCATAGATACCTTGATAAATTTGTGGTCGTATTCATTGACGACATCTTAATTTACTCAAATTCTGAAGAAGAACATAAAGAACATTTAAAAATTATTTTGCAAGAGTTACGAGAACATCAGCTCTATGCAAAATTTAGTGAATGTGATTTCTTTAAGGATAAAATACAGTAAATGGGTCATGTAGTGACTAAAGAAGGAATTTCTGTTGATCCCAAAAATATAAATTCAATCGAAGAATGGTCAGTCCCAAAAGATGTAACTGATGTACGATCATTCATGGGGATTACTGGCTATTATCGAAGATTTATCGAATGGTTTTCAAGAATTGCAAATCCCATAACTTCTTTACAGAAGAAAGGGAAGAAATTTGAGTGGAGTCAAAAGTGTGAAGATAGTTTTAAAAATTTAAAAGCATTATTAACCACCGCACCAATCTTAAGAATTGTTGACCCTAATAAATATTTTATAGTATGTGCTAACACATGCAATGACAGTTTAGGTGGAGTTTTAACTCAGGAAGGACATGTCATTGCTTATGAGTCTAGGAAGCTGAAGATTCATGAGAAAAATCATGCAACCTATGACTTAGAATTGGATGTTGTTACACATTCCTTAAAAATATGGCATCATCATTTAATCGGAAGAAAGTTTATACTAATGATATATAATAAAGGGTTAAAATATTTGTTGGATCAGCCTAACTTAAACGCTAGGAAAGATAGGTGGCTAGCTTTCCTTAGGGAGTATGATTTTGAAATCCAACATATTAAGGGAAAAGAAAAAAAGGTTGTTGATGCTTTAAGTAGGAATGCAAAACTAAGTTTTGTAGCAGCAATCAGCACCTATAAAATAGATTTAGAAGAACAGCTAGAATAAGGAACAAGACTAGATGAAAATTATCAGAAATTATAAGCTAAGGTAAGAGAAAATTTAATTGAAAGTTTAAATATAGGGTATAGTTTAAACGAAAAAGGATTATTATTATATAAAGATAGACTATACATACCTAATGTACCTAAGATTAAGTTGTTGATTTTAAAAGAAATTCATAAGACACCTTATTCAGGGCATCTTGGTTATCAAAAGACTATAACCATGCTAAGAAAGGATTATTTCGAGACAAACATGAAAAATGAATTGGCAGAATACATTGCTAAGTGATTTGAATGTCAACAAGTAAACACTGAACACTATAATCCATCTGGGTTACTTCAGCCATTACCTATTTATAGCTGGAAGTGGGAGATAATCAGCCTTGATTTTATTACAAGACTACCTAGAAATCAAAATCTGAATGACTCAATAATGGTAGTTGTCGATAAACTAAGCAAGGTAGCTCATTTTATACCTGTAAAACCTACTTATAAAGCTGCAAATATTGCTAATATATTCCTAAAACAAAATTTTCATTTACATGGAATACCGAAAGTGATAATTTCAGATAGAGACCCTAAGTTTACGGACAACTTTTGGAAGTATTTGTTTAAGGGACTAAATACTACGTTAAATTTCAGTACCTCCTTCCATTCTCAGATAGGTGGATAGACTAAAAGAGTAAATCAGGTATTGGAAGATCTGCTCAGAATGTATGTAAAAGAATAGCCAGGTAAACAGGAAGATTACTTACACTTGGTAGAGTTTGCTTACAATAATCACTACCAAGCCTCAACAAGATATAGTCCTTTTGAAATTTTGTATGGAAGGAAGTGCAATACCCCCATCTCATGGAGTAATCTAGTTGACAGGCTAGTATTAGGACCTGAATTATTAAAAGAGATGGAGTTAATTGTAAAACAGGTGCAAGGTAACTTGAAAGTTGTGCAAGATTGATAGAAAGTCAAGCAGATCTTAAACAAACTCAAAATGAGTTCCAGGTAGGTGAACATGTCTTTATTAAGGTGATACTCGAGTTCTCTGAGATTAGGAAGTTGTGATAAGTTAGCACCCCAATTTTGCAAACCTTTTGAAATACTGTCCAGAATAGGACAGGTAGCATATTAGTTAGCTTTATTGCCAAACTTAAAGGTTCATAATGTTTTTCATATTTCCATGTTAAAAAACATGTGTACATGAGTCTAATCATGTTATTAACTGGAATGATGTGTAGGTGGAACCCGAAGGAGATTTTCTGGTGGAACTGGATTGTATCCTCAGAAGGAGGGAGATCTTGCTTTGGAATTCCACCATTGGTTAGGTGAGGGTGCAATGGAAGCACCTTAGTCTAGAAGAAGCCACCTAGGAATTGCAAAGTCATATGTGGGATGCATATCCAATTCTGTTTCAAGGAAATTCCGAGGATGAAGAATAAATAACGTTGAGGACAATGTTATAAATTAAGGGGGTGTGTATGTCACATGCCCAAATTTGCAAAAAAAATTTATGTTTTAAGAAAAACTATGTTATATTTTATGTTAAAGTTTGTAAATAATGACCAAGTGAGTTCAAGGATAATTCAATGTAATTATAGAATATTTTATTAATAAATAAATGAAAGATGAGACAACAACTTAGGGAAGCTGTTAGATGAGTGTTTTAGTGGTCACTTGATGGAGGAAACTGGGTTGAGAATATATTGACATGTGGCAGCATCCTCAAACTACTTCTAGTTGTTGCAGGTGGAAACTTCCCTATTTTTGTGGTCCTGATTCCCCAAGAAAGTGAAACAAGAGCAGGTGCCTCATTAAGTAAAAATTGACACAAAATACCTACGCATGCTAATAAAACTTGCCATTGAAGACAGCTGAGGCTGCTCATTCTGGATTTGTGATCATTCTGAGTGAATGAATTGCACAAGAGAATTCGATGGAGGGGACTAGCTGAAGTAAGTTTGAGTGGAAAAGTGTTGAAGACCTGAACTAGTGCAACTATTCTAAGCTGATTTCATACTGTTGTAAGCATAACTAAGTTACTGCTGAACACTCAGTAGAGTTGCAGAGGACTACTAGACTACATCTCTCACCCAGTACTTCTACCAGGTGGACCAGGAGACAAGTTCGGGGGTCCTGAGAATTGCAGTTCAGCTATTATCCAGGAGTTGGTTGGGAGGAACAGGTTCCTTAAGCTGTTGTCACCTCATCTATATTTCCAAGTTCTACTTTTTTATTTAACTATCCAATTATTTACTTTTATCTGGAAATTTTATGGTTCAGTAAAGATATGTTATTCCTTTGTTTTTATTGTTGCTAGGGTTAGTTAGGATAAATGTATAGGCTGTAAAAATTAGTAATTTTTGAGCTAGCTAGATTAGGGTTTATGAATAGAATAATTTATGATTTAATTGATAAATAGAAAGAAAATACCTAAACTGTATTTTTCCACACCTTTTGTAAGGTAGACTCTAGTACATTAGGTTGGTTTAGATATAGATGAAGAACTGAATGAAGTATGCTTGAATATGTTTATTTACTTTCTACAAGTTTCATGAAAGTTAATCCTTTGTATGTTTCTATGTTTTAAATTAGAAGTAATTCTTAAATAAAGTAGTATGTAATGATATAGACAAATCTGTCTCTAGGAAGTTAAATATACTTAATCTATGGACTTATTTACACATTAGATAGGTTATTTACTATAAGATTAATATCATACTAGTTAAAAGACACTATATAAACAGTAATCAAATAAATAGGGTTAGCATAGAAGAATAGTAAATATGGCTAGAGATTTACTAAGTTAAATTCATTATTAATCCAAGTAAAATAAAATTAGAATAACATTATAATCAACACTAACCATGTACTAATTCAAAATTCAAAATATGGATTTTTCATAAATAAAATTTATATAAATAAACTATTAAAAAAAATTAGGTCGAATAATCCATTTATTTCTTTCTTCCATCTACTCACGGAAGAAAGTTTATTATTTATGTAAAGTCAAAATACAACTGAAAAACTAACAGTCCAAACATTTCTTTTCATATTTAAACATAACCCATTTAAATATCAATTTTATAGTAACAAAAATCATGTTTAGGATATTATATACAGAATCAAAGAAAAATATGAACAGTAAGAATAACACAGTTACCTTTACATTTTTATAAAACTACTGCAAATATATTTAAGTATAATTTACAAAATAATAAGCTTCAAGCTTAGTTAGAAATTCAATTAGCATTTCAACCCTAAAAACTAAAACTATATCAGTTACAACCCAATGGCATGTTCAAACAAAACCACGGCTTAAAGACGGAATCAAAATAACAGCTCAATATTTCAACCATGGCCGAAAAGGCCTCAAAAGTAATTTATTAAGTCACAGCGATGAAATCCCGATTCTTCCATTACAAAACAACCACTAGGGATTTGAAAAACAAACAGAGCATCTAATAGCCATGGTCGAACAAGTAACCAACAACACATGACAGTATCATCTTAATCCACCATACAACCTGTGTAGGAGAACCCCAGGTGAAAGAAAAGCTTACCGGGGTGGATTCCCTCATGGAAGCCTATTGGTGGAGTCCTTCAGAACCAAGTTCTAGTCTTGAGATCCAACACAAAGCAAACCCCAATATGTTAGATACTTATAATTAATGAAATAATAACTTTCTAATCTACAGAAGAGTTCTTTTTAACAAGTTCGATTCTTACCTAAGGGAGCTTGCACAGCTGCTTTGACGTGGAAAGCAAACCTGAGCCTCCTTTGTTAGTACCATGAGCTGAAATGGAGAATTATCAGAAGAAAATGCAATTCTCAATGTTCAAGTGTGAAGTCCCAAGCCATGATGAGGTAAGGATCAAACCCACGATAGGAAACAAGCAGTAAAACAAAGAACCTAGCTCACTCTTCCAAACAACTATCTTCACACTGTGTATAGTTAAAAGCACTCACAGAGTACAAAAATCACATAGTAAAAATGACGGTGAAGATATATAAACCTTACAACACTCAAATCGACAGTCAAAACCACCCTATGATAGCAGCAATCACCGTGCTCACTTTTACTACACCAAAGCTTGAAGGACAAACTTGCAGAGGCTAGGTAAGGGTGAAGAGAAGCACCTACAGTGTTATGGTAATGGAGAGGGAAAACTCCTACACAGAAAAAAACAATGGCCATGTAAAAACTCAACTTGTAGAGGAACTCAGTATGGATTACGGAAGGTCTATGTGCAAATGATTGGAGGATTGACAACAAGCTTGGCAACCATGAGCTAGTAGCTCATCCACCCCACAACAGAGAAAAAACAAAATGTGATTTTTTAGGGTTTGGAACAAGTTTATATGGCACCTCAAGGTCAACAAAACCTAATCATTGAACACCAACCATGTTTCCTCCAATTTATTTGCGAGATTTTAGGTTTCATGATATAGTTCTAAACTCTCATTTAACCTGCACAAATCATTTGTTTAAAAGTCAAAACCTTATGGTATTATTGCTCGGTATCATTATCCTCATTTTGTTTTTATTTGTTTACATAAACCAAATACTTGGTGTTTGAGAGGTATTCATATACACAAGGGTTTTAAAATAAACTAAAACATATAAATGTATAGGAAACAAGGGAGGATAAACCATTATATATATGAATACTTGAACTATAGAGATTATTTAGCTAGGACCTCGCCTAGTCATTGATTTACAAATACTAATATTTACCTTGATATTAAACTCATATAAAATGAGATTTCATATAAAGAAAATGAAAGACTGAGACTTGGTTTAAATAAAATCATTGGATTTGAATAATTAAAGTTTGGAATGAACTTGAATAATTATAAACAATCCTTTTCACCAAACACTAATGATAATGTGTAGTGTTGGTCATAAGTATTTTTGTTGATCACATCAAACAGAGTATAGATTTCTTAGGTTACTGCACTCGTAATGGCAGAAGGAGATCTATCCATAAGATGCACCTTCTATATTTAAATACAAGTTTTTACTGAAAACACAAAGTAAAAGTTATTTGAATAGGTTTTGTGATGGTAAACATAACTGAACTAGATCTAGTTTATTACAATTTTGTTTTACAAACATTTATGCATTTTTCTAACAATAAAAGATCAGTAATACCTCTTTCTTGGTCAAGCTGCAAAACAAACAATTTAACTAGCATCTTATTCTATGCGTAGTTGAATGATAATCTCGATCTGGAAATACTGGTAACAAAACTGCTTACCTGTATAGAACCTGTAAAAGGAGCATCACTTCACTGCATTAGCTGTAAGCTAAGTAAGCCTCGATCTCAACTAAAGTGCTTTCCTACTTGTCATAAGATAGTAAAATCACACTCAGTATCAGATTCTTACATAGTATTCTTTTCTTGTCTTTCGAAAAACATAGACTACCAAATTCAAGTCATTAACATAGAACTATGAAGATAAACCAATAATTATATAGAACTAAAAGGTTTACAAACTGTGCAGTTCTAAATATGACTATTAAAAGTAACCGTTAGCATTTATTGGTCCCTAGGCGGTGACGACTTCAAACAATATATGTTACATGAAAATTTTTAAATTTTTTTACGAATTTTTGGGTTATTACATTTCATCTCCTTTAGAACAAAATTTCTTCCACATGATATACTTCCAAGTGTTTATAGCTTCCTTCTTGATAGGGCAGGATAAATATTTTCTCTTTTCATAAGTAGGATGATTTTTCTTTAATCAGTCAACTTCTGCACTACTAGGACTATATCCAAACATCCACTCAACAAAGTCTTCAAAAGAGTGGTACTTAGAGGCCTCTCCCATCACATTTACGATATGCTTGATATTATTGGGGTAAATTTTTACATGTGTTTCTCAATATTTCTAATTCATCCATAGGAGTATAACGTGGTCATTTGGAATATACATCTTCATAATAAACAGGGTCATAAGAATAAGCCTAATCCCTTATGAAATAGTAAGAAGTGTCGCAAGATTTCAACTCTTCCTCATACCATTCACATTCTTCTTCATATTGCTCATAATCATATTCAAAAGAGTCTTCATAATAGTAATACATGGCTGCAAATTTTTATTCAATGCATGGTATTAATGCACAGGTGCAAATAACATACTCTTATACCACGGTAATGTCCCTTCTTGGAATGTTGGATAAAATTACAAGTTGAGCAAAATTCGAACTTAACTAGTCATGACTCTATAGGGTTCCAACTTTCACCAAATGGTCCCAAATTTGAAAGGAAATGGTATGGTGACTCTTAAAACATCCCAATGTGGTACATGAGCACTTAGGATCTGATTTTATGATTATGAAACTTATTTTGGGGCTAAGAATAAAAGAGGAAAATTTACTAGGAAAATGACGTCAAACTCCCTCCAAGGGTGAGAAACAAATTGGATTCCCAAATCAAGTACGAACACCACAACTTTAAGAAAAGAGTATGGGAATGAATATGAGGCATGAATTTATATCATTAATCATGGTTATTAACTCTACAAATTTTTTATATATTGCAACATTCATATAACAACTTTTAGTAAAATTGCTTAAGGAAAAATGTTATTAATAGCTCAATTTTGACTCATAAAAAGTAGATTGAATGGTTCAGATACATGTGTAACATATAAATACCTTATAAAGAATAAAATTTGATTTCCCAATAGTATTAAACACCATATAAATCCCTTCATACAATTCTGGTAAAGAACTCATTCAGTATGGGAGTCAAATGCATGAAAACTAGTGATTTAATAACATGGAATCATAAGAGTTTTGCATATGGGTTTCTTAGATTTAGAGCCATGGAGAATAGGGAAATGGAATTACACAATAAAAAATCATATATGTTTTTCACAACATCATCAAAATTAGATAACATCCCTCATACAAATATGATATAAATCTATGTCAAGATTGAAGCCAAATCCATGAAAACTAGTCATTCAAGAGCATGGGAATGTGAGCCTTTCACTCTAGAGTTTCTTGAATTTTGAGATACATAGAATATGGTAATTAATTTAAAGATTTATACATCATTTATTCCTTCCCCATATTCATAAAAATTATATAAAATTCCTAATACAAATTGTATATACAACTCGTTCCAAAATGGAAGCCAGATACATGAAAACTAGTCATTCAAGAGCATAGGAATGCAATCCTTTCACACATGAATTTATGATATTTATAATTAAAATGAATATGGGAATAATAGTACATATACAATATCATTGAGTTTCCTCAGCAAAGTGCAAGCACCACTCCAACAAGTGCACCATCAACATGAAAGCATGGGGGAATAGAGAAGAAGGAATGGGAGAATAGGGAGATAGATGAGAATTAGACTATATGGACCTTAGAAATGTAACTAAAACACCTTCATTAAGCTCCAGTGAGAGGTATGAATGGCCTCTCCATTAACCAACTTGGAAAGGAATCCAACTCCCTCGAAATTGGTTCACAAGCAGGTAGTGTGCACACTCACCATGCAATGTGTTGACACAAACCCAGTCGATAGGGCTCCACTCTCTGTCAACACCCAAACTGACATGATCTCCCTGAGCACTGAACGAGATAGGTTTTACCACATCCAGAAACACCTTCAAAGTAAATTAAGTCTCACTCGAGATATTCGATGGAGAGCTTTCGGAACCAAGTTTCCGCAGTATGAAGGAGGACGATGTGTCTCTTCATTAACTTAGAAATTTTTTTTTTATACAAATATAATTATTCAACTTATACATTAAAAAACCCATATCATCATTCAATTCGTCAGATTCACATAACTTATTCATAGCAAAGCATCGATGTGCAAACATATCTAACCGAATAACATCATTTAAAGCAGAAACACATCGCATCAATCACATATCCATGTTGTAGATACACATTACAGTCACATTTGGATTGCAGAAAACAATAGAATAGGAAAACACTAAAAGACACAGTAATTCTACTCATCTTCCATCATGTCATATTAGCCTTTGCATCAAACTACAGATTCTCCAAAACAGTTCTTCAGAACAAAGATCAATAGATCTCAATGCATGTATAGAACTTACTTAACATGCGTATCAACCTTAGACAACCAATTAATCTCTTTCATAGTCACAATCATAGATCTAATTATAGGCTTGTGCCTTTACATTCATGGTCCACTTAACTAACTTCTTAACTAATTCTTAACAAAATCTACAAAATGGTGACCACTATCCACAAAATGCGGTCCAAAATTACAAAAGATGGCCACAAATACATAAAAAATTCTATTTTCCAATAGGGCATTGTTTTCCACCTTGCACAATATCTTTGACCTTGTGCAACATCTGCAATGTTGCACAAATAACATTCCCCAAAACCGCCTACCAACAGGCCCCCAACACAGACTCGTGGCTCGCCCTCGAGCCACGTTAGCTGGACATGGTGTATTCATTGATTTTTATCTTGAAGTCCTCATACTGCTGAGTGATCTCCTTCACTTGTTCTTTGACCTTCTCAGCAATCTCCTGGATTCATGTTAAATCATGCGCTAATGGATGCTCAACCATCTTATCAGCAACCTCTTTTTTTCCTTCTTGAACTCCCTGTAGTGTAGAAAATTCCTTAATATAAACCTACATGCCAAGATCTTGGAACTCATCTAACTATATAGTACTCCTTCAGTGATGCTCCTATTCCTTTACGATGTGCTACTGCAACTCCTTCAGCTCCATAGACTTAGTGATATGAATGATCGGTGGAAGCGCTCTCAGTGGCATCGTCAGTGTTTCTAGCTGCCCCTTTTCCTCCTACAACTGCTTGGTAAGTTGCTCTAATTGCTCGTCCTGGACTATGCTTCCCCAAAATTGTGTAGTTGCTTCAGTTACTTTTTTTGTTTCCTGATCCATCTCCTCTATCTGTGTCGCCAAATCATCCATGGTGCTTTTCCTCTCTGCTACTTGTTCTGGTGGTGTGTCTGGATGTACCAGAGCTTTCAAAATATTATTTTCCCACTCTATTTGTGATATTAGAATCCCAAGCTATTGCACTTTGGATTTTTCATCCTCATCCGCAACATCTTCTGGCACTTATTCATAGAATTCAAAAATTACTGTTTCTAATTGCACCCTGCGGTCCCAGAGTTGTGCCTTTTCAACCACTAGTCAATCCTGCTCCTTTTTCAATTACTCAATGGCCTTGGAATTTTCAGAAATCATTCGCTTTTGTTTCTTCATCATTTCGTCAACCTCTCTCCACATCTCTGCATCTTTCTCCTATGATCTCAATAACTGACCACTGATACTTTGTTCCCTGTCTTCCAACTCCTGATTGGTGACCCTCTACATATGCAACAACGTCTGTGTGGACAACAAGTTGATGTCAATGGAAAAATATTTTAACCACTATAGGGAGGCATTGGGATCCTCAATATTGGTCTCAGTCACAGTCGATGTAATTTGTACATTACAAATCCACATCCCAGTGTTGATTGAGCCAAGGTCCTGCACGGTCTCTACCTCTGGTGCCTTCTTTATTAATACATCAAATAAAGAATCAAGACAATTTTTTACCTCACCAAATCCTTATGTTGCTTTCTTCTTCATCTCTTTAGATGTCACATCCATTACAATTGTAATTTCCTGAATGAGCCAGTTCAACTATGCTTCCATCCCTGGGGTTGTGCTACTTGTCACACCCTGCTCATGTTCCTTCTTCGTACTTGATTCTTCAAATGCGCGCTCTACTTATAAATCCATTGGGGTGTGATACAACTATTGATCTGGATCATGGTTACTTAGTGGTCCAAACTCAAGTACAGGATCAGTTGGTGCATCTAGTGGTGGACCTGTCGATAGTTATTCTAAGATGATCAGTTCTCGCTAAGCTATGGTCCAATCATTAATAACTATCTCCAACTCTGCATCAGACAAGTTATATTGTGTTGGTAAACACTGCTTCTCTGGGGCACGCTATGATTGCACATGAATGGCGTGTGGGCCAATCGCAATCTCATCAATCCATTGATATTTTTTCATAGCTTTGTCATAAAATCATAGAACTTTCACAACTGCAGCCTGCAACGTTTCCCAATAGATCCAAAAATGAATAGAACAGTCCTTCAGTTTGTCAGCTTCCTTCACCCACCAGAGTTTTTGGTAGCATGATCCCTTACAATATTTTACTGCATCCACCTCCATTCCTTAATAATCATCTAGCTCCATCCAAGCCACTAGCACTATCAAAATCAATATCCAACTGTATGTAAATGGGCACAGCCCTACCTGGACTACCGCTGCATCCTTCATCAATTGGTTCAGTAAGAAAAATGACCAGTTCATTTGTACTCCTTGTGCACACTGCTCTGCACATGCAATGACCCCCGAGTTACATTGGATGGGCCAGTTATTCCTAACTACTTTGCTAGACAAAATCCTTGCTTCGATGCACACCACCTGATCATTGATGTTGTTGATGCGCTATGCCCGTTTGTCGCACTGTAAGTCATAGCACTTCTTCAAATTCGTCACGAGCCTCTTGTCATTATATTTCCCTTTGAAATATTGTGAGGGGTCAGGCCCATCCTTTGGCATCACCTTTATCTCTCAAAATGATCCCCACGGTGACTACAACCAGCCGGTCTAGCCACAAAATCTCTCCAAGGAAGCACACCAAGAGATGCTTCATGCATGCATTTTCCTTTGTCAACCGCCCAAAATGAGGCATGTTGATCAAACCTAACACTCCTACTCTATCCAACCTGCACACCCAGTCCTGTGGAATGCGTACTATTCGGACGCCTTCTACTTCTACCATATGCACATATGGATATGTCGTAACTTCCTTTAATGTGATTAGATCATGGTCATCGTACTTCATATGCATCAATGTAGGCACAATGTCTGTGGTGCATACCATTCCCTGTGGTATCGCTGGCATTTTCACCTAGTACCTCTGATTCTTGGTGGGATTTCTGGGCTGTGCACGAGGACTACAGGGATTTATATACCTAAGGATATCCTCAGTGGACACCCCTACTCAAGCTGATTATTCCACAAATACTGAGCTCGATGGACACGTCTGTGTAGGTACCTCCTCCTATTTTCATGCATATGACCTAGTCTATCGCTTCTTCGATGCCAAGGAGCTAAGCTGTTTCCCCCCCCTCTTATTCTTCGACACTAACAAGGAGCCTACCAGTATACTTGTAACTTCCTCCTCAATAGTTACTGGTACATCTGGTGACTCCATTTTTCTATAAATCTCAACCGTAACTTGCTCATTCTGCATGCCGCACCAGTGCCCCCCAATGTTTAGTGGGAACTCGACCTGACTTCCATCTATAACTCACTCAATCTCTGTAACTCAACTTAATGCAACACAACATAACTCTTCTGCAATAAATCTGCAACAAAATCTTTGCACAATGGTGAATGCTTCCCACATTCGACCCCTTCTTATAGCATCGAGGAAATCACACCTCCATCATGAACAAATCAACCTTAATCATTTCGACCAAATCGTGCATTAATCACCCAAATTCATCGACGATCCTATCAATACAATGGTCGGATCAATTATAAATACGCTTCACATCCACAAGCATCGTTGGTTAATTGCTTTAACGGTCTTTATTTATTACTGATTTGACTATGTCACGTCACTACGACTGTCATGACATGGCTTCCTAAATGTCATACCAACTCCTCTACTTGTGCATCCACCTCCTCCTCATGTGCCATCCTCCTAATATAACATGCTGAAACAAAAACACTTTTATTTTCATCACACAGTGCCTTAAGCATTGCATGGTTCTCGGTCCATCCCGTAGGGATTCATCCTGCTACCATTCACTAACTTTGGTAACATTGATCCATCTAACTACTGCATTGTTACTACACCTCTTGAAGTAATGGAAATTATAAGATATGGACCTAGCCAATGCATCTGCAACTTACCTCGATGTTTGGTGAACTTGCTGTCATACATAAGGACCAGTTCTCCTTGCTAAAACTATTTTTTCTTGATATGTCGATCATGCGAATATTTTTGTCGGTCCTTCTCAACACGCTAGTGAAAACCTACAATAAAGCGAGCTTCCTCAAGTTGTACCAACTTCTCCAATCATTCCTCTAATGCCACTTCATCATCCAATCATGTCGTTGCTGCTATGTGCAAACATGGAACAATGTACTCCATAGTCATGACGACCTCTTTCCCAGACATCAATTTGAACGGTGTATGTCCTGTCAATATTTTGCAAGTGGTGTGATATGCCTACAAGACTACTAGAATATTCA
The DNA here is from genome assembly GCA_001517045.1 of Pseudotsuga menziesii. NCBI lineage: Eukaryota > Viridiplantae > Streptophyta > Pinopsida > Pinales > Pinaceae > Pseudotsuga > Pseudotsuga menziesii. Next base: position 512,601 of record LPNX010838561.1, on the reverse strand, counting down.
AAATGCTAGTAATCGCAGTTTGCATTAAACAAATTTGTAAGTGCATGCTCCAACAATTTGTTGAATTCCTCCACTGTCCCATTTTCTTGTGGATGATATGGGGTACTCTTATTATGCTATGTCTGGAGCTTCTCTATCAATGCCCTGACTGTGTGATTGATGAAGTGACTCCCCTGGTCACTCATCAATATCCTTGGACATCTAAACTGAGTAACAATGTTGTCAAACAAGAACCTCACTACTATCGTAGCGGTGCAATCTACAACAGGCGTGTCATCCTCCCATATTTTCAAGTAATTTGTTGTTGAAATTCTGTATTGCGCCTCAGTTCTCTTTCCAAGTGGTCTGATTGGTCCCACAATTCTGCAACCCATTTATAAAATGATTGCAATGTCACCTGAGGTACCAATGGCATCTCATCCATCCTTGATAGTTTTCTAGTTCTTTGTCAGACATCACAATTCCGCGCATAATTTGTTCCATGATTATGAAGAGTGGGCCACCAAAGTCCTGCACGAAGCACATTCTTGGTTGTAGTGCGACCTCCATAGTGTCCACTGGAAACTCCCACACGTGTCTCTGCCAATATCTTCCCTTGTTCATGTGGTAGGACACATCACCCTAATATCTCATCTGGTCTTAGTTTATAGATTTGTCCAATGATCAACTAGAAATTTGTAGCCTTAACAACCAACCGATTCTTCTAACTTATAGTAATCTCTTCTGGTGCTTCTCCTGTTGCCAAGAACTAAATTATTTGTTGATAGTAATAATCAACCTTGTCAACCCTGAACAGCTGCGCATCTGTAAATACATATTCAATGTTTGTTTGTTCCTCACCTATTTCTATTCAGGATAAATGGTCAGGGCCAGCGTTCAAGCGAACCGAATTCACAATTATCTCAAAATAAAACTCCTGAAAGAAAAGTATCCAATGAAATATCTCCCCCCCTAACACAGGCTTATTGACCAGGTATTTCACTCTTAGCTGCTTCACATTTGTAGGTGGGGAAAACTCAAAATCAACGCAATCTTTGCGGGATCAACCAATACTCCTTTCTTGCAAACAATGTGTCCCAACAACATCCCAAATGGTGTGTAGGAAATACACTTCTTCAATTTCAGTGTGATTTGATGCTATCGACATTGCTCCAGCATCAATCGTAGGTTTTCCAGATGGTCCCTGATCAATCCATCCACTATCCAGTCATCCATGTATAATTACAAAAACTTTTAAATAAAATCCTTGAATGTGGCGACAACAACCCTGGAAAACATCGCAGAGGAATTCTTCATCCCAAATGACATCACAGTGTACTGAAAACAATCCCATTCAGTGACAAATGTTGTCTTGTGGTGATCCTCTTTTGCAATCCTTATTTGGTGATAGCCAAAAAATCCATCTATAAAGGAATACATTTCTTGACTGCATACTCCTTCTAGCACTTCATCAGTGAATGGTGTCTAAAATGGATCATGCACACACGCATCCTTCAATTTTCTAAGGTTGACACAAATCAAAACCTCACTCGTATTCTTATCTTGGACAACCATAGGACTAATCCATTCTGATTCTTCAACCAGCTCAATTATTCCAACATCTAGCATTCTGTCGAGTTCAGCTTTGACTCTTTCCTTGTATCACTAATTTAGGCAATACAACCTCTACATTGCTGGTTTCACATCTGTATTCAGCTAAATATTCATCTCTCCCAAATCTCCCAGCATCCCCTTCATCTCAGAAAACTTGTTAGGGAACAAATCTTGAAATTCATGCAATAGATCTATGATCTTTTCCATGGTCTCTTCGTCCCAGTAGTCCCCGACATTCGCAAAATTTGGGTTCTCTTCCATCCAAATTTTGTCTTTCCTAATTTTTAATGGTTGATTCATTGGATCCGTTGGTATGTCAAGTGCTGCAACATCCTAACTCCCTTCTATTTCTGGAATATTAATGTTTCGTGAATCATCGCCATCCTTTGGTCCTCTAGTCAAATTATAACATTCCATCATTGACTGCATCTGACAATGCAGATGCAGAACCACATGGTATACCACTAGAACCACCTTCAAAATGACGTCGCGAATGAGCTGCAGTGCATTATGAACATTTGGATTAACATCCATGAAACTGAAGGTGTGAGTGAAACAAACTGTCAATTCCTCCAAGGTAGTGATCTCTTTGTGCAACTCAACTGATACATACCAAGATCATGACATTCCATCCAACATGTGGAAAAATGCATGGACCCACTCATATTTTGGTCATGATGCCCACAAGGTATGACACTTAATCTGATGATCACTAGGGCTATTCCTCCCATCATATCTTCCAGTGTGGTACACTTCTGCATTGCCAAAGCGAACTATCATCAATATTCAACACTGCGACCATCCAATGATTGAATTCTTATGGTTCGCCCACCAATGTGCTGGGATAGCCTTCAATGTTTCATCCAACACCAATAACCATTGTGGTTCTGACACCATATCTTCAAATTCCAATAGAAACTCAAACAATTTGGGAAGTCCTTCATATATTGGTAATTCAATAGTCTCAGTCGTGACGTGACATAGCGACTGTGTAATCAAGCCACACTTCCTGAGCAATACCTCATGCATGTGGTTCTTTGATTTCTCTAAAGCATCATCAGAATTAGAAGACGTAGAGCTAGAGCTGCACCAACCAAGTTCCCCATTGATAGTCAGATGGAGATAATATTTTGAAATGTTATATGCATGATCCCATCCCTTGACAACTTCATCCTTCACTGCCTCAACATACCTTCTCCCTTCAGTTGGATCCATCAGAGAGATGACTCTAATGTCTTGATTTTCAAAGGTCATCACACGCTTCTTAAAATTAATCATTGCCATACTTTAATTGGCCCATCCAATCCCCAACAATGCAACATAGGATCCATTTCCATGAACAACGTCAATAACGTCAAAATCAGTATAAGTATTCCTCCCTTTAACTTCAACCGCAAGGTGTAGAATTCACCCAATCGGTGTTACCCTGGCCTAGTTGTCTAGTCACAACTCCACATGATACCAACTTAGCATTGGGCTCCCCATATTTTTTCATGTCTGCCTTGTTAGACTATTGACATCTGAGCCTGGATCCAAGATGATTGAATCTACCTCATAGTCCTGAATTTGAATATTCATGCACATCTCGTTTCCTGTCTTTTTCTTATGCAAAGAGTTCCCCACGGACTCTTTCCATCCCTTGATCGGTCGATGCAACAGACTCTCAATCTCTGTAATAGCATCATGATTTTTTTCTAATGACAAACAACTTTCAAAGAATTTTTGCAAGGCACCATGTTTTCGCGATGGTCCTGCTACCAATGTTGAATCAAAAGTGGTAGGAATTTCATAAATAGGTAACTTACCAGTATTTCTTCCTATCCCATCATGTGATTCAAATAATGTGTATTTCTCAACATTGATATCAATCTACATATTGTTCTTCCCAGCCAGCCCAATCTGTGGACATGGGCCATCTTCTCCTGCTGTTGCACCTCCACAAGTAACGACAACAACATCTGCATCCTTTGTTCTTGGTTCTACCGAAATCGTTGCAATAGTTGGTCCCTGATTTTGGTTCAATGGGGATTCATAGGTTGATTCATGTTCTGATTTGCATTATGGGTCTAATTCTAGTTCCGCAACTGATTTTGATTCTACAATTGGTTCTGGTTCTGGTTCTGCAACTATAGAGCATTTCCTTCCTGCCACTTTGTGATCAATTGTGGACAGTTCTAAATATTTTGATAAACAATGATACAATACGTACACTGCACTTACAGTTGCGGTTAATCTCTCTGATAATGTCCTAGTACTTCGCAATTATAACATTGCATGATCCACGACCTTGTCCGCCTCCTCAACCAAATCCTCCACCTTATCCTCTGTTGATTGCATGGGCAGACCCGGGTTTACTATAATCAACCAACAACACCCCTAGTTCCAATCTCACCGCATCACCGCACCCCGTGCGACACGTAACTCCTTCTCAACACTAAGTCCTCCGCCTATGGTATCGCGCACCGCAGCTCCTCTACCGGTGCGGTATCGCCTTCTTGCGATACCCTCCTCCTGTGGCTTAGTGCACTTAGCGTTGTTCGTGTCGACGCGCAAGACCTGATACCCAGAATGTCTTACTATGATTAATTAACTATATAAGGCAAGCATAAATAAGTCCTTATATGACATGCCAAGGGTCTCAACTCGTATATATCTTCCTATAGTGCTGTAACTAAACAACTCATTCATACATTAACTATAAGCAAATTGCATAACATAATCGGATAGATGCAGCAAATAAACACAATATGCAAATCAATCACAGAACACAGGATTTTAACGTGATTTACCCCCAGGATGGGAGTTACGTCCACAAAACTGTGCTTCTCTATTATAGCTTAAGGGAAGGCAAACACAGTTCTGCTGCACCTCATATGCAGCTCAAGATATTCTCTCTTAGATCTTTCTTCTCTACCTTTACGTTGTCGCTCTTACAACATACTCTTCCCTCTCAGTCGATCCCTACAGATCGTTACATGCAAGCTCTACAAGCCGGCTACTGGTTTCAGTAAGATTGCTACCGCTAGAACCAGAACCAGAGCTCGGCTTTTACAACAGTCTACTTATCCTTATTTCCTATTTCAATCACGACCATCTCTCTATCTAACCAACCGATCAACCAACTAGCTAACCCTTTACAATACAAAATTACATTCTTATATAGGAAGCCCGAAGGTTGTGCCATTACAACACTGTGGGCCTATCCCAACAGTAACCCAAAACCTAATTAGTGACAGTCGATCTTCTCTGTCCTTGAGGTAGCCGCTTCCCGTCACACCACAGCTCTCTGCAGTCTTCCATGCTTCTTGGCACTGATCATGGGTACTATGCACCGCTTCGCTTCTCTGTCCTTCGTCTTCATTGCTTGAGCCTCATTGCTCCTTCTTCTTTATGAGGGTCGCTGAGCCCTCCTGTCTTCTGTCGCTACCTTCAATGCAGTGGGTGGGCTCTCCCTTCTTAGCCGCTCAGGTACCGTTGCCTTTCTTTGACTTTCGTATCTCAAAAAGTCATGGTTTCCGGCTCTGCTCTGCAGCTGGAACCATGCTACGATGTCGTAGCTCTGTCTTATCTTCTTTCCACCAAAACTAGCAGCTTCTTCTGTAGCTATGGGACCCTACTCCAACAGTCCCCTAACACTTACTTGTGGCTCGTCCTCGAGCCACCCGCAACGGGCTTCTCCTGCTGTAGCTTCTCCTGCTGTAGCTTCTCCTTCGCCTCCTGCGAAGTCTTCTGCAACTTCTGCCGAAGTCCTTCGGCTTCGTTCTTCATTACCTCAATACATTCTCTTGGAATTTCGGTAACTTAGTTCGCTGGGCTCTCTTATCCTTTCTGCCCATAGTCATGGTTTCACTCTCTTCGCTCTTTCTCCTTTATGAGCGCTCTAGTGTTTGAGAAGTGCTCCACAGATATCCTTTCCTTTTTATCTGGGTTAGAACTTTTATCACAAGGAAAATCTGTATCTTCCAGCCTTCTCAAACATTTCATTTAGTCTGGATCCTTGTGTACGGAAGAGGAGCAAACCATGAGCTCCGGTCTGAGAACAAGCCTTTGTCCTCGTTCTGGAAGTCTCCCCTCCGCTGGGTTTGCAGTCTTCTTCCACTTCTCTTCTCTTCGAAGTGCTCCAGGTACAAATGCTACCTCTAATCCTCAGGTTTCTTTTTTAGTACCTCTGCAATCTTTTGTGTTTCTCTTATCTAATTAGATAGCTCAACGACTTTCTCCCGTTGCTTTCTTTTTCTGATTTTTACTTTCTTTCTGACAGGATATTTCTTCTCATTCTTCTGCTCTGCTTTCTTATCTTCAGTGATCGGCTCAGTGTTATTCTTTTCCTTAGTAGAGACTTTGGTGACAACTTCTACTTTTGGTGCTTGACTCCTCATCCTTAGCGGCTATCTACCCTGTGATGTCTCTAATTTCACAACCTTGGGTGGCGTCGCCATGGCGAATGCACAGCCAGTACGTTCTTTCCAAACTTCGCTTCTATAGGTTCGGCCTCAGTCAGAATCTGCTTGGCTGAATACTCTGGGTGTGCAGTGGCTTCGAACTCTGGAAGTCACTGTACTCTGTAACTTAATTGGCTCTGCACAGGGGACACTTAGCACTGCCCTGTATAGCTCTCGAGATTTGGCAACTGTACCCTTCCTACCTGAGGGATGTCTGCTTTTATGCCGAAGGCATACTACCGGACGCAACGGTCATCCTGGGTCAAACCCGTTGGTCACCATAATTACTTGGACGAGACCCTACCCATCATTCTGATCCGCCATAATTGCTGAGGTTTGATCACGTGTCCCTCAAAGCGTGCATATCCAGGCACCGGTGTCGTCAGAGATTTACCAAATATGGAAAAATTTATTATACTGTTGCCAAATCTACGGTAGGGGATACCGATCATTTCTTCATTAACTACCTGGTAGACAGTGACTTGACTAGCCCACTGTCGGTTGCAAACTAAGTACATGGTAGGGGGAAACATCTTACTGCTGCGATGCAACTCCGCATCACCTGCGCAAATAAACCGTGTCAAAATTTTATTTTTATTTTTTTTAAATTCCTACCGGTTTAGACTCATTCCCGGTGCGATGCCTCCTTTCAACTACATTGGACATCTACACCACTATAAACTGGTTTAAGCTAGGGCTGAGAGGTGAGGTGGCTATCACTATAGAGCTTAAGCCTACTGCCATTGATCCATGTGGGAAGAAGCTCCCCGTTCAACTGGCTAAGCTGAATGGCACCGCCCTCTGTAACTTGCTGTATTTGATACGGCCCCAACCAATGTGTCTTGAACTTCCCTGGAAACTTAGTGAATCTTCTGTCATAGAGGAGTACTAGGTCTCCGATCTGGAAAGTCTTACTCTTAATGTGTCTGTCATGCCAAGCTTTTTCTCATGCTTTCTGCACTTTCTGATGGAATCCGGCGATGAATCTGTCTTCTTCTAAGGCAAGCAGCTATGCTAGCCTTTCCTCCACTGTGTCTATATCAGTCATCTCGGTAATTTGAGCAATTCTTAAACTGGGAAGAATGTACTCCATAGGCATAACAGCCTCCTGTCCATATACTAATCTGAAAGGTGTGTGTCCCGTAAGTTTCTTGCATGTGGTCCTGTATGCCCATAATACGATGTTAACTCTGAGGTCCCAATCATTCCTCTGGCTATTGCAGATATTAGTAAGAGCATTTTCTAGAATCTTATTGAAGGGCTCCACCGTACCATTAGCCTGTGGATGGTATGGAGTGCTCTTATAGTGCTGAATCTGGAATTCTTCTATCAATGCCTCAATAGTGCTGTTCAAGAAATGTGTACCTTGATCACTCATCAAAATTACTGGGCATCCAAATCTACTGATGATGTTTTCAAACAGGAACTGTGCAGCTGTAGCAGCATCGCAATTTCTTACTACTTTGGCCTCTACCCATCTGGTGAGATACTCTGTTCCGGTAATAATATATCTCGCTCCCATGCGCTTTCCTAGTGGGTTGATAGGACCCACAAAATCTATAGCCCATTTGTCGAATGCGCGTAGCGTGACCTGTGGTTGCAGCGGCATTTCATCGCATCGTGAGGGTTTTCCCACCCTTTGGCAGATATCGCAGCATTTGCAAAAGTGCTTGGTGTCTTTGTGTAACGTAGGCCACAATAATCCTGCCTCTAGGATTTTCTGCTCAGTCGGCTTTCCAACGAAATGACCTCCTGTGGTTCTTGAGTGTGCCTCTTTAAGAATAGCGTCTTTTTCATGCGGCATTACACATCTGCGTAGAAATTCATCCGGACCTAACTTATATAGGCATCCTACAATGAGGGTGAAGTCTGCTACCTTAACAACCAACTGTTTCTTTTGCTTCTTAGTGAACTCATCAGGTGCTACTCTTGTAGTGAGGAATTGAATAATGTCGTCATAGTATTCATCTGCGATCTAGACATAGAACAACTGCGCATCAGGAAGATTGTCTTCTAGGTTATCGGGTTCTTCCCCTGAGTCTATACGCGACAGATGATCAGGCCCAACATTCAGTCTTCCTGGTTTCACAATGATTTCAAAATCATACTCCTGGAAGAGGAGTAACCATCTGCAGATTCTCCCCCCTAACACTGGTTTATTGACTAGGTACTTCAATGCGGAATGGTCAATAAACATTTTAAACGAGGCGCCCAATAGATAGTGCCTGAACTTCTGCAGTGCATACACCATAGCTAAGCCCTCTCTTTCTGTTGTGGTGTAGTTTTTTTCTGCTGTTGATAGCTTTCTGCTGGAATATGCAATGGGATGGTGAAGATCCCCTTCTCCTGGCTGTGTTAAGACGACTCCTAGTGTGATGCCATATGCATCCACATGTACATGAAATGGCTTAGTCCAATCTGGAAACACTAGGATGGGTGCTGTAACCATCTTTTCTTTAAGCATGTCTAGGCTCTGCTGACATTCCTCATTCCATAGGAATTTTACATCTTTCTTGAGCAATTTCTCCATTGGTGCTGTAATCTTTGCATAGCCCTTGATGAAATTTCTGTAGTACCTAGTATGACCAAGTACTGTCCTTAGTTGCTTGACTGAATTGGGTGCTGGAAGGTTTACAATGATGGTGATCTTCGCAGGATCTACCATCAAGCCTTGTCTGCAAACAATGTGACCCAACAAAATACCAAATGGTGCACAAAATATACATTTCTTCAAGTTCAAAGAAATCTGGTACTACCTACATTTCTCTAACATCAGTCTTAAGTCTTCTATATGCTTGTCAATTAGTCCAAATACAGTCCAATCATCAAAATATACTTCTAAGAATTTATGGATGTATTCTTTAAATACAGCAACTACTACTCTAGAAAATATAGCTGGTGCATTCTTAAGACCAAAGGGCATTACCGTGTATTGGAACAAGCCCCATTCTGTTGCAAAGGTGGTCTTAGATCGATCTTCTGGATGTATTCTAATCTGATGGTAGCCTGAAAATCCATCAGTGAAGGAGTAGACCTCCTGTCCTCCCACGTTGTCTAATACCTCATCAGTGAACGGTGTTGGAAATGGATCATGAAGTGATGCATCGTTGAGTTTTCACAGATCCACACAAATTCTTATGTCCCCTTTTGTTTTCTTCTCTTGGACGACCATGGGGATAACCCATTTTCTTTCTTCTACTGGTTCAATGATGCCTGCTGCTAGCATCTTATCGATCTCGTCCTTGACTTTTTATTTGTAATGCGGATTCAATCGATATGGGCGCTGCTTAACTGGTCTAGCATCCTCCTTCAATGGTATCCTCATCACTCCTAGGTCTCCGACTATTCCCTTCATCTCCGTGAACTTGGTGGGAAATAGGTCTTGATAGTCATGTAACAAATCTGCAATCTGTCCGACTGTTTCATCATTCTAATAGTCTCCAATAGAGGCAAACTTAGGTTCTGCGTCTGTGCCAATATTGACCTTTTTAATCTTGATGGGCTCAATGATTGCTGGAGTCTCTAACTGTGGTCCTCCAACATCACGAGTTCCTTCTGACTTCGGAATGTTGGTGTTGCGAGGGTCCTCCTCCTCATCCTTATCTTCCTTGTCTGGTGTTGCTGCGAAGTTATAGCACTCAAGCGCATCTTGCAACTGAATGGTCCACTCAGGTTGGACTGGCATTGAGATGGTGCAATCCTCAAATATCTTGGTCTTGATTATGTCTAGGGCGTGAGCAACACTTGGATATTCTGATTCAAACACAAAGGTGAGCAGGAAACTGTCTATCATAAGTGGCCATGTAGTCGTCCCTTTGCGCAATTCAGTCTCTGTGTACCGGTTCCTTGGAACTGCGTCCAATGTGTGAATGAATCTGTGTACCCATTCATCCTCTAGAATGTCCAACCAGCTCTGTTCACATGTCTGAATATGTGCTCTAGGATCAGTTTCTCCTGTGTACTTCTGTTGAACATACTCTTTGTCGACCGTAAATCTGATCGCCATCAATATTTTAATATCATCCCATGATGCGATATTTTCTTTATGCGCGTACCACCATCTTGCAAGTGTGGCTCGTACTGCAAGGTCCATAGCTGCGATTCTCTGTTCATAAGGCATCTGTTGCTCAAACTGCTCAAGGAAGTCCTGGATATCTGTCAGTCCATTATATGATGGATTCTCAGTGGTATCCACCCCAATCCATTGCAGTGATTTACTCATAAATGCACATCTGCGAGCTGAGGCTTCGTAAAGTCTGTTCTGCCAATTCTCTAGACCAACATCAGAATCTGATGCACATGAGCTGTCGCATCACCAACTAATGTTCCCTTCTGCGGTTGGGTTGATGTAGTCATTCTGGTTCGCAGTCATCTGGTAAAGGCTATCCATGTTATGTGCTTCCTCCTCTGCTCGTAAGGGTTCAATATACCTAGGACCTTGGTAAGGATCGAGCGGTGCGATGACCCGGATTTGCGCATCCTCAAAGGTCATTTGTCTTCTCTTAAGTTCAATGACAGCCTTGCTACCGATCACCCAGCCAATACTCAATAACGCTGGATATGGTCGACTATCGCCAATTATTTCTATAACCTCGAAGTCCGCAAAGCTGCGTACCCCGTCAATGTCAACTGGCACCTGAGGCAGTCGACCCAGTGGTGATACTCGATGCTGGTTAGCTAACCTCAGGTGGATAGGTGATATGGCTAACTGAGGACTACCCATCTGTTCCCATGTCTGCTTAGTTAGAACATTCACCTCTAATCCCAGATCTAAGACGACTTCGTCCATTTCGAACTCTCCAATCTATGCTATGAGTTTCATCTCCCTTCTGGTCCTTGTATGTCCTGTAATATTATGAACAGTGTGGTGTGCACGGCCCGATAGAGAAGGTTGCTGACACTGATCTATGATGCGTTGTAGCTCGCCGATAGCTTTTTCATTTCTCAAGAGCTTCAAACAACTGCGCAGGAAAGATTGTACATTTCCTGTCGATTCATCCTCGTCGCATCTTCTCGATGTGGTAGCCTGCGGTATCTGTTCTGGGCTATCGCTATAAGGTGCTTGCTGCAGTACACCCCTAGACGGCAGTACCTGTGATCCTAATTGTGTAGGTTCATTGAAGGAAGCCTTAGCTTCATGAAATGTTTCTTTATTCTTCTATAGGTCGAGTGCTGTTGCTTTACTAGGAGCTCTGCGTACCCACTCCTGAATTGTGTTCTTTCCGGTCTCCTGCGATGTCCCACTGGTGGAAGCACCACTCCGAGTCACAATATTGACTTTTGGTTCTGGCTCTGCCTATTCAGCAACAATAAGCTGGATGTTCTAGTGTACCGGTGGCTTAGGGTCTTTGATCTTAGCTATCAGGATAGGACACTCTTCTATGGTATGATCATAAGATTTGCAGTAGTTACAAGTGGTAGTGGGGTTCTGACAGTCCCTAGCATAGTGTCCTACAACTCCACAATTATAACAAGTGATCGGTCCATGACCTTGGCCAAAAAATCCTCCTCGGCCAAAGCCTATCCACATGCAAAGCCTCCTCCTCGGCCTCGTCCTCTGAATCCTCCTGCATGGCCTCCGTAAGCCTGAGCCGGCTATGGTCCTGCTGCTGGACCCGGTGTTTCTGATTGGACTCTGTACACATCATGTTTTCTATCTAACATGAGATCATAGGCTTGGCAGTCCTGTTCATCATGCCCGACGGACTTGCAAAAGACACAGTATAGGTTCTTAGGTGTCTGTACATACTTCTGAAGCAAAGGGCATTGCTGAGGCGGATGTCCTTATGTTTTACATATTTCACACCATGGCCCTTGTGTTCGTGGTAAGGGGTTAGGAGCCCCTGATGCTAAATATTCTGCGAAGACTAGATAGTTGTCTTTGGTATGACCCTGTGCTCTACACTTTATGCACCATATGTCTTGCATAACCTATTTCCCTTTTTTTAGTTCGTGTATCTGTAACGTGAGGTTGGCCAACTAGTTCTGTAGGGTTGTCATGCCTGTGGTAGTCTCTGCTAGAGGTGAAGCCCCCAGTTTCATTGCCATCTCCAGCGCTTCATCTTGAGTAGTGAGTTTCTGCTGCATTAGTGGTAGTCTGATGTGAGGGAGCAGTGCTGCAATAAACCATTTCTTATGCTGCTCTGGCGCAAAGTCAAAGCTTACTTGGTCTATAAGGGCTTTGAATTTATGGTCAAAGTCCCATACTGATTTTGATGAAAGCTGCTTAATATCCTTGAGGTCTGTTATGCACTGAGACTCAGACTTAGGTTTCTTAAACTCTTTGATCATGGCGTTCTTAACCTGGGCAAGTGTCTTGGGTAATGTTGTATACTTTATGTACCATGTCAAGGCTCTGTCTCTGAGTGTGGTGACCAACTGTACAAGTTTAAGGTTATCATCATTGATGGTTTTAATGGTCCACATGGATTCACATAGGAACCAATGTTGTTCCGGGTCTTCTGCTCCTGTACCTTTAAAAATATGTAGCTTCATGTCATCTCCCATTCTATTCCTCTGTGGTGGGTTCTGACTGACTGGGTTACTACCACTCAGCGGTGTAGGTGAAGGTGATGTAGCAGGAGTAGGTACTGGCTGTGAACTACTAGATGGAGTACCTACGGGGTTATTCTGAGTCCCTGTCTGTTTCTGTGGGGTATAGGGGTGGTAAGGGATACCCCCCTCTAGTTCTTCTGTGGTACTAGGACTCTGTTTTCTAATACTTTCTGAACTGTCTTCAAATATAGGAGAGCTAAAATCTACTTTATACTTCTTTCCACTACGTGTTCGTCCAATGTCATCAAAATCACTTTCAAACTCTTGTGACATTACTATCTTTACTTATTCATCTGAAACTAGATCCATTGTTCCTTTTTCATATAGCAGCATCTTAAGGGACAAGTTTAGATATCTTAGGTACTGACCACGATATCCCCTGAAGAAGTATCGTTCAGCTGCGCTGAAGCTCTTTCTCTGGTCAACTGCAAATTCTGTAACAAAGCCTTCTAGCACACTTGTCAGCCAGAAGTCCACTGCTCTCGTAATCGGATTGTCGAGGTTCTGTACGGTCTGAATCAACTCCGGTGTCCAGACAATGTTTCGTTTCTTCTTGAATGTGTCCTATCTGTCAACTTGGATAACCAGTCAAAAAGCTCGTTTCCATAGGTTGCAAAAAATATAGCATGTATGTCTGAAGCGATATGCTTTTCTAACCAGGCTTCTGTGCTCAGTTTAGGGCTCTGATTTTCTTTCTTCGCGAACTCCCTTAAGTCTGAATCCAGCCACTGGTGAAACTCTTCTCTGGTAGGATGCCAACAGAACATTGAATCCCAGTTGTTTAAACCAGCAACGGAACCATTTGTTGATTGCATGGGCAGACCCGGGTTTACTATAATCAACCAACAACACCCCTAGCTCACTGGCCCTTTCGGCAACAGGCTGCACAACGGCCTGAAGTCTCACCTGAAGTGATTCTAATGGGTTGGCCAAGGACTCAAGCATCTTGGACCAGGTTCTGTGGCAATCCTACTGGTGGCTCGTAGCTCTCCTAGCTGCGAGATCTCTTTCCTTTGCGTGCCGCACGATCCTCCGCTCGCAATGCGCGATCTATTCCCCCCTTGCGACCCTTCTAGCTGTGGTGTCTCTACCCTTGTGCATGTCACGTGGATTCTTCCCCCGTCACACGACTTCTTCTCTCTTACGATAGTTCCAGTCTCACCGCATCGCCGCACCCCGTGCGACACGTAACTCCTTCTCAACACTAAGTCCTCCGCCTATGGTATCACGCACCGTAGCTCCTCTGCCGGTGCGGTATCGCCTTCTTGCGATACCCTCCTCCCGTGGCTTAGCACACTTAGTGTTGTTCATGTCGACGCGCAAGACCTGATACCCAGACTGTCTTACTGTGATTAATTAACTATCTAAGGCAAGCATAAATAAGTCCTTATACGACATGCCAAGGGTCTCAACTCGTATATATCTTCCTATAGTGCTGTAACTAAACAACTCATTCATACATTAACTGTAAGCAAATTGCATAACATAATTGGATAGATGCAGCAAATAAACACAATATGCAAATCAATCACAGAACACGGGATTTTAACATGGTTCACCCCCAGGATGGGAGTTACGTCCACAAAACTGTGCTTCTCTATTATAGCTTAAGGGAAGGAAAACACAGTTCTGCTGCACCTCATATGCAGCTCAAGATCTTCTCTCTTAGATCTTTCTTCTCTACCTTTACGTTGTTGCTCTTAAAACATACTCTTCCCTCTCAGTCGATCCCTGCGGATCGTTACATGCAAGCTCTACAAGCCGGCTACTGGTTTCAGTAAGATTGCTACCGCTAGAACCAGAACCAGAGCTCGGATTTTACAATAGTCTACTTATCCTTATTGCCTATTTCAATCACGACCGTCTCTCTATCTAACCAACCGATCAACCAACTAGCTAACCCTTTACAATACAAAATTACATTCTTATATAGGCAGCCCGAAGGTCGTGCCATTACAACACTATGGGCCTGTCCCAACAGTAACCCAAAACCTAATTAGTGACAGTCGGTCCTCTCTGCCCTTGAGGTAGCCGCTTCCTGTCACACCACAACTCTCTGCAGTCTTCCATGCTTCCCGGCACTGATCATGGGTACTATGCACCGCTTCGCTTCTCTGTCCTTCGTCTTCAATGCTTGAGCCTCGTTGCTCCTTCTTCTTTATGAGGGTTGCTGAGCCCTCCTGTCTTCCACCGTTGCCTTTAATGCAGTGGGTGAGCTCTCCCTTCTCAGCCGCTCAGGTACCGTTTCCTTTCTTTGACTTTCGTATCTCAAAAAGTCATGGTTTCCGGCTCTGCTCTGCAGCTGGAACCGTGCTATGGTGTCGTAGCTCCATCTTATCTTCTTTCCGCCAAAACTAGCATCTTCTTCTGTAGCTGTGGGACCCTACTCCAACATCCTCCCTGGAATCCTTTGTGCAATCCTTCTTGTTTCTGATACTATGGTTAATTAAACTACTACTGTGGGGGATTCGATTGCTGTTGAACATACTACACTGGATGAACATATTATGGCTACTGCGAAGCCATTTGCATTTGATTGTACTGTGGTTGTGGCACAAACTATTGGTTCAATTGTGGTTGCGGTACAATCTGCATCTGCAGTTGTGGATGCGGTGTGAACTATGGTTGAGGTGGCGACTATTCCACCTATAGTTGTGGTACTACTCGATGGTATTCTCCCTTCACACAGTACATGTCCATCGTTCTTTCCTGGAGTGGGTCATATGCGCGACAATCCTTATCTTTGTTCCCAACAGATCGACAGAGTGTACAATATAAAATTTTCAGCTTCGTAACCATCGTCTACATATATCCACAATCTTCACATCAATGCCCATAAAATTGACAAATACAACACCATGGCATACCTCCACAACTCAATGGGTTCGACGCTCCTCATAGCTGGTAGTTTCAGAAATATAGGAAATTATCATTGGTATGTCTGTCCCGCAACATTGAGTACACCACACTTCTTCGTGATTATCTTTTCCTTTTTTGATATATTACAATTGGAGTGTCATATTTTCCAGCTATGTTTGAATATGGTTCATATTGACCACATTCTCTCTAATGCGTGAAGCTTCCAACTTCATCGCAATCTCGAGAGCCTCTCTCTATGTTGCAATATTCTCCTGCATCAACGGTAGTCTGATATGAGATAGTAATTCTATGATGAACCATTCCTTATGATAAATGTCACACATCTTGAATTTGACTCTTTCCATTAGTTTTTTGAACCTTTGATCAAAATCCCAAACAGTCTCATTTGGATACTGCTTAATATCCTTCAGTTCTGTAATGTATTGTGCTTCAGATTTTGGTTTTCTGAACTCTTCAATTAATCCTTTTCTGAATTCATACAATGTCTTTGTTGGATTCCTTGTAGGAACTTCTACAAATTTCATGAACCAATCCAGTGCACGAACTCGAAGAGTTGTCACCAATTGTCCATTCTTGAACTCATCATCCACAGTTTGTTTGATAGTCCATACTGCCTCACATAAGAACCAATATCTCTCGGGATCCTCAGACCCATTCCCATGAAATAAATGTAGCTTCACATCATTTCCTACTATTCTGGGAATTATTTCTATAGTCATTGATCCACTAGTATTAGAGTGTTGTTGACACATCAGGAAAGTCAGTGTCGAACTCATGTTTCTTCCTAAGTGAGGTGTAGTGCATAAAGGTGTGGGTGCATTGCTGCTAGGGGTTAATCTTACCTCTAACTCAGGCATAGCCTAGTCTTCCGTATCATCACTATAGGCTCTCTTTGTCCCATGTGATCTTCCATCATGGTATTGCATTCCGATCGCTGCAAGACCTTCCCTTTTCCTTTGCCTCTTCTCTTGTCTAAACCTTACTCCCCTCATAATACCACTCTCTTCCTTGGATTCCCTCACATTATTTTTGTAACTTGCACCCATCTACCCCATATCATTCCATTTCTCCCCCATGTCTTCATGGTATCCACAAACTCCACACACCAGGTTTCTACTACTAGACGTGCATATTCAATATGCCATTTTCATAGATGAGCATCTTAATAGACAATTGCAATGACAACAGAAACCTACCTCATGGATTGTTGAAGAACTCCCTTTCTGCTTCGCTATATGATTTAGTTGTATCAACCATGAATTCGGTGATGTATCCCTCCAAGATACTGTCAATCCAGACTTCAATAGCTCGTGATTCTCTATTGTCTACCTCCTGCAACTCTTGGATCAATTCTAGGGTCTAGGACATTGGATCACCTCCTTGGAAATTTGTCTTGTGATAGGTCAATTGCGCCAACCACTCTGTTGATGTAATTGTAACTTCAAAATGTATCCAATTGTATATCTTATGTATTTTACCCCGATGTTTATTCCAAGAAGTTCCTACAATGTAATTTGAGTCATGTCATGCCCCAATGTTCCTATCGGGATATTCAATCATTTAAACAAGTCATCTAAAGTCATTGTGGGTAACCCTCCTATTTATCAAGGGTTAAAGTCCCCACAGTTGTGGGGAACTAGGGTTATTAGAATCTATTAGAGAAGTCAGCCCTAGGTGATTTAATGTAAGACGGGTCATTAGTACCCTAGTTGTGGCTACTCAAGCCTACATAAATAATTTAGGATTACTTGAGCCTACATAATAGAGTTAAAGTTTAAGTGAACGAAAGAATATAAATAGAGAGTGAGACTCTCTATTTATTACACGCACTCACTCACTGGGGCACATGAGTGAGAGAGAAGAAGCTGGGATCAGAGAAAGAGACAACTTCTATCGAAGATCATCTTTATGTTTTTGGGTTTTTACTTTTTCCATTGGTGCTTATTCTATCTCTGAAGAATTTGTAGGTTTTCTCCTTTCTGGTTTCCCCGAGGAAAATTCTTTGTGTCTCTTGTCTCTTGTGTTTATTGTTGTGCATGTTATTCTCTCAGATAAGATCCTAAGATCATATTGCTTAAATGATAAAAATCTAACATAGTATCAGAGCTAACCTGAGAAGAATACATTGTGTAGCTACATAAGCTATTGATTCTTACTTTTTGGGTCTCTCTCCACAATCCATCAACAAAAGTATTCTAGGTTGACTCTCTATTGAAGGGCGCATCTTTCTGTCGAAGCAAAATTTGATTCCCAGCATTTTCAATTTTTGGTGCAGAAATTAGGGCTTTTTACATAAGAGGAATTTTTGAGTGAGCTTGGCATAGGATTTCTCTCCTCACTAAAATCAAAGTTTGGAGACCTAGGTCGATATTTTTGGTTGGGTGAAACTCCGAGAAAGTCAAACCCTAGTTTGACCCCGAGCTAGAAAAACCCTAAATATTGAAACTAATAAGTTTTAGTAAATTCACTATATCTCAGGGGATGAACCTTTCACAAGTCGAAGATATAATACTGATGTACACTATATCCAAGTTTCAGCCTTAGATTCACTATATTCTAGGAGATATGTTTCCTCGAAGTGAGGGTTCCAACCTCTTCCAGGATTCATCCCTAAACAGAACACCTGGGGTGAATTTATATATCTTAGGCTACGAAGGTCCAAATGAAATTTCTAAAGCTTTTCTAGAAATGGAATGGAATGTAATCTCTATGTTCAAATTTTCAGACCCAGAAGATGAAACAGTGACATGTGGCAGTCTGTACAACTTCACTATGTTGAACAATCCTGAAACAGGTCACCTTGGGAAAATGATCATAAGTCCCAATTGGTGAAACCAATTCTAATGAAAGCTATGGTTTTGGAACAAGGACAAATTTTTTTATCTCATTATGAACTTTCAAACACATAGGAGTATTAATTTCATAGATACCGCAGAAATAGTATCAGGCATTTCTGCAGAAGAAATTGGTAAACTAGGGCTTCTTGTTTCGTGAGCTTCCCTCCATTGTTTTCAGAAAAGGAGTACATTGGACAGATCACCTTGAAGAGGTCTATCTTTCTATCCAATAATATCTAAAAGATTCCAAGTTTTGAAAATTAGGGTTTCTCTGACGAACCCTAGATCAGCCAGCTCCGAAACCAGGACGGACACCTCAAATCGGTAAGATCTAATATTTTTCTATTTACATTTGAGGTTCTCATTTCAAAGTGATCTATCACATCAGCTTGATGATAATATTAGTGAATTTGACAACTTACAAGCATGGAAGTATATGATCTCTCTAAAGAAAATGAATTGGACACCTACATAAGTAGAGAGGTTCTAGTTCTAGAGGGATATGAGGCTAAAAACCCTACACCAGAAGAACTTGGTCAAGGCCAAGAAGATCATTGTTGATTCAATCACGGATCAACTTATACCACAAGTGTCTTCCCTAAAGACACTGAAAGAGATGTTTGATTCCTTGACCAATCTATTTGAATGGAAGAACATAAATCGGAATATGACTTTGAAGAATGTGAAGATCCAGATTGCAAAGACCATACAGTCATACTTTACGAGGGTCTCTCAAATAAAAGAACAACTTGTAGCAGTAGAAGAAGTGTAGACTGCAGAAGTGGTGATTGCCACCTTGAATGGCCTCCCAGGATCATGGGATTCATTCATGTGAGGAATGTGTGCCAGAAGGAAGTGATTACTTTCAACAGACTCTAGGAAGAAGAAGAAGCTCGACTCATAATAAGAGAAGAGAAGATGGGAGCAACTGAAGATCAAGATCTCGCCATCCAAAGAAGATCCCTCAAGCGATGAGGAATACGAAGGACTCAACTCTTGAAGAAACTCTTACCATATTAGAATTTGTATAAGAAATGATAAATCTGAAGACTCAAGAAGGAGTCTACCCATGAAAAAAATAAAGATAAGTATTCAATTGTCATTTCATGATATTGTTTTGTTATGCATTTGTTTATATTCAGTTGATGTATTATGCATGATAGAATGTTTGCATTAATGACATTATACTACTAATATGCATGTAATGGGTAAGTAGCCCATGATGCTATACAAATCTCAATTGCTACTTATCTAGAATGAAACCTCTTTGCTGACATATTGGATTAGTGCACAATCTCACTGTTGTCCTGGTAGAGATGGAAGGCATCTAGAAAGTTTCCGTGAGATATGGATGATTGTTGTAATGGCTAAAATAGTTGCATAATCATATATATTGATGCAAAATAATTTTTTCATTATGAATATACCTTACGAAATGTTTCTAAACCATACAACTAATGCATCTGACTTGTAGGAAAGATCACATAAAATCACCTACAAGCAAAGAAGGATGAGACTTGTTCCGAAGAACAAGTGACGACAGTTCAAGATGAAGAATAATATGATGAATGCAGCGACATCATTGATGCAGAACCTTCTAGCTATGAAGAAGTAACCAAGAATAAAGGGAAGACCAGTTCAAGAATAATGATGTCTAGGATGTAGTATCAATACGTGAAGGGAATTTTGTAGTTCCATCATGCAGTAGATGGAAACATTGAGGAAAGATTCATAGCACGAGGCTTCTCACGAAAAGAAGGCATAGACTATGAAGAGACATTTGTAGCCAGTGGGAGTTGAGACACATGACAGGTAGAATCATGTGTGCAAATGAAAGAAGGCCTTATACGATCTCAGAAGACACCCATGGGATAACACATACATGAGGAGCTTGATGAAGATCTGAACCTTTTCTACAAGGTTGAAGATGAAAGCCTATAAAGGATGAAAAGCTCATGGATGGGTGCAAGAAGAAATTTTGAAAAGGTTCAAGATAGAGGATCTTGGTATCCAGTGACCCTAGATGGATACATAGAATATTAGTAGCAGACGAAGCTACTTGTCACTCCAGTACAGAATGTTTCAGTGCATAGAGTACAAAAGACAAAGGGATAATGATGCTCCACTTTAGAGGGAGTGACTACAGAAGACCCCAAGGTTTGACATGGTACGATAGGATGGATAGCTTATTGATGACTCTAGGATTTACTGAGAGTAAAGAGGATTCCAACCTTTTCTTCAAGGTTTAAGGTGGAAGACCAGTGATGCTCTTGTTTTATGTCGATGACTTGTTCCTGGTAGAAAAGAGGAACTCATTAAAGTTGCAAGAAGGAGAATTGCTTCTGAGTTCGAGATGAAGGACTTGGATATGATGCTTTAATTCTAGGAATGGGGGTGTGGTAGAATGTATATGGAATCTCCTTGAGACAAGGAAAGTATGTAGTAGAGATCCTAAATAGGTTCAGGATGATGGAATGCAAGGCCATGACCACACCTATGGCATCAAACCTGAAGCTATTGAATGATGCTTCATCAGAGACAGTTGATGCCATGATGTATCATCAGATGATTGGGTCCTTAATGTACCTGATAAATACAAGACTAGATATTTTCTTTATTGTGAACACCTTGATCCAATTCCTAATAGATCCTAGACATGTTCACTTGATTACTGCAAAGCATATTCTGAGGTACCTAAATGGTATAGTTGATTATGGGCTCAAGTATGAGGTGAATCAGAAGACTAACATGGAAGGTTATGTTGATTCATATTGGGTAGACAATGCCATCGATAGGAAGAGAACTTCGGGGTGTTGCTTCAGTATGGGATTAGGTGTGATCTCTTGGCTTAGCAAGAAACATTTTTGTGTGGCACTGAGTACAGCTGAAGCAGAGTATGTCGTAGCTTTTTCAGCTAGTTGTGAGGTAGTATGGCTGAGGAAGCTATTGTCTAATTTATTTGATCTCTAGTTGGATTCTACTTGTATATATTGAGGAAACCATAGTTGTGTGAATTTGTCAAAGAACCTAGTGTTCCATGACAAGTCGAAGCATATCAAGATCAAATATTACTATATCAGGGATATGGTGCAGAGAGGAGAAGTGAAGCTCCAGTATGTTGCGAAGGAAAAATAGATAGCAAATGTGTTGACTAAGCAATTAGCTAGAGTGAAGTTTGAGTACTTTAGGGAGAATCTTGGTGTTCTCCAGATCGAGGTTCCTTCCAAGGGGAATTGATGATTCCATGAGCCATTCTTACATGGTGAGAGGATTGGTTCCTTCCATGGTTAGACGTAAGGACCGAGCCATTCTGTCATAGTGAGAGGATTGGTTCCTTCCATGGTCAGATGTGAGTGCTGATCCGTCATGAGGTGACTGTGAGATGTGTTTTCACATGATCAGATATAAGCACTGAATTCCATTCTCTGAATGGAGGAGCCTGGCGAGTTACTAGGAATACTCAGCCTAGAGATGAGGGCCATTCTGATATGATTGAGGGATGTGTTCCGACATGATCAGATATAAGTGTTGAAGGCCATTCTCTGGGAAAATGGAGGCACCTGGTCAGTTACCAAGAATCCTCAGCCTAGGGTTGAGATCCATTCTTATATGAATGTGGGATTGGTTCCCACATGATCATATGTAATTGTAGAACCATTTTGATATGACTATGGGATTGGTTCCCACATGATCAGATGCAAGTGTAGAGCCATTTTGATGTGACTGTGGGATTGGTTCCCCCATGATCAGATATAAGTGCAGAGCCTTTCCCTGGATGATAGATGGTGTGTCCTATCATACTGGTGGATGTAAGTGCAGAGCCTTTCTTTGGATGGTAGATGGTGTGTCCTACCATGCAACTAGATATAAGTGCTAAGCCCTTCCTTCGATAGTATATGGTGTGTCCTGCTATCCCAGAGGATATAAGTGATGTGCCTTTCTATGGATAGTAGACGGTGTGTCCTGCTATGCCAGTAGATGTAAGTACTGATTATTTCCATGGATGATAGATGGTGTGTCCTATCATGCCAATGGATGTGAGTGATGGGCCTTTCTGATATATATGACTGGATTGGATCCTCTCATAGTCATATGTGAGTGTTGGGCTTGCCTTTCTGACATGGTGTTGGATGTGTTCCTCTCATGGTCAGATGTAAGTGCTGAGCGGGCCATTATGACTTAGTGTAAGATATAAGAGCTGAAGAAGACCTATATGGAGGCTAGGCCTACAACCAACATGAAAAAGGGCTGGCTCTATAGAACTTCCTATGATGAGAAGAATTGAGAGATAGCACCAGTGATGATGACCCAGTGATGATCCAGATCAAGTGATGATCCAGATCTAGTGATGATGATATAGTAGTGATGATCCATATCCAGTGATGATCTAGATCCAGTGATGATGATCCAGCAATGAGGATCCAAATCTAGTGATGATGATCCAGTAGTGATGATCTAGATCTAGTGATGATGATCCAGATCCAGTAATGAAGATGACTTGAAGATGAAGGTGATGAGAAATCGATGATGATCCATATGATACAGAGAAGAAGGTCTGTGCTGATAAATTGTGTCGAGAGAATACCTTCCTAGTTAAGAGGGAGTGTTGATGTAATTGTAACTTTGGAATGTATCCACTTGTATTTCTTATGTACTATACCCCGATGTTTATTTCAGGAAGTGTATGTAATGTAATTTGAGTCATGTCATGCCCTGATGTTCCTATCGAAAGATTCAATAATGTAAATAATTTATGTAAAGTCATTGTGGGTAACCCTCCTATTGATCAAGGGTTAAAGTGCCCATAGTTGTGGGTCACTAGGGTTATTAGACTCTCCTAGAGAAGTCGGCCCTAGGTGAGTTAATGTAATATGGGTCATTAGTACCCCAATTGTGGTTACTCAAGCCTACATAATTGATTTAGGATTACTCGAGCCTACATAACATAGTTAAAGGTTAAGTGAATGAAAGAATATAAATAGAGAGTGAGACTCTCTATTTATTACACACACACTCACTCACTGGGGCACATGAGTGAGAGAGAAGAAGATGAGATCAGAGAAAGAGATCACTATTGTTGGAGATCATCTTTATGTTTTTTGGTTTTTACTTTTTCCATTGGTGCTCATTCTATCTCTGAGGAAGTTGCGGGGTTTTCTCCTTTATGGTTTCCTCGAGGAAAATTCTTTGTGTCTCTTCTCTCTTTTATTTATTGCTATGCATTTTATTCTCTTAGATAATATCCTAAGATCATATTCCTTAAATTATGAAAATCTAACACACTCATACAAGATGATCAGGAATTTAGAGAAAAAGTACCTATGTGGACTGTCATGTATGTATTCTTCCAGCAACTTATCCATCGTTAGTCTAGGGTTCTAATTTTCTTTCTCAGCAAACTCTCGTAGCTTTTGGTCGAACCAATATTGGATTTATGATCTCATCAGATTCCATAACATGTCCTACCTCCTCTCCTTACTAAGGTCCTAGAAACATAACCATTTGTTGACACAAACCCAGTCGATAGGGGTCCACTCTCCGTTGACACCCAAACCACCACAATCTCTTTGAGCACCAGCCCAAACAGGTTTTACCCCATTTGGAAACACCTGCAGAGTAGATGAAATCTCACCTAAAATGTTCGGGGGAAATATGTCAGAACTAATTTCCTCAATATGAAGGAGGACCAACTTAGCACAACACTTGTTCTACAGATCTAATCATTCAACTTATGCATTAACAAAACCATATCATCATTCAATCGATCGCTTTCATATAACTGACTCATAGCAAAGCATTGATGCACAAACAAATATAACAAAAAAACATCATTTAAATCAGAAATGCATCCCATCAATCATAGATCCATGTCACAAATATGCATTACAGTCACATTTGGATAGCAGAAAACACTAAAAGACATAGTAATTCTGCTCAGCTTCCTTCATGTCATAATTTCCTTCGCATCAAAATACAAATGATCTAAAACAATTCTTCAGTACACAGATCAACATATCTCAATTCATGCGCAAAACTTACTTAACATATGTATCAACCTCAGGCAATCAATTACTCTCTTTCATAGTCAATCGTAGCTCTACTTATAGTAATGTGCCTTTGCATTCATAGTCCACTTAACTAACTTATTAACTACTTCTTAACAAAATCTACAAAATGGTGACCACTATCCACAATATGCAGTACAAAACTACAAAAGATGACCACAAATACATAAAATATTCTATTTCTGACTTGAGCATCGTTTCCACCTTGCGCGATATCTTTGACCTTGCGCAAAATCTACGATGTTGTGCAACTAACTTACCCCAAAACCACCTTCCAACAAGAAACCAACACAATCTTGTGGCTTACCCTCGAGCCACGTCAGTTGAACATGGTGTATTCATTGAACCTTAGCTTGAAGTCCTCGTACTATTGAGTGATCTCCTTCACCTGTTCTTTGACCTTCTCAGCAATCTCCTAGATTCCTGTTAAATCATGTGCTAATGGATGCTCAACCATATTATCAAAAACCTCATTTTTTCCTTCCTGGAATTCATGTAGCACATAAAATTCCTTGACATAACATTGTGTGCCAAGATCTTGGAACTTGTCTAACTGCATACTACGCCTCTGCTAAGGCTCCTTTTCCTTTACGATGTTCTGTTGTGACTCCTTCAGCTTGACAGACTTGGTGATATGAATGCCTGGTGGCAGCACTCTCAATGACGTCTTTAGTTTTTCTAGGTGCCCCTTTTCCTCTTGCAATTGCTTGGTCAGTTGCTCTAATTGCTCATTCTAGACTACACTACCCCAAAATTGTGTAGTCAATTTAGTTACTTCTTTTCTTCCTACTCCATCTCCTCTAGCTATGTCTCCATATCCTCCATGGTGATTTTTCTCTCTACTACTTGTTCTAGTGGTGTGTCTGGATGTACCAAAGAATTCAAAATATTATTGTTGTGCTCTAGTTGTGCAACTACCATTCCAAGCCGCTACATTTTTGGCTTCTACATCCTCGTCTGCAACAAATTCTGGCACTCATTCACAGAATTCAAAAATTACCTTTTATAATTGCACCCTGCGGTCCCAGAGTTGCACTTTTTTGACCACCAGTTGATCATGTTCCTTTGTTCAATTCCTCAATGGCCTTGGAATTTTCCGCAATCATCCTCTCTTGATCAAAATCTCTGCAAAATTCCAAAGGCCAATTAAAAAATGATCAAAATCTTCTCCCCTTCCTCATGAAATCCTTTTATTAACTTCATGAGGCCTCTTAAGGTTGAATTTCCATCCATGGGATTATTCCAACTCATTTTAGTGGTTTAGTAACTCTCATGACACTTGTCTTCCTCTTCGTGCTCCAATTCTTTCCCCAATTTGAATGGATGCTTCTAACTCCAAAATTTGACCTCTTGGTGGATACTTTTAGCCATTTCATGTCAAAATTTTCATATGTCTACAATAAGGTCTGAATTTGTCATACTTTTCATAAAATCTTTCATCATTTGTTTTCATAGAGTGCATCGAATCTCTTTCCAAGTGGCACACATTGTATTCTAGTCTCTTCCTCATCCATGGGAGTTACTTTCATTTAACAATTCAAATTCCTTGGCTCATTATATGATATTTGACACCACATTACCCATGTGTTTGATTTTATATGAAGATCATGCCAAGTGTGTGGGGAATCTAGTCATCCAAAGGCTCCACAAGCTTGCAAGTGTCTTCATGAAAACATGCCACCTTATTTTCTTATCATTAATCATTTATGTGATCCCCTTTAAATGTGAATATGGTAAACTAAAGTCCTTTTGGGTCCCATAGCCCCTTATTACAAAATTCATTTCTCCATATTAACTTAGGGAACTAGTAGGTTGGTGGAACATTATTTGCAAGTAGCCTTATTTGGAAATTATTTAATTGGGGACATGACATTTGTAATCTATATCGACGGATAAGTATGTTAATATCTTGAATTCACATACTAATAATAGGAATTAAAATGGCAAGCTTTGGTCAAGCGATTTGGTAAGGTGTAGTGAAAGAAGAAATCCCCACCCAACTACAAAAACTTGGTTCTAGAAGTGACCCATAGAGATATCTTAGGTGAGATTGCATTTACATTGCAGGTGCTGTAGACTGAGCCCTGCTCTATCAGACCAGTATCTTGGGCTTTGTTGATGGATAAGCAAGATTCTGAACCTGTGTCAAAGGGAGAAACGCCAACATTGTTTTTAATAAGATTGAATATTGGTTTGAAAAATGTTTAGGGTATTTGCTTCATTTTTTAATGATCTTACAACAAAGAACAAACTATGCACAATATGTTGTTTCAT
Organism: Pseudotsuga menziesii; assembly: GCA_001517045.1. Classification (NCBI taxonomy): domain Eukaryota; kingdom Viridiplantae; phylum Streptophyta; class Pinopsida; order Pinales; family Pinaceae; genus Pseudotsuga; species Pseudotsuga menziesii. The sequence goes on along the minus strand of LPNX010838561.1, from coordinate 485,955 downwards.
TGTTTAGTGAACTCGAAACCAAGAAGAAAGTATGCTTAAAATGAGTGTTATTGATGGGTGTTTTCCCAGCATGATGTCCATTGGTTGGTAATTTCCCCTATTATAACTATCAAGTAGCTTAACTCCATCACAATTCAAAGAGGCTGGATGCATGTCCCCAAAGTTTCACTTCATCTACATACTCTTTTATTTGTCCAACTAAATTATGGGTTACTCCTATGAAAAGGATCACCAGAGATGGAGGAAGAAAGAGGATTAGGTGATATGAGAAGATTAAATGAAGGTTCAAGTTAAAATACTTGACACACAAGAAGAATCCATTTAATATTTTAATGGGATTGAAACGAAAAGGGAATTGTGATAGTGGTGACCTCTTTTATTTTTACAGAAGATTGAAACATAAAATAGCTATGCTTATGAGGACCTATTTCATTTTTACACAAGCTTGAAATACAAAATAACTATGCTTGAGGTAGCCCATTTCATTTTTTAACGAGCTTGAAAGAAAATAAAACTATGCTCAAGGAAACCTGTTTCATTTTTTAACAAGCTTGACACAGAACGGGAACTATGCTCAAAGTCAGTTTTAGTTTTTAACAAGCTTGAAACCCAAAATAAACTATGCTCAAAATGATTTCTTACCCAACATTATGTCCATAGGTTGGTAGGATTCCCCCCTTACATAAGGATCTAACGACTTAACTCTAGTATGACGTCCAAATATTGAACACAAGCCCCCTAGGATTCCCCATGATGGGAAGAAGCTATTGGTTTACAAACAACTGAACTTCAACATGATGTCCAAAGTTGAGAGGCATGACCAATGAAGGAGAAGGAACCAAAAGAACATGAGAACTCTGATGACTATAATTTATATGATGATCAAGCTTAACAAAGGAAAGATGATCAATGGTCACAATCTTACCATTATAGGGAAAATGTATCACTCAAAAGAGTGTGGACACTAAAAATTTCATGGCGTAAACATAATCTCGTCCCAGGAGTAGATTAAAATATAAGGGATCTTGGACTACCATATGTTGTTTTAATTGTAACTTCGGAACATATTCGGATTTATATCTTATTTTTTGTATATTGTCATACCCCCATTGGAGATGTGTTTACCTCCTTTCAAGATGAAATTATTGTCTATGATCATTGAGGTAAACCCTCAATTGTAAGTCAGGGAAGTATTATCCAAGTAAAATATAATAAAATCCATTTTTGGGTCCCTCTAAGAGAAGTCGGTTGAGTTAGGGTAACAATTCGGCCCATTCAAGATGTAAGGTTAGCCACATGAATGGAATAAATAGGGAGGCTCCCTCCCTCATTTATACACACACACTCACTCAAGTTCACATGAATAAAGAGGGAAGGTTAAGGAGGATAGAGAGAGAGATGCAGAAGACTTCTTATACTTTGGTTTTTCTATCTTGTGATATTATCTTAGTGACAGAACTATTCTGAGGAAGTTTGAGGGGTTTTATCCTTTATTGTTTACCCGAGGAAAATTTGTGTGTCTTGTGTATTTTCTCTATCTGATGCATCTTGTTGTGATTTTTATTCTTTCATATAAATATCCTAATCAATTTGAATTATATTAGAAAAATAACATGGTATTAGAGCCTCTCTGAAAGAAGAAACTATGCAACAGTGGAAACTAGGGTTTCCTAGTTAAAGGTCTTCTCTCCAAAGATCATCAAGAAATGAGGGTTAGACTAACTCTCCCTAAAAGGGTACATATTTTGGTGGAAGAAGAATCATATTTGAATAAGTTTCATTTTCTACTTAGATATTGGTGTCTAGAGGAACTAGGGAATTAATTTTAGGAGGCTTCCCACCTCAACTTTCAGAAAAGGAAATTACTAAGAAACTTGCCTCAAAGACGCACATCTTTCTATCCATACAAAATTGCAAACCTCCAAGTTTGTAAAACTAAGGTTTCTCTGCAAACCCTAGGTTAACCAGCTCCAGAACTAGGCTAGAAACCCCAAATCGGTAAGATCTAAACCTCTGATATTTCCATTTGAGTACTCATTTCAAAATGGCTCATCATACTCAGCTTCAGGACAAGCTTGGGGGAGATGACAACTTCTGAGAATGGAAGTACAAGATCTCCTTGATCCTTGAAGAAAATTATTTGGATCAATATATCAGTAAGGAATTTCCAGAACCAGAGGGAGATGAGGTTGTTAGCACTCAGAATCACACCCAAAGTTGTAGAAGGTGAACCCTGAGGTAACAACAGAACCACTTTAATAAAGGGAGACGGATTCTCCGTCTCTAGAGAGGGATCTCTCACAAATATATAACAAGGCCAGATATAGACATGAAATGAAATTAAGATATTATTATGGTTGAAATGAGGTAAGGGTACATTGGGCTATGGAATCACAATTATCAAGAAACACAAAGAATTTTGCATGGTAAATGTCTGCAAAATAAAGATAATACTTTGGTTACAGTCAATATGCTTTTGTTCTGGTGATAAGGAATAAAAAATGACATTCCATTTACAAAGAGCACCAACTGGATTAATTCTACATTAACTTTGGTAGAAACAATTTCTGAATATCTGAAACAATAGCCAGAGCATAACCAAGTATGAATTCTAAAAACTATCACACACTTATCTCAGATATGAAAGAAAACATAATGGAAAGATTATAAAAAAGGATATGCACATAAAGAAGAGAAATCACAGACTATAACTGAGAAATATACATGTTTTTTTGCATTCAAAGGCCACCATTCGGTTCTGCAACTTTTATTAAAGACAAATATCAAAATTACAAAATGAAAAAGAATCATGGGTTTAAAATATTTCTTCCTCTATTGAGGGTATACTTATAGTGTCTTAGACCCTCGAGACCAACCTGGAAACAGGGCTGAAATTAGTTACAACGTGAGAAACAAACTTCCAACAAATTCTAACATGTCACATTTGCCACAATTTACATAAAAAATAAAATATGTGGGTAACGTGCATGTTGGATATCAAACAGTAATGCATCCTCAAGATTCTGGCTTGCTTGATCATTATATAGTTGTCTCTTTGATCCTCGACATGCTCATGCATGTATTCATTGGCGTAACTTGTATTTTATTTTCCTGTAATTTTCAATTATTTTACATTGAACAATAGCTGCCATATCCAAATTGATCATTTCCTTCACCAATACCTTGAGCTCCATGTTTTCTGCATATGAAAAATATGGCAATTTGGTACACGTATCCTTGAATTCGAACAACATCTCCAAATCTCCAGCCAATTTATCAATCACATATTTTCCAAACAAATATTGTTGTTTCCTATCATGAAACTTTTTGTGATCTAATCTGCAACTAAGTAATCTGTCATTATACTCCTTTTGAGACCACGTTCCTCATTTCTCTTCCCATAAGAAAGGAAGTCCTCTTTTGACAAAGGATTAAACAATTCAATGAATCCCTTAATTTGATGGCGCATAACATCAATTTTTGGTTGAACTGTTTCTAAATGATGATATTTATTCATCACTTTTCTTTCCCACATGATAACCAAGACCCTATCTTGGAGATTTGCTTTCCTTATTTCCTCTTCTGTCAAATTGTTCAAAAAATTGATTGCATTATTACTTGTATATATGGGTTTTTTTATTAAGACCTGCTTTACCATCATGATATTTTGTCTAGTTGCTTGTGTAATAATCTCCTTGTCTAGAATAAAATCCAAATAATGCCTGAGCTTGGCTTCTTCTGTTATTAGTACATCCCATATGAGATCCTTAGCTCCCTGTAAGGTTGTATGTCCTGTCACCTTTTTTCCAATTTATTATTCTTTTCTACCAACTCCTTACATTTGTTTTCCAATGTTTTTCTTTCCTTTTCTCTTTTTTTCTGCTATGTCTTCCCAATTTTTATTTTGGTTCTTCAAACCAGTGATTTCTAAATCTTTAAGACTTACCTAAGACATAGCTTGGGAAAGGGAATCTGCACCAGATTGTACAGAAGGTGAAATAACTTGCACTTGTTGCTCCTCATTCTTTTCCTTCAATTTATTTTCCAACTTTGTTTGTTTTGTTTCAAAATCCTTTTCCTTTTCAACCCAAATTCCTACATCTTTCTCCCATTGTTTTTCTTTTTCCTCAAACTTCAGCAACCTTTCTTTACAATCAATTAGTTCGGTATTCAAAGATTCTTTTTCTTTATCAAACTCTGGCAGCTTAGAAGTTTGTATAAGCTGAGTAGATGGAATCTTTAAATTATTCTTCAGTAATTGAATTGCATTTTATTTTTCATTTAACAAATTATATGCAGCAGATCCTTTATCAGCTTGATTATCAGCCACCAATAATTCTACTTGTAGCTTATTAATCTGCATCTCGTGGGATTTGTTTTCCACCTTCCCATTTTTAAGTAAATATTCAACTCTTTTCTTACTTGATTGTAACTTTGACACCTACAATGCTTCTTTCAATAAGTCAGTATAAATAATATCACATGTTTCTTTGTGTAGATGTATCATATCAGTTGTAAGGGATATTCTTTAAATTCATCGTCATTTCATCAATTTTGTCCTGTAGTCATAGCTAAATTCAATGTCTTTTTATCCTGATCCCTAACAGTCACCAGGGATACATCTTGACTAGACAATTTTCTCACTTCATCATACAACTTCAATTTTTCATCAAATTTTTTTTCACCCACATCTATATATCTGTCTAGTAATTCAATCTTGGATTTGTACTTATCTATAGCTCCCTCAGGAATTTTATCAAAGGTATATTCATGTATTTAAAAGGCTGGGAATTTGATATTCATCTGCTTCTTTGTTCCTTTATCTTTTGTGACCTATGCAAGTTGTTGTCCTTCCTTTTCAATCTTTTATTTCTTAGGTGTTCTAGCAGTGTCTTCTTCCTCAGTATCCATGGTGTCTGAGAACTCTCTCTTATTTAATTTTTTATAAAAACTATCCAATGGATTAATATGAGTGTTTATTGCAACAAGACTAGAAAGATCATGCTGAGGAGAAGTGTTCCTTGGTACAGAACAAAGTTAATCTTATTTCATATTTTCACCCTTATTAAAATCCTTGGGATAATCCATCCAATTTTCTTCTTCAGACAGTCCTTCCACCTCATAATGCTCAAATGGTTTATCTTTATTTTCTTGTCTCCTATTTGAGATAACATGGTGAGGGGCGTAATTAACAACAACTTCAACTGAAAAATCCTATTTCTCTTAGCATGCTTTCAATCATTGGGAGAGATGATTTGCTCTTCATGCCAAAAGGGACTACTGTCCATGGAAACTTAATTTCTGAATGCTTCGTATAGCTCAGAAAATGCTCATATTCAACTATCAACCTTTTTCTAATTAGTTCCAATTCAAACACTCTTACTGTAAAAAATGATAGTAGGATATAGGGTTGATGAACAAACCCATATACCATAATCATTGTGCCATGTTTAGATAGGAACCAATATCCTATTCTCCTTTCAGGTGATAACCGTAATATTTCTTTCACTTCTGGTAATACTTTTGGTAATCTTTCATGAAAGAAAACATTGTGTACTAGTGCCATGAGAAACTTAATAAATTTACAATAATCCCTACTCATTTCATCTGTTATAACCATCTCTGGGAGTTGTAAGTTGTCTTCATTGAATGTTAATAATATCTTCAATAGAAAATATTGAAATTTGAAAGATCTTGTCCTATGGAAGTTTATTAACTGAGAACGAATGTTCTTAGCTAGAAACTCATCAAATTTAAGACATGATGATTGCATGGACTGACTCAATTGCTCAGACTCTACTTGACCAGTACTAAGGGTGAACATTAGACTCAAAAAGGGTTCTGTGGTGTATTTATTTGTATCCAACCCCCAAAAATGATTTTCCAAGGTTATCAAAGTTTGGGTGTCTCCATTAAATGGGTTGTAATCAATGGGAAAAGGATGATTTAACAACTGACTATCAGGACTTGAGCAGGATTTGAGGAAAGTTTCTTTTTGTTCAACTGAGGATTCTCAGAAAAATTGGACTAGGTTGTCTTGTTTGTACTCTTTAGACATTTGGGAAAAATCAGCAGGGATTAACATAGTATCTCGGATGACAAGGGAATTTACTAGACACAAAATTTTAAACCTAGATGCATCCATTATTACCCCCTCATATGGAGAGTAATTATTGGTGCACCACTCAACGAAATATGGACAATTTGGGCTTTGTTCAATGGAAAAATAAAAGAAATATGAACTGCATACTCCATGAGTATCAATTCCCTAATCTTTGAGGATTTTCAATTTGTTTTTGGTTGTTTCTAGATTATCATTTAGCAAGATAGTGTCAAATATTTCAGAATCTTTATCCTCATTAAATTCTTCAATGTTATGATACTTAAGATTCTGAACCTCTAAATCTTCCATTTCAGCAATGAAATACTAGTTCAATCAAAGAAATGAACCTTCCTGTTCAACTGACAGATTTGTTGGCTTGTATCTACTTCTTGTCTTGACCCACAGTTCCATCAACACACAATACCAACAAGACACCACAAGACATCGGCTCGATAAATCAATCTCAATTGGAAACACCTGCAAGGCAGGAACAGTCTCACCCGAAATATCTAATGGGTAACTACCAGAACCATGTTTCCATAGTTGAAAAGGGATTATAGTCCCTTGGCGCATAGCTAAGGTGATCGACAAAGGAAACAGGATTATGGATTCTATTATTGTGCGATTGGGCACAACTATGTTGGTGCGCACGTAGCATGAACCTATCATTAACCTCAACAACTGGCGCAACTTGTGCGGCGTAGCTGATTCCTTGCAATTCGTTAGACGAGGCATGAATTGTATTTTAACTTAGCAGTTTAATCATGAACTCATACATACATTCGAGTAGTGCTCAAAACATTCATTCATTCGCTGATCAGCAAGACAACATCATACATTCAATAGTAACTCATCAATACAGAATAAGCAGCTACTTGACATTCACATAAAAAATCCATATCAATCAATCATTCAACACAAGAAATAACATGGAAACCCATCTGGGAAAACCCACCAAGGTGCTCTTCATCTGGCATGAGAAATGTGGATAACACCTTGCAGCTTGCGATATGCAGATTTTTCTTAATATATGTCTTTCTGACTCAATATTCTTTCTCTCATGCTCTTTGTTTTATTCTTCTATCTACTCCTATTGATCTGCATACAGCCTGGATCGACTCTTATACCTCTACTATCTGTGCACTCAGCTGCAGATTACTTCTACCACTAGTGGTCTGCACACACAGCTGTAAAATCCATGGCTTAACATCCTTCCACTGCTACCAGACTCTTATCTAAGTCTTCTCTCCCTTTAACCCTAAATTATTTTACAAAACTGAGTGAGTTGGTGGATGAACAACCAACAACAAAACCACCAAACAATGAATAACCATGACCAACCATTATACAGAATGGGTTCTTCCTATTTATAACTTCTATAAGACCACACAGGGTCGACTACATACTACGTATCTGTTACAGGTCGTAATCAGCCATTCAAAAATTGTTACAAGCTGTAATGGACTGACACAAGGCACTATCAGCCTAACTTACTTATATTCCTTCATACATGCATCATCCATTGGCTTACGTTAAATTTAGAAACTGTGATCTCCTTGACCTATCGCTTTCAAACCGTTACCTGTTCTTGTAAGCTCGCTTTTCCTCCATCACGTGCATGTTCTATCTTTATGCGTCGGTTCCTCTGATTCCTTATTTTTCCTTCTATTGCGCACACACCTTTCCTTCCTTGCTTGCACGTCAGTTTCTTCTTTGCGCACTTTTCATTTCCCAACATCCACAGTGGCGCATTCCACACAGTCTAAATTCTCGTTTTCTGATGCTTTAGAAAAAAAATCGTTTGAATCCACGTGCTTGTCCTTATATTATTTTATTTTCCATATTGACTATGCATATTTTTCATTGAAATTTAATCTCACCTATAGATCTGTTATTCTTCAATCTGATCCTTGATTCTTAATTGTTGGTTAACCAAACTATCGTATTCCCTCTTATTTCACCCCTCTTTATTTCTCATGCAACTTTGGATACCAGAACAAATCTCTATCCTTGATCTGTAACTTCCACCAATCTAATCCATCCATTTTGTTTTGTCTTGAACTTTGATTTTCGGTTATATGGCTTTATCTATCCTCCTTATAACTTCTATGCCCGAATTGTTTTATAGTTGTAGATTAATTTTCAACTTAAATCTACACCCTTGATCACCTTTCAGATTTACACATTCCCACTCCTACCAAAAATTTCCTTCCCTGCACTTTGGCTTGGTGGAAATATTTTGAACCGTTGATATAATCTTAACTTTCATCTGAACCATCAAAATGTGTGGACTATATTCAATTCCGTAAATCTCAACTCCAAATTTTCTTCGTGCAACTTCAACTTGTGGAATCATTCTCGGCCCTTGATAAAAAAATACCTTTAATATTTGTCATTCAAGCTTAACGGGCCTACCATATTCCAAAAATTTCAAAAGTGAATTTCTTTGTGCATGTTCAATCAGCGGAATCATTCTCTACCATAGATTTCTCCCAATTTGATCTCGATCGTTGAAACATGCAATCCTGTTACATGATTCTGCAAATCTGGAAAGTGAATTTTCCTAAGCATCTTAGATCAGTGGAATTCATCTCCAAGGTTGATCTAAGCCACCCTCAATCGCATCCATTGGAACCTACCTGTTTTAGCCTATCCCGCAAATTCCAAAAACGATTTTCATTGTGCAAGTTAGAATAGCAGAATGGATTTCCACTGTCGATCGGATCTGATCATTAATCGTTTCCATTTAAATATAAACATTTTTATGATGTTTCGTTGATTTAAGGATTTCATTTCTCCTTATACATTGAAACAACGAAATTACTCATGATCGTAGATCTACCTATCCTTCTTCATCCAATGGACAATTGCGTCTGCCAATTAACATGTTCCCGTTGATTCAAGAATCTCTTAAACCTGTTCATTTAAGATCTTCACTTCCTGTCAATATATAACTTAGAACAAGTTTTCTCATCCACATACTCTTTTAAAACTGAAAAATCTAGAATCTTTCAATTATTTTAGGAACTTTGATTAGAAATAACCTTAAAAAAATATGCAAAAAAAACTTATAAACACCCTCTAGGGTCATATGATATGAAAATTGAGAGACCTTATTTCTCCTTACATTGTTTTATACATATCCAACTACTTGGAACAAAAAACAGTGCTAACAAAGGCTAAGGATATCCATAATAAGAACATGGTTAAGGCCAAAGAATCATTGCATACTCCTTTCCATATTTTAAGCAAACAATTTTAATTTCAACAGCTCCAACATGCAATGAGTCATAAGGGAAGGACATATGTAGTAATCATATCTCTACTCATTGCACAAAATCAAATCAATGGATTCAAAATAGAAACCAGAATGATAGCAGAGTATCCAAAGAAAAAAATCTGGAGCATTTTCAGGACTTTAAGAGCACAATCACCAAGGCATAGTCAACAACTCGAGATACTTTGTAGCCTTTTCTGTGTTTATTGAAACTTAATTCTATTTTTAGTATGTAGATTGGATTTGTATCCTAGAAGATTGGAAAAATTTGTTAAGGTAGTGATCTATATAGTTTATGATTTGTAATGTAATTTGGAGGGGATATTTTCGAGACAAAAATACTACTGGGTACTGTAATTTCAATTCCAATATTGATAAATTTACAAAGAGAAAATTTTTTAACTATTCAAGACAAAGATTCATGTGCCATTGTTCTTTCAGTTTGTAATTTTCTCATGTGAATGTATCTCCAATTTTTCATTCCATTTTTGTATTATTACTTCATGTTTGAGTGAGAGTAAATGAATTGGAATTCACCTTTTCATGCTATGATTCGTCATATTCAAACATTTTTATTTATTCCTTTCAATTTAATACATAATCCGTCTTGTGATGATCTGCGTTAATGGACTGTATTTCTTAATCCACTTCCATCCTGCAATGTCTGAGAAAATGATGTCTATCTTGCTTGTGTCATTGTTTTTTTCAACCATTAACCTCTTACAGCTTAAATGAATATTCATGTATCAACTCCATGCCCAATGGTATCCTCCTATTTTAATATTTTATCTACTAACTTAGTCTATTTGAAAATATCTCTAGCCGTTGTATTCATTTGTTGAGAGAGGCCTCTATGGTAGGAAAGAAGCCAACTTTCCTCCTAAAGGTTGGTTTGAAAGGTTACCTTGGAACTATCCTTCAACAACTTGAGGACAAACTTTGAGTGATAACAATTACATTATACAAAATTATATATTTGCATCTCATATTACATCAGTTCATGGAAGGCATGAAAACAAAAGCAAAGTTCTAAGTGACAACATACATTAAGACCGAACAAAATTAGAGCAAGGCTAGTTTCGGGACACATAAATTTGAAGCCAATGGTTCACAAAGACAACTCATAAATGCAATTTGAGTTCAATTTCTTCATCATGGAAGGAATGAAGTGATGAAAGGCGTAGGTCCAAATCCATCGGATTAGGATCAATGAACTAAAAAGAATGCGATATGGGAACAGTTCCAAATTAGAGGATGAAGGACTATCATCCGATTGTCCTGCGTCAATCTGGTTCAAAATCTTGAGTGTTTGTTGTTGTTTCTACTTTAAAAGGTTGACCCAGTTGGTGAGATGAGTCAACCTCTCAAAAGTGTCATGTTTAAACTGAGCTTGGTGGTACAAATGCATACACTCAGTCTTTGTGAATTGATATTTTCATACTCTCATATCCACCCTCAATCATTGAAATTCTTCCTGCTGTAATTGAATGACCAATAAAAGGATTTCAAGGGAGTTGTTAAATCTCTAGTAAGGATAAGGCATGATGTAGATTGAAGAAAAATTAAAAAACTACAAAAACCAAAATAATATCAACAGAGAATGACCTAGGTTAGTGAACCAAGTAAACCAAACCATATTCTATAATAGGGATACATTTCTTTATGCACATGGACATAAATTGAATAGACACCGAGGTTCATGAATTCGTGTGGTGTGAAATCCAAAGAAAGTGAGAATATGAAAAAATTTAATGCATGGATTTGAAAAAGGACAAAAATATGAAGTCTAGTTCATGGGATTTATTTGAAGGAATGATGTCGGAGTAAAGTATCAGTATGAATGCAACACGTGGAATAAGTCGACATATTATCATGCACGTGGAAGGATGGGAATATTTTCAAACATAAGAAAATTGATTGGAAACCATTAATTTCCTTTATGTGTGAAGTACAAGAGAAAATCACTCACATAAAAAACATTAATTGAGACGAAGACAATAGTGGAACAAGTATCAGTTCTATGTATCTAATACAAAGATAGATTATATGTGAACTAGCACACCATAAGCAAGAGAAATAGGAATAAATAAGCATAAAGCTAGGGAGATTCAGCAAATAAGAGAGTCACGTTTCCATTGATGTGAAAGGGGGAGAATGAAAGAAACTAGAAGATAGATTTGATCAAAAGAACAAAGAAAAGAAGTAAAGGAATAATAAAAAAGGAATATTTTTGAACACATAAATATAGCTCACCTTCAAGGGGGGCTTATGATAGGTGTTATGATAAGATGATATTGACATCAATGCAAAAGGGGGAGATTGTTGAATATGAATTGTCATTGATGTCAAAGTATCGAATGATTGAAAATGAATTGTAATTGATGTTAAAAGAGATTGTTGAACATAAGGAGATTGATGAACATGTTGTAATTGTTTTCAAAGGATAAATTGATTCCAAAAGAGCTTAATACTTCCCTCACAAAAAGCCAGTTTGAAAAAATACACATGGAATAATTTGGATGTCTAGTAAGAGCAAAGATCCCACCATGACATTGGTCATAAGTGTGCAAATAAAAATTCACAAGGAAGAACAATGAAAATGGTTGATATGCGCAAATACCATTTTTATGGGACTTACAAAAGGAAGAGCATGAAACAAAAACTTGTATGTAAAATTCCCACAATGAAAATGCTATGTGGCACAAAGAATTATGAGGAAGAATATGAGATATGAAATTATGTGAAAAATTACCACAAAGAAGTTGTCATATGTGCACCAAACCCCACAAACATGTATTGCGATAAGGGGCATGCCAACACAAATCATAACTAGAAGAAAACACAAAATAAGTGCAGCTATAATTCACGGATAAGGAACTTCAAGAAGTGGACACATCTCTTGAGTTGGAAAGAGTATAAATAACCAAGAGATGTATGTGTTGAAGTAATATTGTAGAATGAAGACTTGAAGTTATTCTAATTTGAACAAGATTTGTTTTCTTTGGGGTATCAATGGATCACTGATCACTAAAATAATTTTATGCAATGGAGCAGAAGTGGAAAAATCAACAAATGATGAGAAACAGAAAGAGCACCATATATAAGGATACATGTATTCAGGATGTGTGAAGTTGCTACTTAGTGAAAGATGCAGATTGCAAAACCATAAAGGTGACTGAGTTTCAAACACTGATCAACATAAAAATGTAGATCGAAGATAGTGGAAATAACTTAGCGTTCACAGACTATGAGATACAAAAATATAAAATATATAGCAGTATTGATCACACATCACAGTTTCAGCAACTAACTGTCTTGACATAAATATTTATAAGTAAGATGCATATTATAAGTATTACAACAGTTGCAGTTTTATAGTCAAGGTAATTTGCATTTCTTTGTTATACATTCCTATTTTCTATATCATGCAGTTTGTATGAGGAAAGGATAAGGTATATGGATCTTCCTTCCAGTTGAAGCTGGTAAAATATCTCAAGGAGGAAGGACGGGGCAAGGAACAAGGAGTAGCAGCTTCCTTCCAGTCAAAATTGGTAAAACAAATTCAGAGGGTTGGAGCCTCCTTCTGTTTAGGGTCGGTAAATATAATATTAGGGTGTTGGAGAATCTTTCTAGGTGGTGTTGATAAATATAATCATGGGTTTATATAATGCTTCCAGTTGAAGCTAGTAAATATAATTTGGGAGTGGGTGCTTCCATTTAGTCGAAGATGAATAAACCACTGGAGGTTGCAGTTATCCACGGTTTGGTGTATGGTTCCTACAAGTCAAAATTTTCACAATTAGACCAATATCTTTTCATTTCTATGCTTGAATTTCATGAGTTGGTACTCATGTAGATCGAATTCATTGTAGGTCAGTTCCTATAACCAACAAATTGTTACATGAGGATTAGGTTGTTTCCTGAAATGCGTTGGTGTTGATGTTCGGAGATTGCATTCTCCTACTGATGTAATAATTATTTTTTTCTATAGATATACATATAATTATTCTTTAGTCTTTGTGTGTAATTGTGCTTGGTTATGTTGAAAATTTTGTATTGGTGAAAAATTGTTTAATAGTGAAATAATTTGATATCTGTGCTTATAGTGATTCACACCCCATATTAGTATAAGATAAATCCAACATTTTTCTTTTATTTTTCACAAATATTTTAAACTCATTTTTCTAGCATATCATTAGCTAATCAGTTAGGAGTCTTATTTCCCAAGCGAAAACACATTTCTAGGAATTAGGGAGATATTTCAGTACATATTTTTGGGAGTTGGGGAGATATTTAACGACCTAGTTAGAGATTAATGATATTCTACTACCAAATCAACTCATCCACTTCCTTCACCACCCCCTCAACTCATCCACCACCTTCACCTCATCTCAGCACCTTCATGGCCAATTACTCACAAATTGGTTTGTAGAGGCATTGTATTTCTACTAAATATTTTCTTCTTCATGTTCTTTACACTCTTATATCCTCCCTCCCAATTTCAAGTTTGATTAGGATGAATAAATTTATATGTCTGCATCCCATAAAGTATTCCTTTATATCCCAAGGTTTGAAAATGGACACCAACTCTCTATAGAAAAACAAAGAATTTGTTGCATACAAAAATTAAATTTAATAGAAAACAACAAACATGCAATTATCATATAATATTAATGTAGTTTATTGTACACCATAAATTTACACTAGAGAATATGGTGATGGTGTCGCTATGTCTGATTATATTGTCAATGCCCCTCCTCTAAGTTTTGGGCATAACCATATCCTTTTGGTATTGGGTTTGTCTTCATTATGAAGATTAATAAGTAAACTAACCTTTCCAAATTGATTTCTTTGACACCATTTAATTTCATGTCCTCCATTTTATGCTCCATTTTTTATAATTTCCTAAAGTAGGTTGCACACTTGTTCCTACAAACATGCTCATACTATGAGCACAAAAAAACACATACGATATTATGCAAATATTTTGTAGGGTAGTAGTGGACCTTAATTTGATAAGCTCAATAATTTTCAACTTTCCTATTGTTCATCATTTTGATAATAGATCGGAAAAACCCAATCCCATATATGGAAACAAAGAATAATGTTATGAAATAACACTCTTGGTGAAGTCCGAGGAAAAACTTCACAAAGGATTAGAATAGAAAAATCTCACCTGCTTGGCTCCATGAAAAATATAATTTATCATACTCTATAGGATGATTTGTTATATATCCATGTTCAATCACATGATTCCAAGTATTGATTCTGATTGTTGGAAATTTGGACAACACTAAGAGGGGGGGTTAATCAATATTGATAACTTTTAACAATTTAAGCCACTTTTAATGTATTTTTAACACACATGATCAACAAGAACACACAAAACAAATTTATCACGGAATCACAATTGGGTAAACTACCAATACTACCTATTACTACAAAATTATATTTACAAATAGTTTATGCCTGCTACTACAAATAAGGATGGTACTACACCCTATTTATTGACAACTACTGGAAGGAGGCTTCGACCCCCTGGTTTTATCAACTGCTATTGAAAGGATTCTATGACACCCTATTTACTAGCTACCACTGGAAGGAGGCTACAACCCCCTAGTAAGCATGTTGCTTACCCTAGCACCTCCCAACCTCCCTCATATGATAATCTAATCTCTTACTGTACCTCAATCGATTTGCCATTTGAAATTGTAGAGACAATATTTGAAGGTCTAAAATATTGTTTATATGCCCTCAACATTTAACAGTCACCTACCTTCATCGTGACTCTCCAAGACAACTAAAATAATTCAAAACTAATTATCTGTTAATCGATTTTTTTACTGTTTTAATTTTCCAGTTGCGACCTTTCGTAGTTTCCTTTCTACTACGACACTTCTGCAACCTCCTTTCTACAAGATACCTTCCACACCGTTGATTTCTTGTGAACTCTTTCTATATCGTTGAACTAATGTGAATTGTAGATTGCAGATGTGCGGTTTGACTTTTATCAAAAGGTCCTTCAGCAATTAACTTTTCACCAGATACTTTCCGCACCTTTGATTGCTTGCAGAATATTCCCTAATCATCAATATTTAGATTAGATGTGGATTGCAGATTGCGGGTTTTCCAAATTTGTTGAAAACACTTTCACAATATTTCTTCCGCACCATCGATCTCTTGCAGACTCTTTCCTGGTCATCGATATTGTAGATTGTGGGTTTCATAAAGTCTCAACCATTACTTCTACAATTCCCTTTCCACACTCTTTCTTTAGCACTGTAGATCTTTTTCAAACTCTTTTCCGACCCTTGATCTTGCAAATTGCAGATTATGGGTTTTCCAAATTTCTTGAAAACACTTCTACAAATCCTTTTCCTAATTTTTTCTTCCGCATCGTTGATCTCTTGCAGAGTCTTTTTTAACCATTGATCTTATGTATTGCAGATTATATAATGCGGAACCACACTTTCCCATTTCGGACCTCCATAATTTTCTTGCGCAACTTTGTTTCTATATTTCTTCTGAACTGTCGTTTTCCTTGCGGGTTCACTCCTGATTGTTGATCTACGATCAAATGCGGATTGTGGATCTTTACTTTTCTTTGTGCGAAAATCATTCACCACTATTGACATCCTTTTGGATTCAATCCTAACCATTAATATACGATCAAATGCAAATTTGTGGATCTTCACTTTTCTTTGTGCATAAATCATTCACCATCGTTGATTTCCTTGCGGATTCAATCCTAACCATTGATCTATGATCAAATTTGGATTTGTGTTATAGCATTGTGGATCACTCTACAGCCATAGATATTCTACAGAATTTCTTCTAACCATTGGATCTGTTCATGTCGCCTCTTCCAAAAAGGTACGGGGCATGACAGGTCATCCCGGGCTCCAGGATGGTGACTTCTCATGGATTCCAAGCACCTACATCCACCATAATACCTTTTCTCTATGCATCAAATAACCATAGTGAGGCGAATGCATATAAACACATACAAACTCAAACGTGCTACCAATGTGGGAGAAATCCCAATCGTCAAATCAATATTTACCATTGATCACCTGATCGAACGGTTGTTGAGTCTTTGTAATGAATTCTATTGCATATCCTCATCTCCTTTGCCTCTTGAATCGATCTACTACTACCTATCGAACTACCATCTATTGTAGAACATCATCTCCTCTACCTCTTACATCGATCGGCCGCTACTCATCGAACTACCATCCGAATTTGTAATTCTTTTGTCATTATTGAGCTTCTTTGACATCAATGAAAACTATTTTCAACAATAAACCCCTTTGACATTGATGGAAACTCTTTAATTTTCTCCCCGTTTGACATTACTGACAAAGGTTTCTTCTTTCTAACAGATCCCCCTATCAACATATCTCCCTTAGACATGATGCCTTTTTCTCCTTTGTATTCAATGGAAGGGGATTACTCCCATATTTTTCTTAAGATGCTCAAATGCTTCTTTGGGTAGTGTTTTTGTGAAAATATCAGCTATCTAATCTCTGGTGTGAATATATTCTAGTTTGACATCCTTTTTTGACACTTGATCTCTTAGAAAGTGATATTTTATTGATATGTTCTTTGTCTTGTAGTGCTGACAGGGCTCCTTGATATATTTCTGGCACTCATATTGTCACAACTTATCACTATTGAATATTCATATTTTACAAGTCTTCTAATGTCTGTTTCATCCAAATGACTTGAGTACAACATGATTCAGCAACAATATATTCGGCCTCTACTATGGATAGTGACATGGAGGATTGTTTCTTGCTTAACCAAGATACCAAACAATTTCCCAAAAATAATGATGCTCCACTAGTACTCTTTCGGTCATCAACAATTCTTTCCCAATCTGCATCAATGAATTCCTTTAGAGTGAAGTTATTTCTTTTTGGATACCATAATCCATAGTACCTTTTAGATATCTAAGAATTCTTTTTACTGCAATCACATGTGTTTCTTTTGGGGTTGATTGAAATCTGGGAACCAAACCTACAACCTGCATTACATCTGGTCTAGTAGTGGTTACATATAATAAACTACCAATCATTGACCTATACATAGTATGATCCATTTCTAAGGACTCATCATTATTGCTTAATTTACAACCAATGACCATAGGAGTAGTAATAGGCTTGGATTCTCCCATTTTGAACTTATTCAATATTTCTTTGATATACTTAGTTTGAGAAATGAAAATCCCTTTTTCTGATTGAGATACTTGTAAACCTAGAAAGAATGTTAGTTCTCCTAACATTGGCATTTCAAATTATTTTTTCATTTATGATCCAAAGTTTACACTAAGAATTTGTAGATCACTTCCAAATATGATATCATCTACATAGACTACCACAATGATCATATTTTCATTTTCAAACATTCTATACAAATTACTATCAGTGACCCCTCTTTTATATCCTTGTTGTTTTAAATAATTGTCAAGTCTAGATAGCCATGCCCTTGGAGCTTGTATAAGGACATAGAGAACTTTCTTAATTGTGCACACATAATTTATGGTTTTTGACAAGATAAAACCTTTAGGCTACTCAATATAGACTTCTTCTTCAAGTTATCCATTAAGGAACACAGATTTTACATCCATTTGATATACCTTAAAGTTTTTTTAGCATGCAAAAGCTAAGAACATCCTAATGGTTTCGATGCTTTCCACAGGTGCAAAGGTTTATTTAAAACCAATACCTTCTACTTGAGCATATCCTTTACATACTAACCTAGCCTTGTTTCTTGTCACATGACCATGCTCATTGAACTAGTTTTTAAATATCTATTTGGTTCCAATAACGTTCATATCCTTAGTTCTTGGGACAAGTTCCCAAGTTTGGTTATTTTCTATTTGATCAAGTTCTTCATTCATAGCATTGATCCAATCCTCACTTTTGCAAGCTTCTTTAAATGTTTTGGGTTCTATTGTTGAAAGTAGTGCTTGTTCTTCATCAAATAATTTTCTTCTTGTTTTAACTCCTCGTTCTTTGTCACCAATTATTTGATTTTCAGGATGATTTTTCTGGACCCACCTAGAAAAATGGTTGATTCATTAAAAGACCCTATCAATCCAGATGCTTACAAAGGCGTCTACTCAATCCCATGTTCTTGCGGGATAGAGTACATTGGTGAAACTGGACTATCGATGAAGACAATATTCAAGGAACACGATGCTGATATAAGACACGATAGACATAGGAAATCAGCACTGGCCGAACATTCTCACTTTACCAAACACCAGATCTGCCTTGAAAAATCCAGATTCATCGCTAAAGAGGAGAGCCTAACTAAACGAAAATTTAAAGAGAAAATATAAATTAACATCGCCCTAGATTGCCTTAATAGAGATGATGACACTAAACTCAGTGACACCTGGAAACCCCTTCTTCACGACCTTAAGATAAACAACAACAATCAAACTAACTAACTCTTTAAAAGATTTCAAGCTAACTAATAATTTTATAAAAAAACATTTATATTTAATAAAAGTAACATTTAAAAATTTAAAACAAAACCTTTATAAACTTTTAAAAACCTAGGTTCTTAAACCAATTTGCAATTTCATAAAACAAATTAACTAAATTTTTTTATAATAAGCAATTATAATGATTGATTTTATAACATTTAAAATTATAAAAATTAACAAAAACCTCCTTAAACTTTTAAACCTAGGTATTAAACTAATAATAATGGTTAAAATTAGAAAATGTGTTAAACATAAAAAATTCAAATATAAAATTCAAAATTATATTTTGAGTGTAATACATTTTACACCATTAATAATTAACTTCAAATTCTAAATTAAAACAAGGTTTTTAAAAACAAAAAAGCTTATAATTCAAAATTTTCTAAAAAGGAAAAAACCTAATATCATAACATTAATTTATCTGGGTAACTTTATTAAAAAACCTTATTGAAAATATTTTTAACCTTAAACATTATTATTGATTTAATTAGATAACAACCTTTTAGGTTTAAAACTTTAATTATTAAAAATTTATAAAAAAATTATCAATAAAATAAAAGAAAAACCCTAATTCACCTTAATAATTTTAAACTTAAACCGGCCTAATTAAAATAAAATTAAAAAAAGTTAAAAATTCTATGAAGCACAAAATTTCCATATTTAAATGAAACTGGGCAACTTTAATTCTTCACCAAGCTTCTATTGGTCTCCTGATGATGATCTCATAATAGAGATCGAAACATCGATAACACAATACACTGAACACAGTTCCACACTTAGCAGTTTGCTCTTGCGTATGGTTTTGTTTAACCAGTGTATTTGTGTATGATCTCAGGGATTCTTTATTCTCACTTTCATGTGATTCTCCTTCCTCTACTATGTCTTCTTCTTCTTCTTTAGAATTATCTTCCTTTTGTGTACTTTCTCTCTTTATTTTATCATCTACTTTATCATCATCAATTTCTTCATCATCCATATTTCCTTGAATTTGTTATCTTCTTGGTTTAGTATCATCAATAGTTACATTTTCACTTTCTATGATCTTGTGCGACCTTACATTATAACATCTGTATGCCATTTTGGTGGAAGAGTATCCAAGAAATATGCCTTCATTGGTTCTAGAGTTAAACTTCCCTAAATTGTCATCATCTCTTTTTATGTAGCAGTTACTTCCAAAAGTTCTAAAATATTTAACTGAATCTAGTCTTCCAACCCATAGCTCATAAGGAGTTTTGTTGCTATTTACTTTGATTTGTCCTCTGTTTTGTACATGGATAGTTGTATATATTGCTTCTCTCCATTAGCCATCAGGAAATTTTTCTTCATTAAGCATAGTTCTAGCTGCTTCTTGGACTATCCTATTCTTTGTCTCAACTGCTCCTTTTTGCTGAGGAGTGTTTGCTGTTGAGAATTGTCTCTTGATTCCATGATTTTCACAAAACTCATTGAACTCATTTGAGGTGAATTATCCACCATTATCTGATCATATGCATTTTATTTTGCGATTTCTTTCATTCTCAACAAGGAATTTGAAGGCTATGAACTTCATAAAGGCTTCTGATTTTTCTTTAAAAAATTTACCCAAGTCATTCTTGTATAGTCATCGATTAATAACATAAAGTAATATTCTCCTTGAAGGATTTTTGTCCTTTTTGGTCCACAAAGGTCAATGTGAATTAATTTTAATGGCTAGGAGGCTGTATGTTCTTTTACCTTGAATATTTTTCTTGTTTGCTTCCCATGAAGACAATGTCTACACACATGATTTGGTGGTTTTATGATTTTTGGTAGATTTCTTACAGCTCCCTTCTGACTAATTCTTATAATATTGTCAAAGTTCAGGTGCCCCATCCTTCTATTCCATATCAAACTTTCATCAATTTGGCTAATATAACATCGTTCTTCATTTTCTAGAAGATACACATTGCTTGGTGTTCTTACATCAGTTCCAACAAGTTTTCCTAAATCTTTTCTTGTTATTTCACATTTCTTGGATTCAAATATACATGTGTCCTTGATCACTTGCTTGACTCACACTCAAAATATTAGGTTCTAATTTCTCTACAAGCAGAACATTTTCAGCTTTTATCTTGTCTCTAATAACCACTATACCCTTCCTGATTATTTTAGACAATAGATTATCCCCAAAGTTGACTTTTCCTATTTGCTTCCTTTTTAGTGTGAGGACTTAGTTTGGTCACCTGTCATGTGTTTTGAGCATCCACTATCCACCTGCCATAGATTTTTTTTTTTGTAGAACATAGAGATAATGAACATTCCACATTATGCTTTATTTTCCAAGATATTCCTTATTCTTTTCCTTGATATTTTGAGGCGTCATCCAAAGGAATTACTAGTTTACACTTTCTAGCAATGTGTCCTTGATTACCACATTTGTAGCATTCTGTACTATAACTCTGTAGAGGAGCAAAGGAATTGTAGTTTCTTCCTTTTAGATTGTTTCTGGTAATATTTTTCTTACATACATAAGTATGTGATGTGATCCATTTCTCCATAGGAGCCTTTAGGTTATAATTTCTTGCAATATGTCCAAAATTGTTACAGGTGTAACAATTTACTAAGAAGAGATGTTGATGTTTACTTGTCACTGGTCTTTTAGGAATCATATATTTTCTTTGTAATAGAGAAGCGGGTTTCTTACTTTCTTCTCTTTTAATTTGGTTCATGATTACAACAACATAGCTCCTTTTACTTGCATCTTGATTTGTGTAAGAGCAATATTCTGGTTTTCCTTTGTCAAATCCTAGTCTAGATTTATCACTTGATGGTCTTTGAACACTTAGGATTTCATCTAAAGTTATTGAGATGTTTTCATACCTTGATTTGATAGATTCTTCATCTAGTTTCTTTCTAAGGTGTATAATTTCTTGTTAAATCTTTCCAAATTCTTGTATTCTCTTTTTGAGCTACTGGTCTAGATTGTTTTCAACCCTTTCGACTTCTAGAACCTGATTTTTTAAGTCATCAATCAGTCTTTCTGCATTTTTGTTTTTCTCTTCAAATTCTATCATGTGAGTTTTCAATTTTTTGTACATCATTTTATACTTCTCTAATTCTTCATGAGAATTTATAAGTTATGCTTCTAGATCTACCACATTTTCTATTTCTTCTTAATAAATTTCACTTTTGAAACCCATGAATAGGACTTCAGCATCTTCACTTATTTCATCATCTTCACTGTCTTCTTTGGATTAGATATTTTTCGTATTTTTCATAAAATTCTTGTATGTGAACTTATTCTTTTGATCTTTATGAGTGCAACATTTCTCATCATCATTATCCTCTTGTTTTGGGTGAGGACATATTTTGGCAAGATGTCCAATCCTTCCACAGCTAAAACATTTCAAAGGTAGCTTCCCTTTGTACTTTTCACTGCTGCTCCCAAGTTTCTTGATGAAGAGAGCTTCCGCATCATCTAGGTCCTCATATTGGATCTTGGATATGGCTTTAAAGGCTGCTTCCTTCTTTGATGACCCATTTTGTCTTGTTCTCATCTCATAGGCAACAAATATCCCATGTATTTCATCTACTGTCATAAGTTTAAGATCATCTCATTCTTCTAGAGAGGACACCTTTGATTCATACTTCATTGGTAGGGTTCTTAGTACTTTGTTGACTACATCTTTCTCTTTAAGTTCTCCTCCAATGCCTCTAATAACATTAACAATTTCATCTAACTCTTTGAATATATTCTTCAATATTTTCTTCCTCTCTCATTTTTAAGTTTTCAAACTATCCTTTGTAGGTCTGGCGTTTGGATTCATTGACTTTTTTTGCTCCTTCATAGACACATTTTAGTTTTTCCTAGGCATGTTTGGTTGTTTTTCATTGCATGACTTTCACATGTACTGATTCTGTTAACCCACTTAAGATTGCATTTAGAGATTTTGCATTGGCTTCATACAACTTTATCTCTCCTTCATCTATAGGTACGTCATCTGGTACTTTATATTAGGTTTCAACACTACTCCAAAACCTTATATCCAAGAGCCATTAGATGACACTTCATTCTTACACTCCAGTATGCATAATTATCTCTAGTAAATAAGGGAGGTATGTTGGTGGATAACCCTTGTTGATCCATAGTGATTTTTAATAGGGTCTTCCTTCAAGTGATTAAGTTGTAGTGAAGGATCCTGCTCTGATACCAATTGTTGGAAATTTGGACAATACTGAGAGGGGGGGTAAATTGGTATTGATAACTTTTAACAATTTAAACCACTTTTAAGTTATTTTTAACACACATGATAAACAAGAACACACAAAACACAAATTTATCATGGAAGCCCAATTGAGTAAACCACCAATACTTCCTATTACTGCAAAATTATATTTTTAAATAGTTTATGCCTGCTACTATAGACAAGGATGGCACTACACCCTATTTACCAGCAACTACTGGAAGGAGGATTCGACCCCCTATTTTTATCAGCTGTTACTGAAAGGATGCTACAACACCCTATTTACCAGCTACCGCTAGAAGGAGGCTACAACCCCCTAGTAAGCTTGTTGCTTACCCTAGCGCCTCCCAACCTCCCTCATATGATAATATGATCTCTGAATGTACTTCAATTGATCTGTCAATTGAAAGTGCAGAGACAAATATTTGAAGGCCTAAACTATTGTTTATATACCCTTAAACATTCAACAACCACCTACCTTCATCGTGACTCTCCAAGAAAACTAAACTAATTCGAAACTAATTATTTGTTAATCAATTTTTTTACTGTTTAATTTTCCATCCGCGACCATCTGCAACATCGTTTCTGCAAGATACTTTCTGCACCATTGGTTTCTTGCAAACTATTTCTAGACCATTGATTTGATGCAGATTGTGGATTGTAAACGCGTAGTTTGACTTTTCTCAAAAGGTCCTTCCGCAATTTCTCTTCTACAACTACCTTCCCGCAAGATACTTTCCGCACCGTTGATTTCATATGGACTCTTCCCTCATCGTCAATATTTAGATCATATGTGGATTGCGGGTTTTCCAAATTTCTTGAAAACACTTCTGCAATTTCCTTTCTGCAATATTTCTTCCACGTCGTTGATCTCTTGCGGACTCTTTCCTGGTCGTCAATCTTGTGGATTGCGGGTTTCATAAAGTATCAACCGTTACTTCCACAATTCCCTTTTTGCACTCTTTCTTCCGCACCATCGATCTTTTGCGGAGTCTTTTTCGACCGCCAATCTTGCAGATTATGGATTGTGGATTTTCCAAATTTCTTGAAAACACTTCTGCAAATCCTTTTCTACAATTTTGCTTATGCGTCGTCAATATCTTGTGGATTCTTTTCCAACAATCGATCTTACAGATTGTGGAATACGGAATGCGAAACCACACCCATTTTGGACCTCTGCAATTTTCTTCTGCAACTTTGTTTCCACATTTCTTTTGAACCGTTGATTTCCTTGTGGGTTCACTCATGACCTTTGATCTATGATCAAATGTGGATTGTGTATATTTACTTTTCTTTGTGCTCAAATCATTCACCACCATTTATTTCCTTGCGGATTCAATCCTAACCATTGATCTACGATCAAATGCAAATTTGTGGATCTTGATTTTTCTTTGTGCGGAAATCATTCACCACCATTGATTTCCTTGCAGATTCAATCCTAACCATTGATCTATGATGAAATACAGATTTGTGTTATAGCATTACGAATCACTCTGCAACCATAGATCTTCTACATACTTTCCTCTAATAGTTGGATATGTTCATGTCACCTCTTCCAAAGAGGTGCGAGGCCTGACAGGTTGTCCCGGCTCCAAGATGGTGAATTCTCATGGAGTCCAAGCACCTATATCCCCCACGATACCTTTTCTCTATGTGTCGAATAACCATAGTGAGGCCAGCACACATAAACACATACAAATTCAAACGTGCTTCCAATGTGGGATAAATACCAATCATCAAAACAATGTGTACCATTGATCACCTGATCAAACAGTTGTTGAGTCTTCGTAATGAATTTTGTTGCAGATCTTCATCTCCTCTGTGTCTTACATCGATTGACCATTACTCATTGAACTAACATCTGCTGCAGATCCTTATCTCCTTTGCCTCTTGCATCAATCGACCGCTACTCATCGAACTACCATCCAACTTTGTAATTCCTTTGTCATTACTGATCTTCTTTGACATCAATGACAAATATTTTCAACATTGATTCTTCATCTCGTTGATGCACTTTGGTATAATCCTGCATGACCGTCTAACACAAATTAATACCGATATCTTGTTCCCCAAAATCCCACTCCAACCTATTTTTTAAGGCATCATACACTACTGATAATCTAAAAAGACAAATCCAATGCAAAATCTCAATTAATCATAGAAAAATTTAATGATTTCTACCTTGTATATTGAGGGTATGCAAAATGAACTTATGTAGATGTTCATTTGACAAGATGAAATCTGCTTGCACCATTATTTTCTCATCTTTCGATCTTTCCATGTTCATCAATGTAGAGAATTTTTTTTATATAGACATAGATAATATTTTTTATATCTCATCTACTATCAACCACCTTCAATGCTTTGCAAATCTAGGATTTCTATTATATGGAAACAAAATTAAAAAATTTCATGAGTGGAAGTTATGGTCTTTCAGTAGTTACCAACATATATGGTCCCCAACCATTTCACTTTGCCAAAATACATGAGATGTTTTTCACACTGCCCACAAATAAGAGATCTCTGAAAATATATTCCCCTCAATATTGTGCATTCTCCCATCTCTCCATTTTATACTACAAAGTTTATTCAATTTGATATGTTGATGATTGCATGCAAAAACACACATGTTAGTAGCATTGAAACATGTTATTTACTGAAAAGACAAATTATCCTCTACCAAGTAAAATGTTCATCCTAGTTTCAGAAAGTCATTTTCCCTAGTATCATCCAATTGATGTTTAGGCCTAATTGCTCATATTTTAGACTTGGCATCTCACAACTACTCTTTTGCAATACTCTCCTTTAGTTAATCCTTAATCAACTTATTTTCTTCTCTTTCCTGCAGTTCAAAAATTCATCTCCAAATCAAAATAATTTTAAATTTCTACAAATAAGAAATTAGATAAATTAACATGTGTTTTGTATATTGATATTTCAAGATCCACTTAGTTTGTGGCAGAATTAGTTAGCGAAAAGAACCTAGCAAGAGGATAGCGGGACATGGTATCATAAATAAAATTCTTGTATATTATTAAATCAAATCCCTGAAACCAATAATAACACCTTGACATTGTTGACATAACTCTTAATCATAACCACCCTTGACCACCTACATAAAACTCAAAGTTAGAACAAATTTCTACACAATAAATACCTTCTAAGCCAACAAATTTGTTTGGTTTATTAAGGATGCACAAAAAAACAAAATATAGAACCATAGGGTTGTTATATAGTATAGCATTTTTGACATGTAACAAGATGTTAGAAACCTTTCAACCAAACTACAATACACTAGATAGACAAGACTGTACACATGTATTGTAGCAAGCCTAGCATTTATAATAGTTAAAAGAGCAGTATGTGCGCTAATGAATCCTCAACTAAGTCAAATTGTCTATTTTTTCCCTCAAATGGCAAGAACTAGAGAGATCTCGTCATATCTCCCAACATCTTCTATCAAAAGCAAAGTCTTTCCATGATAATGCACATTAGGATATACAATAAGTGATGCCAATATACACATTACCAACAACTGGATGGGTTAAAAGAAAGACTAAAACATAGCTATGAGTTCATACCCAAGTAAAAATCAATTTGTTAAGGAGCTTCCAAAAGACTTCAGTCTGTCTTGGCAATATCTGCAATCAAAATTAAATTTAAAGAAACATGCTGTAAAATACACAAAGCTATCCAAGACTGATTGAGAGCAATGTTTGTGTTGGAGAGAGTAACAAATCCCCTCATCTTCCAAACCATTAGCATTATCATGCACTACACAAATATATTGTGTCTGTCCCCCATTCTACATGCCCAGAATTATCATTAAGTGTAGTACATGCCCAGAATTATCATTAAGTGTAGTACCAGGCTAGTTGCTGGAGTATTTTAGAACTATTACTTACATGCTATCCAAGTGTCCAAACTATGGCTAGAGTATTTACAAGTATTAGTCATGTGCCCATGGCATGCATATATCATTAGGGACTAATATTGATACTTGGGTTTTGAAATGAATTCATTAACAATTCCAAGAACATTTAATTTGAAGAAGAGTCATGTATAGCTTTTTGTAAACTTAAAACAAGTCAAATTTAAATGTATTTTCTTCTTTAAAAAAAGGTATGGTTTAGTATAATTTTTTATTTATTAATGATTTTATAGTAGCATTATCGACAATAAAGAATAAAATGAAGGAGTTAAAGGATAAATGGAATGGCACTATCCAACTCAAACCCCGAAGCAATAGTAGGTAGCTCCTCCTCACATTGAACCGAGAGATCAAACAGATCAAATTAAAGAGCTCGTCGATACAACATTCTGTATTAGTTGCCAAAACAAAAAAAAATCAAAATTGTCATCATACATGAAGCAAAATAACAACATAATTGTCCACTCTCATGCGTAAAGCGCTAACCAACAACATCTACAACATATACGGTCCAAGTTTCACAACACTTGGCTATACAAAATTCTAACTATACAATGATCCCAATGCTATTACCTAAATTAATATTATCTTCTCTTCTTATATACACATGATTGAATTATCACAAAATCAATTAGTAGAGTGTATGCATGTAAAGTCGACATGCATACATCAATTTATTTTTAAATTGCTCATACCATTCAACCTTTCGTACCAACCTTGTGAGGTCTCCAATGCCATGCAACCTATCGCAGCCAACAAAATGGTAACAATACAAAGTGGTAGGCTTTTTTTATTTTACTAGCCAAGGCACTTATAGGTAAAAATTATATATAAAAAGCCAATTTAATCCACTATAAATCACAAGCCACTTTAATCCATTATAAATCACATTTTTTTTCCAATTGTGGGTAAAAGTTACGTATAACAACCCACTTTAATCCATTATAATTTTTTTTTTTAATAAAACGTTAAAAGTTTGTAATAGAATTTGATTACATTGTGATTTCTTAAAAGTTTATAGCTAGAGGAGTGTGTATTCTTTCTCATAACTCTAATTTCTCCTAGACATAGCCCCCTGCTGCAAGAGGCACATTACATAATAGATTTAGTTAAATAATAATATTGAAATAATATGTATTCTTATTTGATGATAGGTTTAATTTTTTGTATGTGTGTATGGATAGATGGAAAGTATATAACAGAGGATATATAATAAAATAATTTGGTGTATAAATAGAGATAAAATTGGGTCTTTATCAAAACAAAACATTTACTTAATATGCAAGTGGGAAACAAGAAGATTTGACTTTTATAGATGAAATTGATTGAATGGTTATTTGTGGAAAATATTTATTTTTCTAAAAATATGATAGATATATTTTTATAAGTTATTTTTTTTTAAATTTGAAAATAAAATAAAATAATAAAATAAATTGTTACACTAAAAGGATCCCTTGTCCCATAAACACTAAACTCAATTAAATAAGTGATCTAAATTAAAGTCAAACATACTCATTTTATTATGGCCTATGTTTTTATGGCATTGTATGTGTAATGAATTGAATGTTGTAAACAAATCATGGCTATGATAGTTTGGTAGTCCATAAATATGAAAGTCTATGACTTTATAAATTTGAACATATTTCCATGACTATGAGTGTATATTATTACAAAGTGTTGATCTTTCTCATATGTGGTAATTCCATGTAATATTTTCTCTATTATCGTACCAAATATTGACTTACTGGTAATTAAATGATATAGTTACATGTATTCAAAATTGGTTCGATAATGATTATAATTACCATTACAATTTTAAATATTGAAATTTTGAATACATTATATAGAAAATCATGCATCTAAAATAAATGTCTTTTACAAGAAATCATACTTGTGATTCAATAAGGGAAGACAAAGTGAATGAAATAAGTATCATAGTGATAATCATGTGACTTTATAGGATGTGAATGACTAGGAATTTATAAGAGAGAATCATGGTGATTGTTGAAAAATGAGTATTTAAGGCATAGTACATGGTTATTATGTTGAATTCTCTTCATGGATGTCACCTCTCAAGAGGCGAAGAAAGGTAGCACCATGTATTGATGAACTTGAAACAAATAAAGAAATCTTATCTTATATTTATTCCATGATTATTTTTATGTTGATTAAGAGTTAGCAAGTGCAAACAAGTTTTTTTTTAAATATAATTATTGCATCAAGTTAATTATTCCATTTATAGATATATATTTTAAGTTGCATTTAGTTTTATTTTATCATCTATATACACTATCAATGTCAGCAGAAATTGTTAGCAGAAAAATTCAATCAGTGTGGACAAAGATTGTTTCCTTAGTATATATGGTATAGATTTAGAACAAAACACAAACAATAATAAAAATATGTCCCTAGATCTAATCGGATTACTTGAATAGAATCGAACCTTACCTTACCTAAAGGTTGTTTTTGCTAGCTTGAAGCTTTAGCATCAGTTGGCATAGAGAAACATACACAAAGATCAAAACCAACAAGAAACGAGTGGATACATACAAGATAATCAACTAGATATATATTAATGACCAAGGAGAAAAATAATAAACATGATTACACAATGTTTATGGGAAAGGGAAACAGGATTGCATTAACAAAAAAGTTACAATCGAAGAGTCTTGGTGTTGTGCTTCTTCCCACAATCCTTTTGCCTCAAACTTCAATCCTTTGCCTCTCAACTCTAGAAAGATTTCAATAGCATATGGGTTATTTCTTGGTCCTCCCCCAAACCATGAGGGTGATCTTGTATTTATAGGCCAAAAGGGATCACGGGAGTTGAGGATTACTTGGAGAAGGTTAAGGGATCATCCTTAGGGATTAGGGTGTCAACATCTACCTATTATGGTTGGTTGGGATAAGCCTCCATGAGGATTTTCTTCTAGAAATATATCGATGCTTCTATTTTTTCCTTTTAATGAGTGCCAACGCAACTTGTACACTATCAAGTGGTGTCCGGAAGAGGAGACAATCCTTTTACAAAATCAAGGAGTGTCATCGACGCTCTTTGTCTATAAGCAACCAACATTAGCTCAGTCTAACGCAAACTATCAAAAGGCAGGGTGTGTCAGTGCTACTAGAAATTGGACTTTTATCAAGGTAAAATTATTGTTAAGCATTTTGAAATAGCTACTTTACGGATCAAGTAAAATATACATGAAGATGACAAGATTTTGGTGTAACAGATTCCCCCCCAAAGTATGAAGATAGAGGGATGCGATATGTGAAATGATTTGATAGATGTAGGTTGGAAGATGAGGCAAAAGACTATTGGTTGAAGACATTTTACAGTACCATACACTCTAATCTATGTACTTTGGCTGACTAAAAACATGGTTGTTGACCAATACATTGCATATCCATGTATAGATGTCTAGGTCATGGCTATCGACATACAATGTAGTTCCATGACAAACAAAACTCAAATTTGGACATAGCCTCCAGACATACATTGTGGATCTATATAATGACTCAATCACAAAATAATCCATCGAAACCTAGGGAGAGACAAATATTCAAATGAATGCCTAAACACCCAGGGTCTTCATCCCAATCTTGAATAGTAAGATTCTATCCATGTGAATAGATGTTTTGACGTCGAACATGGTAAAAACCACTTGCTTAGTGGTCATTAATGTATACCATTAACAAGTGCGAGGGAAATCACCACTGATGTTAATGATTCCCAAGGTACCCTAGTACATTCCTCTAAATGCAAATGAATGAGTTGAAGTCCAACAATCAGCGGAATATTTCAATCAAAGGCCAATGGTAGAAGCCTACTGTTGAAAGCAAAGAAACCTTCCATTGAGGCATGCAGGATTCTATTAGGAACTCGTGTCAACCCTTCTCTTTACTTTGTTAGTATATTTTTGTTGGATGCATATGCTTTGTAAGTCATCCCATGAGTATATTGTATTATCCCACATTCATGGAGAGTAGTAGTTGTTTAGATTAGAGTTATTATATAAGTACGTGTTGAGGGCAATGAAGGCATACACAAGTTAATTTTATTGATCTTGCTCGAAGGAGGTAGCCTCCCCGAAGTGGCTTGTGATCAATAAATTCCTTATGTGTTTTGTTATTTATGTTATATCGTGCATTTTCATTATTTATTGCAACATGTTTTCCTCATGTGGTATCAAAGCACTTTATTAGGATCGATGGGTGGAATTTAAGTCATCCCATGAGTATATTGTAGTATCCCACATTCATGGAGAGTAATAATTGTTTAGATTAGAGTTATTATGTAAGTACTTGTTGAGGCCAATTGAGGCCAATGAAGGCATACACGAGTTAATTTTATTAAGCTTGCTCGAAGGAGGTAGCCTCCCCGAAGTGGCTTGTGATCAATAAATTCCTTATGTGTTTTGTTATTTATGGTATATTGTGCATTTTAATTATTTATTGCAACATGTTTTCCTCATGTGGTATCAAAGCACTTTATTAGGATCGATGGGTGGAATTTATGCCAATTGTTTTTACAGTTGATTCGCAGCACTGTGATTATTGCAGTAGTTCTTATTCTTTGCATATGTATTGTTCATTTCAATTGCAAGTTTGGATTAGGGAATAAACCCTATCCTAATAACTATGGGAAGTACTTGGCATAGCCCTAAAATTGATTGTGAGGAGGACCACATGAACCTTGAAGTATCTAGCCATTGAGAGGACCTTCTACCGAAAAGGGAAATGACCGCTACCTGATGAACTAGTTCCCACCTGTGAGGTAAACTAGAAGTTGTCGTTTGTGGCAAAGCGCTTATCACTTTTACCTAAGTCATGGAGTGAGAGGTACTGCCCCACTACATAATTTGTTAAACAATGTTGATGGATGAGAGAATCCCCTGAAACTTTTGGAATCCAAACATACCTGGGGTCCATATCTATTTCCAGTTGATAAATAGCAGATTGCATCTATTCAGATCCATCACATATCAACTCCATCGAAAAAAGAGTATAAATTTATATTTTTTTGCCATATATTCTTTTCTTTAGCTCTGTTGCCCTTGAAAATTAACCAGAACCCCTGTAATTCCATTCTTCATATTTTCTTCCTTGAGGACCCTATCCCAAATTTCACTTTCCGAAGCCAAAAATACCACATTTATCTATTTTTAGGGTTTTCCATAACTTCTTCGATTCTCACCCAATTGCCTTCAAATTTTCCACAATGTTCATTCCCTATTTCTTCTTCCTTGTCCCTCTTTGAAAAAATTCCCATTCTTTCACCCCGCTTCTAAAATACCCATTTTTTGCTTCCCTATCTCTCAGAAAGTGTCCAAAACCTAGTCAAACCCCTATTGCTCATCAAAGTTTTCCTCAACTCCAAATTTTACTTTTCTAAAATAATTTTTGTTTTTGTTTTTGTACCCATTCCCCTCCCCCCCCCAAAAAAAAAACTCTTGGTTATGGTTATCACCTGCGCAGGAGAAAATAAACAAATGGAAGATGAACTTACCGCTCTCAAGACCAAAATTCAAGATCTTGATGAAACAAATATCGACCTCCAGATTTAGCATTCAACCATGAACAATAGTTGACAACCAAAGTATTATGCAAACAATGGGTTCTCTTATTCCAATAATTTTCTTGGAGTGAAGCTTGATTTTCCTCGCTTCAATGGTGATGATCTAACTAGAGGGATATACAAGACGAAATAATATTTTAGTCTGCATAATACTTTTGAGGTCAACAAATTCCCACTTGCATCCTTTCATTTGGAACATGAATCCCTTCAATGATTCTGTTGGTACATCATGGTTCATGAAGAGCCAAAATGGACATATTTTTTCCAACTCCTTTTGCAATGATTTGGCCCTAGTTCTTTTGATGTCTTCACAGGAGAAATCACTAAACTTCACTAAACTAGCCCCGTGAGAGAGTATCAGACATAATTTGAGAAACTAGCCAATCACACAGAAGTATTGCCTTATGCATTCTGCTAGAGTTGTTTTATCAATGGTGTGAAGAATGCAATCTGGTCTGAGGTTTAAATGTTTTATCTTAGCACAACAATGGAAACCCTAGGCTTGGATAAGTTGGCCGAGGACAAGTTCATAGCTCAACATCACTCCAAATCCACTTTTGTTCCATTCATAAATATGGTTTCCCTAAGACCTCCAATCACACCAGCTCCTAGATCCACTGGTATCAAGCAATTGTATGAAACTGAGATGTGGGCTCATAGAGAAAAAGGGATTTGTTATAATTGTGATGAGAAATTCACCCAGGGACATAGATGTGATGAGAGAAATATCTATCTCTTGGATGTGGATTATTCTCCTACACCTAAAATTTGTGAAGATGCTCAAGATCAAGTAGATGATCACGTCAACATTCAACAGCCTCTTGTTGACTGTCCTACTCAAGATGACCACCTAGAGATATCTCCCCATTCATTAGTGGGATTCACCACCCCACAAACCAATCAGGTCATGGGTTTGTTTAAGAAGCTCCCTCTTACAATACTCATTGATTATGGTAGCACTCATAATTTCATTGACCCTCATACTGCCAAATAGGTTGAATGTTTTTTCCATCCTTGCTCCAACTTTGAAGTCATGATTTCCAATGGGGGAACCTTACCTTGCAAGTGGAAGTGTAGCAATGTGCATACCTATATTGGATATTATAACTTGTACTCTGGCATGTTTTCCTTTCCCTTAGGTGGATGTGATGTGGTTTTCGATGCTCAATGGTTATGCACACGTGGACCCATCTTATGGGATTTTACTGAACTTTGGATGTAGTTTTCTGTCAATGGGAAACAACACACATTGAATGGATTACAAACATGTTCTCTTAACAGAATTAGTTCACATCGCATGGAAAATTTCCTCAAGAAGAATTCACATGGTGTCATCGCTCAGCTCCATTCCATTCAGATGCAACCTTCAACTGTCTCCACTATTCCCTTGGATCTACAACAAATTTGGGATCAATATGCATGTGTCTTTGCTGAACCAATGGTATTTTCACCTTCAGGACCACATGACCATCATATTCCACTCCTTCATGGAAGTGTCCCTCCCAACATCAAGCCCTATCACTACATGTTTCACCATAATACATATTTTGAGATTCTCATTTGAGACTTACTGAAGCAAGGTATTATTCGCCCTAGTACTAGTTCCTTTTCTTCAACAGTTCTTATTCTCAAAAAAATGATGGGTCATGGCACATATGCAATGAATTTTGAGCACATAATCACATCACAATCAAGTATAAGTTTCCAATCCATGTTGTTGATGAGCTTCTTGATGAGCTTCATGGTGCTCACCTTTTCTCCAAGTTGGATTTTCGTTCTGGGTATCACCAAATTTTGGTTCATGAGAATGATATCCCTAAAATGGCTTCCCACACAATTGATGGCCACCATGATATTTTGGTCATGCCCTTTGGCCTTACTAATGCTCCTTCCACATTTCAGGCATTAATGAATAAAAAATTCTGGTCCTACTTTCGGAACTTCATTATGGTCTTCTTTGATGATATCTTCATCTATAGTAAAACATGGGTTGAGAATCTCTAGCATTTGGATCTTGTACTACAACTTTTTTGTGATCATCATCTTCATGTCAAATAGTATAATTGATTTTTGGGGCACAAGGGGTTCGCATGGATCCTACCAAAATAGATGCCTTGACAAATTGGCTATATCCTCAGACACTCGAAAACCTTTGTGGTTTTTTGGGACTGAACGGCTACTACCACAACTTTGTAAAGGATTATGATAAGATTTCGACTCCATTAATAATTCTATTAAAAAGGGACGATTCTACAAGGACACATTTTGCTGAGTGTGCATTTAACAAACTAAAATAAGTTATGTGTACCACACCTATTCTGGCTATGCCCAATTTTTCCAATCCATTCACTATTGAGAGTGATGTTTGTGAAAATGGACTTAGTGTTGTTCTCCTTCAAGATGAACATCCCATTGCGTTCACCAACAAATCCCTTTCTGGTCAGAATTTAGCTGCCTCTACATATAAGAAGGATATGATGGTTATTTCGCATGCATTACAAAAGTGGCGGGCATACTTATTAGGGAATAATTTCTGCATTAAGATTGATCACCAGAGTATAAAATGTTTCCTGAAACAATGGGTCTCATCCCCAGCACACCAAAAATGGGTTATCGAACTCATGGTTTATGACTATGATATCACTTAGAGGAAGGGTAAGGAAAATATTATGGTGGATTCTCTTTCTCGCACATTTAGTGACAATGTTTCTCTTTCATTTATTTCTATACCTATTCCAATTTGGTTGCAATTTTTTCAGCAAGGCTATGCCAATTCCTCTTCATTATATGAAATCATGAAATAGTTGGCCAATAACCCTTTTATTATATCACATTACTCTTGGGATGGTGCTTCTATGACATGGAAGGGTCATATCATGCTTCCTAAGAGCACATATCTTCAATACGTTGTCTTCTATGAACTCCAAGCTTCTCTATCGGTAGGGTAGTCTGGGTTCCCCAAAATGTATGATCGGGCACAACATAACTTATTTGGAAAGGAATGAAAAAGGAAATTCAACATAAGGTGTATGAATGTGATACCTACCAGTGCCACAAGGGTGAAACAACGCCCCTTCCTGGATTTCTCGAACCCTTTCCCATACCTACACAGATTTGGACATATGTTTCGATGGATTTCATTGAAGTGATCCCTAAATATGGAGGGAAGACAATGATATTGGTTATGGTTGATCATCTCTGCAAATATAGTAATTTTTGTGCTTTCATCCATCCATATACCACCTCCTCAGTCGCACAATTTTTCATGGACCAGATCTTCCGTCTTCATGGAATCCCTTCTTCCATTGTCTCAAATCGTGATGTAACATTCACAAGTCATTTTTGGATAGATTTATTTCGCCACACTGACACAAAACTGAAGATGAGTTTAGGGTATCACCCACAAAAAAATGGTTAGACTAAAGTTATAAACAAATGTTTATAAATTTATATTTGTCGTTTCACCTCTGAACAACAACATCGGTGGGAAAAGTGGCTCCCTCTCGCTCAATGGTGGTACAATACCTCCTACCACACTGCATCTAAAATAAATCCATATGAAGCGTTTTATGTCTAGGAACCATTAGTTCTCCTTCCATACACCCCCAATAGTTCACTAGTGTGAAAATATGATTCACAATAAGATCTAAGAGCTAAGAGAATCCTCACAACTCAAGAATTTCACAAACTATGCAGAAAAATAGTAAAAAGAGCAAAATTAACGCATAGGAATAGTGCCAATAATTGAATATTCTATTATTTTCCAACATGAAAATATGTATTGAACATGAATATAATACAATAGATTAAAATAGTTATCCTTTGGAGGAAAATTGCAGGCATACATGTGGCAGGCTTAGATTGGACCTCAAACCCCCTAAGTGGACCAATGTGCTCCCAGACCACCTCAAACGGTCATGAATGGCCATGTGAATGTTGGTGAAGAATTATAGGACATAAATGAGGGTAGGATAGGTGTGTTGCAGTGCATGGGTGAGTGGGAGTGTCTCTAGGTAGCAATAAATTGTCCAAAAGAGCCAAAAACACTCAAATACTATGCATGGGCGCCTCTGGTCAAACCAGTTCCCTATTTTAAGGAGTGGGAGGACCCCAAGGACTGAAATGTCATTAATGAGGGTGCATGAGTATCCTGAATGATAAAATGTGGGCGCTTGGGTGCATTAATGAGTCCAAAACACCCAAACACCTTCCTAGACCAACATAACCAAGGTTTGGACCATATAACATAAGTGGAAAACAAATGAAAGTGTGTCCTAGGTGGTATGATGCTATAACACCCCGCCCATTAATCTTGAATTTGTGTAACCACATAAAAATTTGAGGCGTTGGAAACTAAGGCTCAAGTCACCTCTTACAAAATTTTATTTGTCCATATAACCAAGGTAAGAAGGAAACCACATGGGAACAAAACCTCGCCTCTAAAATGGACATGGAGAAAAATATGAAAGTGAATATCAGTCATCACCATGTGTTACCCACTCCAAGGAGTGACCTCAAATAGTTGAATGTATTCTCTATGAATCTCTTGGTGAAGACGTCAATAGGTTTCTCTACAGATGGGAAATACTGCAATGATATCACTTGCTCATGCACCAAGCTCCAGATTTAGTGCTTGTGTATCTAAATGTGCTTGTTCCTATATATATGTACTGAATCGGTGGAAATATTGATTTCACTTTTACTATCACACCAAATGACTATGAGTGAATCAAATGGAAAACAAAGTTCTCCAAGAATTCCGTGCAACCACACACATTGTGTAGTTGCATTCATTGCTCCTCTATACTCGGCCTCAGCTGATGAAAGGGATGTAGTGTGTTTTTTCTTACATGACCAACATATGGGACCATGTGCAAGATTTAAGACATAAACTGAAGTAAAATTTATGTCAATGGAATCTCCATCCCAAACATAATCAGTAAATCCAACTAGTTCTAGTGGAGAACTAGCAGCATAGTGTATCTCGAAGTGTTGGGTTCCTTGCACATAAGGAAAGATATTTTTATCATCCTTACAATGGATCTCATGAGGATCCTTCATATAAATTTTAAAAAAACCCACTGCATAATCCAAATCAGGCCGAGAGTGTGTGAGATACAACAAGCTCCCAACTAGTTGTTGATACAATGAGTTGTCCACCAATGGAGATGAACCAAAATCACCTAGATTCACTCCTGAAAGGAAGGGACACTTGGTTTCCTTTCATTCATCCATTTTGAACTTGAATAATAGGTCTGAAACATAATTTGAGTGGATGACCTTAATACCTGCATCATATTGCTCAATCTCCAAGCCAAGAAATTGTTTCAACAATTCAAGGTCAGTCATTGAAAATGCACTATGCAATGAATACTTAATTGGACCTATATCAGAAATGAGACTTCCAGTGATCAAATTATCATCAACATATAGTACTATGATATACAATGAACCATATAAATTCTACAAATATACATTAGGATCAGATTTGCATCTTTCAACGCCTACTGATAGAAGAAAGTTGTCCATATTGGCATACCAATCCATGGGGGATTCCTTGAGGCCATAGAAAGACTTGTTCAACCTACAAACAAGTTAAGTATCCTGAAGGAAACCTTTGGGATTATACATATAAATATCCTCATGAAGTCCACCATGAAAATAATCACTCTTCACAACCATGTGGTGCACCTCCCATCGCTTAGATGCATCAATGGCCAAAACTAGCATGATAGAGTCCATCTTTGCAACCGGTGTGAATGTCTCTGTATAGTCCACTCCATGGACTTGAGAGAAGCATTTGGAAACCAAATTTTCCTTATACTTCAGATATTAACCATCAGCATCCATCTTGGTTCTATAAAACCACTTACGTTGCACTAGTTTCCTCTTGGAAGGTAGAGGAACCAACTTCCAAGTTTCATTGCCTTGCAAAGACTTGAACTCTTCTTGCATGGTTTATTTCCATCTTGGATCGTGTGTTGCTTATTCATATGAGTGAGTATCATATCCAACCATTAGGAATCACCTCTCTAGAATATTCAAATCACAAGTGGAGAAATCATTTTGAAACTTAGATCTAGTCTTCCTAGAGTCTAGTGGATCTCCAGCAAGATCACCAGTTGCTTGAATGGTTTTCTCAACCCATTTTATCCTTATGGGTGAGTCATGATATGAATTAATTCATGTAATCATATTCATATTCCATATTATAATCATAAAAATTAGAGATAGAATCATCACTTACATTATCATTGAGTGGAGGGTGTGAGCAACCCCCCTTAACTAGTTCGATCTTTTGCATGTGCTCTTCTTCGAACTGTACACTTCTCTCAATGAAGGTTTTCTGAGATAAGGGATCAAAGGTATTGTATCCCTTTTCATATTCATTATATAAAACCATTATATACTCCTTTCTTTGAGTTTTCAAGGCCTTTTTCTTCTCCAAAGGAATTCTAGCCCAAGCCTTTGAGCCAAAAACCCTAAAATGAGAAACATTTATCTTGTGACCACTCCAATCCTAAAATGGATTTTTCTCATCCAATGATTTGTGTGGAACTCTGTTAAAAACATCTGAACCAAAATTTATGGCTTCATCCCATATCTTAGGATACAAATCCTTATCCTCCAACATGCAAGTGGACATCTCCTTCAATGCTCTATTCTTGCGCTATGCCACACCATTTTGCAGAGGTGTGTAAGGAACATCATGTTGCATTTGAATGCCATTTTGTTCACATAGTTTCTTTAGGTTCTTGTTAACATATTATGTTCCATTATTAGTCCTTAATACCTTTATCGTATTCCAGTCAAGTTCTCAACCAAATCCTTGAAAACTTTGAAGATCTCAAACACTTTAGATTTTTGCTTAAGGAAATACACCCAACAGTATCTTGAGAAATCATCTATGAATTCTAAGACATACCTTGAATTTCCATAGGAGGGTGTTGGAAGAGGTACTATAATATTTTAATGGATCAAATCAAGCACTTGGAAAACCCTTATTGCATTTCCCTTGTCATACTTGTGCTCAACATGCTTCCCAACAATGCATCCCTTGCATGTGCCCTTGGAAAACTTTATGCTTGGAAACCATTAAACCATGTTTTCTTTGCTCAATGCTTCAACATATCTGTATTTGAGGTGTCGAAACCTCTCATTCCATATATTTTTGGTCTCATTTTCATGTGACTGGAGTGGATTCCCATGGGAGTAAGGAAGAAAGTGTGAAAACTTGTACATCCTCAACTCATGATCTGCAATACCCACTGCAACAAATTGGCATGTAAAAATTTCTAATATTTCCACATCATATTTATTAAATGTTACTCTCTTTGTTGTACCCGTGTGTGTCATTTGATAGACTTAGAGTAGGTTGGATGCAATATCAGGCACATACACCACATTGTTGAAGTACCTATTGTCAAGGTTGATCCTTTCAATCCTTTAGGTTGGGATATCAGAGTCATCACCCATGAGGATGGTGTTAGTTTTTCAACAATTAAGCTAGCATTATGATCTTAGGATCTTTTCACTGAGAGAATAACAAGTACAGCAATAAAACATGAGCACATCACAAGAGACAAGAGACACAAAGAGTTTTCCTCGGGGAAACCATAAAGGAGAAAACCCCACAACTTCCTCTAAGATAGAATCAACACCAAAACAGTAAGAGATCTCCCAAAACAGCAGTAGCCTTCTGTCTTCTGTCAAGCCAAAGTATTTCCTTCTCCAAAGGTGCGCCACACTTGAGAGAGCAAGTGATGTGTGTCACAAGTGATAAATAGAGAGACTCACACTCTCTATTTATATTCATCCGTTCACTTGAATTTCCATTTCACACGTAGGCTCAACCTAATAATTACTTACCCGAGCCTACACCTTAATTAGTGTATAATAACTGGAGTGCCCCAAAACTATGGGGACTTACCTAATGACTTGACATGACTTGTTTACATTATTAATCTTCCCGATCGGAACATCAGGGCATGACCACATGACTCAAATACATAATAGAAACATCCCGGAATAAACATCGGGGTACAATACATAGAAGAATACATTCCGAAGTTACATATACATCAACACTCCCTCTTAACTAGGAAGGTATTATTTCGACACAATTTTCAGCACTGGTCTTCTTCTCTGTATCAGCTAGATCATCTCGTCTTCAAGTCATCTTAATATTCAAGTCATCTTCGTCTTCAAGTCATCATCATCTTCAAGTCATCATCATCGGATCTGGATCATTTCTCGATCTGGATCATCATAGAACATCATCACTGGATCTGGATCATCACACAATCTGGATCATCACTGTGTTGGGCTCTGATCTATAGGTGAATCAGAACTTATATTAAAATCAATCCGGGTCAGTAAACTTCGAGACACATCCAGGTTTTAGGACTTAGAAGCTAACTTATCTCGAATTTAGCTAACTGTAAACTAGATCTACTGACAGATGAAAAAGAACACTGCAACCTACAGACACAAAATCCTCTTACACGGGTGATTTCATTGTTTCTTTTTAAGCATACAATATTTGATTCATGAGAACAATTTTACTGATAAAAAGAACTGAGATAAGAAAAAAAACAATTAAATAGTAAATCTAACCCTAGGCTGCAAATCACAGAGTTCTACCAGC
This sequence comes from Pseudotsuga menziesii, assembly GCA_001517045.1. Taxonomy (NCBI): domain Eukaryota; kingdom Viridiplantae; phylum Streptophyta; class Pinopsida; order Pinales; family Pinaceae; genus Pseudotsuga; species Pseudotsuga menziesii. Next base: position 444,721 of record LPNX010838561.1, on the reverse strand, counting down.
GCTGAAGGAACAATTACCAATCAAAATCTTTTACAAGACAGTATTCATAATTTGTAAATGTCCTTTAACACTTCAGCATTTGAATAAACAGTAACATATAATGAATCTGAGATCGTGGTTTAAATCTTCAACGCATTCAGTATTTAACCAGTGAAAAGAACAACGTTTATTCAATATTGCCAGTGATATACAGCATAATAGAATTTGTAATTTAAACCATGAAATAGAAGGAACAGAGCATTAATAAAATCGATGAAGAGCTTACTGAACTTGTTCTACAATTTATAAACTAGAAACTACCAGGAAACACATACCAATGGCTCGATTTAAAAGACTTGCACCAAAATGAAATCGCTGCAATCATCAAATCACTACACTGGCAATGTAAAAGTGCGAGAGTTCGACGATGGGGGCCCTCCAAAGCCTTGCTCCACACACAATCAGAGATTTACAGAACTAAAATTTGATATTCATTCACCAGAAATTGTTTTCACAAATAATACCACGCAGTTCAGAAGCACAAGTGCATTCTTCTCCAAAATCGTTATAAGTCTTCATTGTCTTATGAGGGATTTATACAAATTCGAACCATAAACTAGAAATGCTACAATTCTGCAACCTAATTAATGAGAATAGCTAACGAGATCATCTTCAGAATCCTGGAACTCCACAAAATCAGTATTGTTCCTTCTTTTGTGCTGGATGTGGAACAGGTGGCCATCTTTGACTCTAGTTGACTCGACATCTGCACAGGCCACTTCACCTAACTGTTGTATGTTCATCCATCTGTGGACATTAAGGATCCATTCTTTATCTTCCATCTCCCTCATAGCTGTCCTGCAATTACTCAACTTTGGAGGAGATACGGGAAGTTAGTACATCCCGTAGTCTAAGTAAAAATCCTAGTTTAAAATGCTTAAAAAGTCACAAAACCCAATTTATTAACAAGCAATGACATTATACCTCTTTAACCAAGGTTTATAGATGATCTTTAAAGCTTTCTACTCAATATGGATGTTTTATGAAGGAAATGAAGGATATTTAAAAGGCAAAAAGGGGTAAAAAACGGTGCCCAACATCTCCCCCAAGAGGAAACTGTTGCATGTCCTCATGCCAAAACTTTGACCCTGTTCAAAACCAAAATTTTACTGCTGATTATCCTGCCTTTAGTCTTCAGTCTGTGATGATGCATCTGTTGATGCCCGAGATGCATAGAGGATCTTCAACCTTTCATACTTAGCCTTGTAAACCTTCCTTTGCTTGTACCATCTATAGGCTTGCTTAGTGATGCGAGTTCTCTGAACCTTTAGCTTCCAATTAACTTCCTTTAACTTCTCATTCTTTTGTTCAAGTTCCTTTATCTCAAGCTTCAGTCTTTTAATCTCCTTACTGTTTTTGGAAACTTTCTTTTTCTTCATCTTTATTGAAAGTTGCTCAGAAGTTGCATCTACACCCAATTCTCCATGCTCTTGTGCTGAATGCTCTTTTTCCTCGTCCATAGCCTGCTGTTCTGAGAAGAGAGAACTTGAACCTTTGGGTAATTCCTGTTTTAACTGCTTTCCTTTTTCTTTTTCCTGTTGGTCTAAGAAGAGGTTGATCTTCTTGGTTTGCCTGATTACCTCATCAAGATCTAGAATATCCTGTCCTGTTTCAGCTGCTAGATCTTCTCTTGGACTCCCCAAGGTCTGTACATGTTCCTCATCCTCCAATGCTGATTGGCTCTGAACTTGCTTGTATTTTCTTGACTTTCTCTGATAAGTAGTGAAGAGCTGATCTTGTTTTTGATACTGTTTTTCTTTCTTCTTCACACTTCTAGTTTGTATCCTTCTCTGAGGCTGTTTTGAATTTGTTGCCTCAAAGTTATCTTCATCATCAGTTATTAACAATACCTCTTTATTTTTCTTCTTCCCTTGTGGTGGTTTTGAGCTTGTTGCCTCAGGGTAGGTTAACATCAATAGTTCATCTTCCTTTGCATCTTTTTCAAGCAACTCTTCTTGATTTTCAAATTGATTATGAGCTAGGAATTCTGTCCATGTCAGATTCTGCCTGTGTAATTCATACTGGATAATGATCTTAATAAGACCACAGTGAAAAAGACTTGTTACCTTATCTTTTGGACGCCTTTGGACAGCTTTGGCCATTTTAGTTAGGCTCTGAAGCAGGAAGTAAGGCATATTGATTTCACATTCCCCTTTCAAATGTTGTAGCAGCTTGATGTGATAGAGGTAAACAATGCTAAATCTGCCTTCACATGTAACAAATTTATGAATGATGTAAACTATCTCATCCCATGGATGAACTAGCCAACTTCTTGGTATCCCCTTTTTCCAATTGACTGATCCTGCCCTAGACCTGCATAAAAATGGCATCCATACTTTCTCTTTAAACTGTTTTGTCTTGAAAAACCTTTCCCCCTGCTGTGGCAGACCAGTGACTTGAGATAGAATGTATTCTGACAGTCTAATTTGCAAGTTCCCTACTCTAGCTCTTTCTCCATCGAATGTCTCAGCAAAAGCTAAGCTAGTCTGCTCATTGTGCCCATTAAATTTTTCAAAGAAATTGATCCACTGTTTATTTGCAAAAATTTCAAGGCAACTGTCATGGATATCATTTGGATTAAATGTTGATGGTTCCAATCTAGCTGACATTTCGATTTTAAATTGAAAACTAGAGCCTTTCAACCTTTAACTCTGTTTCTATCCTCCTTTGCCACAGCAATACTCTGAATTTGTGAAGTTTTTGCTGGTATAACACAAAGTATCTAGCAAAGAAAAAGGGTTTAAGCTTACCTCTTCTCTAGTGTAACCATTTTTACTTCTTCCTTTACAATTCTCACAGAGATTGGTGTATCCACGATTTCTCTTTCACTGGCTGCCTTCTTTCCTGCCCAATTATCCTCAGCAAATGGTATCTACGGCCTCTTTCCACTATTAATTGTCTTCAGCAAGTGGTATATGCAAACCTCCTGTAGCTCACGGCCTTTCTTACTGTCAATTTCCTTCATACAGCAATCGATTTCTTATGTAGAAGAAAAAATTAGACTCGGCCTCTAAGAGAATGACCAAATCGTGGTATATATAGTAGAAATCGATTTCATTTATGTGCTGTAGTGGACATCCTTCCACATTTTCTCTCCATCATTTCATGATATGGCATTCTCATTTGATCATTTACTTAGGACAGAAAATAGAAATAAGGTTTCAATAAACATATCAATCTTTTTATGTGCCCAATTTTTAATAAACAAATTGGCAATATATATATACTTCAGTTTACCATATACCCAATGTTTAATAAACAGGCTGTCAATGTTTAATAAACAAACTGTATAAAAGAAGCTTTCCTTTCTCTTTAAAATAAACCTTTTTTCTTTCATAAAAACTGTGCTGAAGATGTATATATGCCTTGTTTTCTTCTTCAATTTAACCAATATATGATGCACTATATACATGTACAAAAGAAACCTTTGAAATCCTTTTATGTCCATGTTTCACTTTTGCTGAGAAAGAGACCTTGTTTATCCTTAAACCAAATTGAAACTCAGACTGTAGTATGCAGTTTACTTCCTGTAGAATGCAATGTATGTCCTGTAAAATGCAGTGTATATCCTGTAGAGTCCAGTATAGATGTTGACCATGTAAAATTTCTCTTGGGTTTGATCCTGACAACCATTCTGACCCCTAAGGTGGAAAATGAAGTGTTGACAGAGATAAAAAAATGAAGTGCTGACAGAGACTAAGTGAGGTACTGGCAGAGATTAATGAAAGGTAAATAAGGAGCTGGTAGAGACTTATCAGAATAATGGCAATAATAGGCAGTCAAATTTGTAATAATTGGTAAGATGTCATCACTTATAAACAAAAGAATTTTGAAACTTTTTAAACATAAAAAACCATAAATTCTTACAGACTTGCTTGATGTTCCTTTGATGAGCTTGCTGCCAGTGTGAAATTGGTTTCTATTCTGATTGTCCTTCTGATGTCTTCTATCTGCTGCTGTCTCAATTTCCTTCATTTTCACTGAAGGCCTGCCTTACCACAAGTCAAGGCTCTCTGCCTTTAAAAATCTCCTGTATTGCTGGTAATCAGGTCCCTTCTGCTGATGAAATTGCTGGTAATCAGGTCTTTTCTGCTGATGAAAAATCATAATCCTTTGCTTGTGAAAAAGACTTGGAGGGTTTTTAAAGAAGCATGAACAGTTTATTCCCCTCACAGGCCTAACTTTTGACTTGTCCTCAAGTCAAACAAGATCTTCATTATTTGTAAAACAAAACAGGAAATTGGAAAAAGACTTTGTTTTTGTGAATTTTCAATGGCCAGGCAAGCCTGGTTTTCCACAGAAAATTCAAGTTTATACTGTGCCAGCGAACTGGTTTTCACAACTAAACTTCCTTTTTTCTCTTTTATATTTTTTTTTTAATTTTAATTTTTCTTTTTTTTCTTTTTTGTTTTATTTGCTAACTGTATCAAAACAGCTAAGGAGTAGGTGAAGGGAAAACACTGATGTGTTTATCCAACACTTGTATTTCCTTTTGCTATGAAAGTTGTTGTATAAATTCTGCCCTATTGATAGGTTTATTGTACAGCTTGAGGCGGTGGCCATTGACCACAAATTGACAGGCTTCATCATCTGTGGTTTTAAGTTTGAATGACCCATTATCATAGACATCAACAATCTCGTATGGACCAAGCCAATGAGTAGTGAATTTAGCCTTGAAATCTTTAAATTTGGAATCAAATAATAATGCCCAGTCACCAACATGAAATTACTTCTTTTTGATAAATTTGTCATGTCATTGAGCCCGCTGCTGTTGGATCAGAGTGTTGTGCTCTATGGCAGCCTGTCTGATCTCATCTAACTGGTTCAACTGAAGTAATCTTTCTTTCTGAGCCTCAGAAAGATCCATGCCCAAATCTGCTGCCAACTTAAATGTATGAATTTGAAACCCTATAGGGAGGAGGACTTGCTTACCATAGACAAGCTGGTAAGGAGAAAAACCAGTACTGTTTTTCCAAGTGATCGTGTATGCCCATAAAGCTTCAGTAAGCTTTGCTGACCAATCCTTCTGATGCATCTGAACAGTCTTGGTGATGATGGGCACCAAAATGTTGGGCTCTGATCTATAGGTGAATCATAACTTATATTAAAATCAATCCGGGTCAGTAAAATTCGAGACACATCCAGGTTTTAGGACTTAGAAGCTAACTTATCTCGAATTTAGCTAACTGTAAACTAGATCTACTGACAGATGAAAAAGAACACTGCAACCTACAGACACAAAATCCTCTTACAAGGGTGATTTCATTGTTTCTTTTTAAGCATACAGTATTTGATTCATGAGAACAATTTTATTGATAAAAAGAACTGAGATAAGAAAAAAAACAATTAAATAGTAAATCTAACCCTAGGCTGCAAATCACAGAGTTCTACCAGCGCTGAAGGAACAATTACCAATCAAAATCTTTTACAAGACAATATTCATAATTTGTAAATGTCCTTTAACACTTCAGCATTTGAATAAACAGTAACATATAATGAATCTGAGATCGTGGTTTAAATCTTCAACACATTCAGTATTTAACCAGTGAAAAGAACAACGTTTATTCAGTATTGCCAGTGATATACATCACAATAGAATTTGTAATTTAAACCATGAAATAGAAGGAACAGAGCATTAATAAAATCGATGAAGAGCTTAACTGAACTTGTTCTGCAATTTATAAACTAGAAACTACTAGGAAACACATACCAATGGCTCGATTTAAAAGACTTGCACCAAAATGAAATCGCTGCAATCATCAAATCACTACACTGGCAATGTAAAAGTGCGAGAGTTCGACGATGGGGGCCCTCCAAAGCCTTTCTCCACACACAATCAGAGATTTACATAACTAAAATTTGATATTCATTCACCAGAAATTGTTTTCACAAATAATACCACGCAGTTCAGAAGCACAAGTGCATTCTTCTCCAAAATCATGATAAGTCTTCATTGTCTTATGAGGGATTTATACAAATTCGAACCATAAACTAGAAATGCTACAATTCTGCAACCTAATTAATGAGAATAGCTAACAATATCATCTTCATAATCATGGAACTCCACAAAATCAGTATTGTTCCTTCTTTTGTGCTGGAACGGCGCCAAAATGTTGGGCTCTGATCTAATGTAGAAGGTCTTTGGGCAGAGGGGTAGAGTGTAATTTGTTTTCTTTCTGTCCCATGTGAGATAAGCATGCTACCTGACCTACATCCTATGAAGGCATCTGTTGTTGTCAGCCATGGTCTGCCAAGAATCAAAGGGTGACCTCCTAGGTTAGACTTTGGCTGGAGGACTATGAAATCAACAGGGTACTCCCAGGAGTCTAAAGAAACAGTAATATCCTCTAATACTCCTTCAGGTGTGATCTTAGACCTATCAGCTAATTCCAAGACTGTTGTTGTTGGTCTAAGATTCGACAGGTGGAGGTATTCCATTGTTTCAAGTGTCATCACATTAATTGCAGCACCTAAATCAATCAATGTCTTTGGAATTGAAAAATTATTAATAGTGATGGTAACCATTGGAATCTCAGGATCCATATATTTCTCAATGAAAATGGTGTTAGACATTAGTCCTGCGAGATTGCCTACCACTTGTATTTTGGATGGATCCTTTTTCCTTCTATTGAGACATAATTCTTTAACTGCTTTAGTAAAAATTGGAATATCCTTTATAGCTTGCAGTAAATGAATTTTAACATATGCATCTTTTAACTCATTCAAAACATCAAAGTTAGGTAAGGAAATTGAAGGTTTTTCTTTGACCAGCCTTTCTGGGAAAGGAGGTTCATAAGATACTAAAGTTTTTCCTTTTTGACTTTGATTTTCTGATTGAGGTTTTTCTATATTTAATTTTTTTGTATTTTTCTCATTTTCTGTTTGTTCTTCTACAATAACAGGAGATTCTTTTTGTAGGGTTTTCCCAGATCTTAAAGTAATATTTTGCAATGGAAGAACTGAATAGGAAAGTGCCATTCCATCATCAACATTATACATAGGTCTTTCTGTTTTATTGTTTGGATTTGGAATGGGCTGAGCTGGTAGTTGTGTAGGCCGAGGTGGAGGCTGATTGGATGGCAATTGAAACTGTTGAGGTGGGGGACCCAATTGAGGAGCCATATTGGGTTGTTGAAAAGATGGAACTTGGTAAGATGGGGCTTGATAAGAAGGAGTTTGGACTTGATGCTGCTGGTATTGGGGATAGGCTGAAGGTTGTTGGTATGGCTGCAAATAGGCCTGCTGATATGTTTGATTACCATGGGCATAACCTCTCCAATTTGGAGCAGATTGGGCTAAGGGAGGAGACCAAGTTTACCAAGGCATGGGTGCACTCCATGAGTTTTGAATAGGAGTTTGATCATTTGCATTAAATTGTTGCATAGGGTCTTGGGACATACCTGAGAATCGTGGTTGCCAAGGTCTTCGTTGTCCCATGAAGTAGAGAGACTCCATGCTTTGGTTCTCCTCCATTAGAGCTGCCTTCAACTCTTTTAATCTAGGGCAATCATCAGTCTTATGATTAAAGGTACATAAACCACAAATTTCAACAGCATTTAAAGGACATTCTTTAAGTGGGTGCTTCTTTCTACACTTAGGACAAAAGATGGACAAGGCTTGATCTTGATGGTCCTGTTGTTCTTGTCTTTTCTTGGTTTTTGCTACTTCAACATGTGTGCCCAATGTACTCAATAAATCAGTCTTGAAATCTTCTAGCAGATTTCCAAGCTCAGCCCTAGAAATACCACTGTTTGCAGACTTGTTTACTTTGGTAATGATGTCTCTTTTTCCAGTCCTAGCCTTCCCTCTCGAATATTTCTGGCATAAGTCTTGTATCTCATCAAATGGAAGATAAGAAATGTCACCTTTGCCCATAACATTTAAAATATCTAAATACTCTTCTCTTATCCCTTTTAGAAATATTGTTCTAATCATCTCTGATGTTAAAGAATTGTATTTAGATTTTTGTAATTTGTATGAGAACCTTTCCAAATATTCCTCCAAGCTCTCATCTTCTTGTTGAGTCATTCCAAAGATATCATCTTTGAGATCCTTTGATCTGCAATAGGCCTGATATTTCCGAAGAAAGATCTTCCTCATTTCATCCCAACTAGTAATAGAATGTTCTCCTAGACCCATAAACCACTTCAAGGCAGCTGCCTTAAGGGTATCAGGAAAGAGGCGGAGCTTATGGGTGTCATCAGTATACCCATAAGTTCAACACAAGATGCCAAATTCGAAAAGGAAAGAGTTTGGATCTTTAGAGGTCAGGCCATAGAAGTTTGGTAAAACAGAGGGTGGAATGTTCTTCATTTTTACATCTTCTCCTAAGATAATACTAGTGTCCAAAATAGGAAATTTGAAGGTAGCTTCCTGATCCTCTTCTATCTTTTCATTTCTCTCATGTCCTCTTTCTTCTTCTCTTTCATGTCTCCTCTCTTCTTCTCTCCTCTCCTGTCTGCGTTTGTTTTCTATTTCTAGCATCCTCTCATATTCTCTTCTCTGTTCAGCTGTTGGGCCTTTTGACGTTTCTTCCTCAGACATTGTGGAACTACCAACTGTTGAGATAAATCCCTTTGGAAGAGAAATTCTTGTTAGTTCTGTTTTTGGGGGGTTTGTACGAAATCTTCCTTTTTCATCCCTTAGTCTTGACATAAAAGTAAAACCTATTCTGTGTTTTTGTTTAAAATTTTTGTTTTTATCAGAAATCTAAGGTTCCTAAGTCTGCTTCTATAGTGCCTCCCCGGAAACGGCGCCAAAATGTTGGGCTCTAATCTATAGGTGAATCAGAACTTATATTAAAATCAATCTGGGTCAGTAAACTTCGAGACAAATCCAGGTTTTAGGACTTAGAAGCTAACTTATCTCGAATTTAGCTAACTGTAAACTAGATCTACTGACCGACGAAAAAGAACACTGCAACCTACAGACACAAAATCCTCTTACAAGGGTGATTTCATTGTTTCTTTTTAAGCATACAGTATTTGATTCATGAGAACAATTTTACTGATAAAAATAACTGAGATAAGAGAAAAAACAATTAAATAGTAAATCTAACCCTAGGCTGCAAATCACAGAGTTCTACCAGCGCTGAAGGAACAATTACCAATCAAAATCTTTTACAAGACAGTATTCATAATTTGTAAATGTCCTTTAACACTTCAGCATTTGAATAAACAGTAACATATAATGAATCTGAGATCGTGGTTTAAATCTTCAACACATTCAGTATTTAACCAGTGAAAAGAACAACGTTTATTCAGTATTGCCAGTGATATACATCACAATAGAATTTGTAATTTAAACCATGAAATAGAAGGAACAGAGCATTAATAAAATCGTTGAAGAGCTTAACTGAACTTGTTCTGCAATTTATAAACTAGAAACTACTAGGAAACACATACCAATGGCTCGATTTAAAAGACTTGCACCAAAATGAAATCGCTGCAATCATCAAATCACTACACTGGCAATGTAAAAGTGCGAGAGTTCGACGATGGGGGCCCTCCAAAGCCTTGCTCCACACACAATCAGAGATTTACAGAACTAAAATTTGATATTCATTCACCAGAAATTGTTTTCACAAATAATACCACGCAGTTCAGAAGCACAAGTGCATTCTTCTCCAAAATCGTGATAAGTCTTCATTGTCTTATGAGGGATTTATACAAATTCGAACCATAAACTAGAAATGCTACAATTGTGCAACCTAATTAATGAGAATAGCTAACAAGATCATCTTCAGAATCCTGGAACTCCACAAAATCAGTATTGTTCCTTCTTTTGTGCTGGATGTGGAACAGGTGGCCATCTTTGACTCTAGTTGACTCGACATCTGCACAGGCCACTTCACCTAACTGTTGTATGTTCATCCATCTGTGGACATTAAGGATCCATTCTTTATCTTCCATCTCCCTCCTAGCTGTCCTGCAATTACTCAACTTTGGAGGAGATACGGGAAGTTAGTACATCCCATAGTCTAAGTAAAAATCCTAGTTTAAAATGCTTAAAAAGTCACAAAACCCAATTTATTAACAAGCAATGACATTATACCTCTTTAACCAAGGTTTATAGATGATCTTTAAAGCTTTATACTCAATATGGATGTTTTATGAAGGAAATGAAGGATATTTAAAAGGCAAAAAGGGGTCAAAAACGGTGCCCAACAAACTGTTGGATCATCATTACTGGATCTCGATCATCACTCGATCTGGATCATCCCTGGTGCTATCTCAAGATTCTTCTTGTCATAGGAAGTTATACAGAGCCAGCCCTTTTTCATGCTGGTTGTAGGCCTACTCCTCATGTAGGTCTTCACCCAGCACTTACATTTGACCTACTCGTCAGAAAGGCACGCCCAACACTCACATATGACCTACTCATCAGAAAGGCCCAACACTTACGTCTGATCAACACATGATGCAAAGAATGGCTCAATCATCTCTATCTGATCAACACATGATGCCAAGATAGATACTGCACTTACATCTGATCAACATATGATGCGAAGAATGGCACTGCACTTACGTCTGATCAACACATGATGCGAAGACTGGCACAACACTTACGTCTGATCAACACATGATGCGAAGACTGGCTCAATCAACTCTATCTGATCAACACATGATGCCAAGATAGATACTGCACTTACATCTGATCAACACATGATGCGAAGAATGGCACTGCACTTACGTCTGATCAACACATGATGCGAAGACTAGCACAACACTTACGTCTGATCAACACATGATGTGAAGACTGGCTCAGCACGTACATCCATCTAGACAAGAACACATCCTATCATAGTGATGGAAGGGTGTGCACTCACATCTGATCTTGTAGTAAACTACAATCACATCAGAATGGCCCCCAGTCCTCCTCGACTGAGCTACCTGGTAACTGACCAGGCGCCTCCATTCTCCTCGAGAATGGCAGTTGCCCTTACATCCGACCTGCTCGTCGGAATGGCAAACACTCACATATGACATGGAAGGAACTAAATCCTTTAGCCATGAACAGAATGGTTCAGCCCTTACATCTGATCAAGTGGGAACACATCCCTCTATCACATCAGAATGGCTACTCAGCTTTTACACTGAGTCTTCCTGGTAACTGACCAAGTGCCTCCATTCCTAGAATGGCAATTGCCCTTACATCTATCCTACTTGACAGAATGTCTAGCACTCATATCTGGCATGGAAGGGAGCAACCCTCTCACCATGACAGAATGGCTCAGCCCTTACATCTGACCATGGAAGGAACCAATCCTCTCACCATGTTAGAATGGCTATGGGTCTCATCACTTTCTCTGGGAGGAAGCCTCAATCTGGAGAACACCAAGTCTCTCTCTGAAGTACTCAAACTTCATCCTAGCCAATGGCTTCGTCAATACATCAGCTATCTGTTCCTCCATCGCAACATACAGGAGCTTCACTACTCCTCTTTGCACCATATCCCTGATATAGTGATATTTTATCTCGATATGCTTCGACGTGTCATGGAACACAGGATTCTCTGATAACTTCACGTAACTCTGGTTGTCACAATGTATACAAGTAGCATCCAACTGGAGATCAAATATATCAGACAATAGCTTCCGCAGCCATACTGCCTCGCAACTAGCTGAACAAGCTGCGACATACTCTGCTTCAGCTATACTCAGTGCCACACAGGATTACTTCTTGCTAAACCAAGAGATCACACCTGATCCCATACTGAAGCAACATCCCGAATTACTCTTCCTGTCGATGGCACTGCCTGCCCAATCTAAATCAACATAACCCTCTAGGTTAATCTTCTGATTCACATCATACTTGAGCCCATAATCAATTGTACCCTTCAGGTATCTCAGAATATGCTTTGCAGCAGTCAAGTGAACACTTCTCGGATCCATCAGGTACTGGCTCAAGGTGTTCACGGCAAAGCAAATATCGGGTCTCGTGTTCGTCAGGTACATCAATGACCCAATCATCTGACGATACATCGTAGCATCAACCGACTCTGATGAAGCATCACTCAATAGCTTCAGGTTTGATGCCATAGGTGTGGCCATAGCCTTGTAGTCCATCATCCCAAACCTCTTCAGGATCTCTACTGCATACTTCCCTTGTCCAAGGAAGATTCCATCTGTACTCTGCCACACCTCCATATCTAGAAAGTAATGCATCATCCCCAAGTCCTTCATCTTGAACTCATTAGCAAGCTTTCTCTTCGTATTAGCAATCAACCCATCTGTACCTATCACAAATAGATCATCTACATATAGTAGAAGCATCATTGGGTTGCCATCTTCAACCTTGTAGTAAAGGTTCGAATTTGCTTTACTTTTGGTAAATCCCAAACTGGATAGAAAGCTGTCAATTCTGCCGTACCAGGTCCTGGGTGCCTGTTTCAAACCATACAGGGCTTTCTTCAATATGCATACATGAGACTCTATCATGTGTCTCAAAACCGAGTGGCTGTTCTACATACACTTCCTCTTCTACTACACCATTCAAGAAAGCTATCTTGACATCCATCTGGTGTATCTTCCACTTCATCATTGCAGCCAAAGCAAGTACTGATCTAATGGAAGTGTATCTGGCTATAGGTGCAAAAGTATCTTCATAGTCTATTCCCTCTTTCTAAGAGAATCCTCGAGCTACAAATCTTGCCTTATATGTTTCAATGCTACCATCTGCAACATGCTTGATCTTGTAGATCCATTTGGAAGTAACAACTGACTTCCCTTTTGGTCTTGGGACAACATCCCAAACATCATTCTTCATGATCGATTGATATTATTCGATCATCGCATCCTTCCATTCTTTCTGATCTTCCGCTTCTTCATAACTGGAAGGTTCTTTATTAATGAAATCACATAGTAAAGCTACATATCCGGAATTTGATCCGGTCCTCTTTATTTCTCTGTGATTTTCTTCTAGAGCCCCATATCTTTCCGCACCTTGGATAAGTTCGTGTACCCAAGCAGGTTTCCTCTTATGAGGATTCTTCTCCAGAGGTGGATCTACAGGTCTTTGTGGTTCCTCGAACTCTCAATCTTCTTCTTGAGCTTCTTCATTCATGATTGTATCACGGATCCTGGGTGCTTTTGCTTCTCCTTCTTCAGGTTCTTCAGCAGGTCTCTTTCTGGATTTGTTGTAAGTTGTGTCTTCATCAAATGTCACATCCTTGCTGATGTCAATCTTCTTGTATCCTGGAAAGTAGATTCTGTACGCCTTCGAGCTTTCAGAGTATCCCACAAATATGCCCTTCTTTCCTGAAGGATCTAATTTTGTTCTCTTCTCTTTTGGAATGTGGATGTACACAGGACAGCCGAATATTTTGAGATGGCTAACTTCTAGTTTCTTGTCGGAGAATTCTTCTTCAGGAGTCTTGTTCTCAAGTACTCTATGTGGAGTACGGTTCTGTACATACACTGTTGTTCTAGCAGCTTCAGCCCAAAGATGCATAGGTAGATCTTGATCATGAAGCATAGCTCTTGCAGCTTCCATGATAGTTTTGTTCTTCCGTTCTGCAACCCCATCCTGTTGTGGATTATAAGGAGTTGAAAACTCCCTCTTAATCCCTGCTTCTTTGCATAGATATTTGAATTCATTTGAAGTGAATTCTCCACCATTATCTGATCAAATGGTCTTGATATTCTTTTCAGTATGGTTCTCGATCAAGGCTTTGAATTCCTTGAACTTACTAAATACTTCATCTTTTTTTTTCATAAATTAAATCCATGTCTTTCTAGAAAAATCATCAATAAAAGAAACATAGTATGCATACCCGCTTAGTGAGTTTGATGACATCGGACCACATACATCAGAGTGGATGATTTCTAGAATGCCTTTGGCTTTGCTTTCGCTGCTAGGAAATGTCTTCTTTGTATTCTTCCCTTTCGCACATCCTTTGCAAACTCCATCATGCTTTGCTTGGAATTCTGGAAGACCTTCAACAGCTTTGCTTGCAATAGGTAGTGCTCTGTAATGCACATGTGCAAGCCTTCTATGCCAAAGCTCGTTTGGTTCTACTAAATCATGGATCAAGGCTTGTTTTGGATGACCCTTCAATTTGTACAAGCCTCCTTCTTGTTCTCCAATCACTACCGCATCATCAATTGTCTTTCCTTTTGGCCACATGATGACTTGACCATCTATGAATGCAACCCTCATTCCTTTTGCATCCAAGGCTGAAATAGATAGAATGTTCTTCTTGAGTCCTGGAACAAACAATACTTCTTTCATTGTTAGAGACTTACCAGAGTCTAGCTTGTATGAGGATTCCCCGCTACCTTTTATTGGATATTGGTAGTCATCTCCTAGTTTCACCTTGTGAGGTGAATCATGTTCTGACAGTCTTACAAAATATTCCTTGAATCCCGTCATATGTTTGGAAGCTCCACTGTCTATAAGCCAATCATCACTACCATGAGTAATGTTACCTGTGAGAGCTGATATCAAAACATATTCATCCTCGCTTGAAGAATCTTCACTTTCATATCTGGATCTCTTCTTGGATGGTTCATCATCCTCTGCAGCATGAGCATGATGTCTTCTTTTGTTCCCCTTCTTCTTATGAGAGTGGCCCTTGTTCTTAGGATAGTCTTTTGCAAAGTTCCCTATCTCATCACATGTATAACATCTTAATTTTGAAACATCTCTTCTAGGATGAAAATCCTTACCTTTGGAGTAATGAGCTCTTCTTCTGCTTTTCTTGGAGTGAGCTATGAGGGCTTGGTCTTCACTTCCCATCTTCTCTTCTCGAGCTGCTATCCGTGCTTCTTCTTGAGAACATTCTTCCCAAATTCTGCTGAATTTGACTAGCTTCTTTCTAGCACAGATACCTTGAATGAAAGCATCCCATGACCTAGGAAGGCCATTCAAAGTAGTCATCACAATTTCTGGATTTTCCACTTCTTCATCAACTGCTTCTAATTGCTCTTTGATTTGAGAAACCCTTGTGAAGTAGGACTGGATAGTTTCTGCATTCTAAATCTTCACATTCTTCAATTGGTTCCTCAAGGTCATCTTCCGATTGATGTTCTTTCCTTCAAACAATTTGGTTAGGGAATCAAACATAGCTTTAGGTGTCTTGAGAGAGGACACCTGTGGGATGAGATGATCCTTAATAGAATCAGCAATGATTCTCTTTGCCATAACCATATTTTTCTTATGTAAGGCTTTTGCCTCATCTCCCTCTGGAACTAGAACCTCCTCCTGAATGTAGGAGTCTAATTCATTCTCTTCCAGGACCAGGGAGATCCTATACTTCCAGCCTCGGAAGTTTTCAACTCCCTCAAGATTTTCATCAAGCTTGGTATGATGAGACATCTTTAAATAAGAACCTCAAATGGAAATACAAAAGATTTTATATCTTACCAGGTTCAAGATGTCGGATCTGAAACTTGAGCTGAAATCCTGCAGGGCTGGTTCAGGAGCCAACTAGGGTTTTGCTTTTTCGGAGTTCTGTCCACCCAAATGCCTTCAAATTTTTTCCTAACTTCGATTTTGGGGAGGAGACCAATCCAGGCCTGGGCTCACTGAAAAATTCCTCTTCTGTAGAAAGCCCTAATTTCTGACCCCAGTGACAGGTCCAAAACTGAAAAACCTCAGAATTGGATTCTGTTTCGACAGAAAGATGTGCCCTAAGGAGGAGAGTAATTCCATCTTACTTTTGCTGAAAATCTTTGGAGGAAGATCCACAAACAAGGAAGCCCTAGCTCCCACAGTTGCACAGTGTCTTGTTCTCAGGTTAGCTCTGATTCCATGTTAGTTTTTCAACAATTAAGCTAGCATTATGATCTTAGGATCTTTTCACTGAGAGAATAACAAGTACAACAATAAAACATGAGCACATCACAAGAGACAAGAGACACAAAGAGTTTTCCTCGGGGAAACCATAAAGGAGAAAACCCCACAACTTCCTCTAAGATAGAATCAACACCAAAACAGTAAGAGATATCCCAAAACAGCAGTAGCCTTCTGTCTTCTGTTAAGCCAAATTATTTCCTTCTCCAAAGGTGCACCACACTTGAGAGAGAAAGTGATGTGTGTCACAAGTGATAAATAGAGAGACTCACACTCTCTATTTATATTCATCTGTTCACTTGAATTGCCATTTCACACGTAGGCTCAACCTAATAATTACTTACCCGAGCCTACACCTTAATTAGTGTATAATAACTCGAGTGCCCCAAAACTATGGGGACTTACCTAATGACTTGACATGACTTGTTTACATTATTAATCTTCCCGATCGAAACATCGAGGCATGACCACATGACTCAAATACATAATAGAAATATCCCGGAATAAACATCGGGGTACAATACATAGAAGAATACATTCCGAAGTTACATATACATCAACAGATGGATGGACTACTGTAAGGATGTAGGGCCAAGAAGGAGTCTTGTATGGAAGCCATGTTCCTTGAGGAACCTGAATCTATGATGAATGTGGAAGAGCCATAATATCCAGCAACCACTACATGGCATCTATCCTTGTTCTTTGAACTTGAACCTTCCTCTTTATTCCTTGTGCCTTTTTCCAAGGGGATGTTGTTCTTCTCAAGGATTTGTGCCATCATGTAAATGGTTTTATTCATGCATGCACTCTCTAGATGAAAACCTTTATGACAATAAGTGCATTTTGTCTTCTCTTTCTTCTTCTTCTCTTTGTCCTTCCTAAGATTTGAACCCCCATCTGAAGATTTGGGCTTTTGCTGCTTCTTCTTCTCTTGTTGCTTTGAATATTTGGATTTCTTCTTGCCTTTGTATTGATTCAAAACACCTGCAACAAGGGATTCATCCTTGGTGTATTTGATGGTACTCATTTGCACTAATTTGTCTTGTTCTTGAGTCAAAGACTCCATGAAGTCTGCAAGGGTAGGAATTTTCCAATTTCGAACTGTCATCTTTCCTAAATGGAATGTGGAGACAAACACTGAATATTCAGGGCCTAGCTTTGAAAGAATGGACAATATTATTTTTTCTTATTTCTTATCGATGCCACACCATTTCATATGGAGTACCAAGGATTTGAACTTTGTGATGAAATCCTGGATTGTCTCAAAGTGATTTGGGCTCAATGTGATCAACTCATTTTCGAGGTGGTTTCCTCTCGTCTCATCACTCTTCCCAAATACTGACTAGAGCTTGAGAAATGCTTCATTAGGTTTAGTAATTATGATTATATACATGAAATAAAAGATCCCTCGAAATACTGAGACAATACATCTCGAATTACTCATCCAACCTGTTGAAATACTTGGATTTTTCCACAGGAGAGTTGGGCTCATTCTCAGTCCCCATGGTTACTCTATAGAGGCATTTTGAACTCAAATAGATCACCATTTCATCCTTTCATTCAAAATAATTGAATGGAGTAAGCAAAACATGATTCTTATCCATTTCTTCATGTGCATTGAGTGACAAAGACACTCGAACAACTTGCAATGCAAATACTCAAATTTGTTTGGAGGAGACCTTAGGTAGCAACTCAAACTCTTTGAATTCAACTTGCAGCTCCAAATAGCTCTAATACCATGTGAAAATATGATTCACAAAAATATCTAGGAGCTAAGAGAATCCTCACAACTCAAGAATTTCACAAACCGGAAAAAAAACAGTGAAAAGAGAAAAATTAACATGGAATAGTGCTAATAACCAAAGTTTGTATTATTGTCCAACATGTAAACATGTCTGGAACATGAATATAATACAATAGGTGAAAATCGTTATCATTTGGAGGCATACATGTGGCCAGGGATGATTTTAAGGAACCATACTTATTTAAAAGTGTATAAATGTTGGTGAATATTACCAATTCTTAAAACACCAACTATTAAATGATTGATGATATTTTTTACAAAATATTTTAATTTCCAAGGATTTTATATCGTTTATATAATAATTTGGCGATTTTTAGGGTAAAAAAAATTTACCCCATCAAAATTGGGCGAAACAGGGCTTCAAAAAATGCAAAATGATGAATCTTTTTGGGAGAAAAACATGGAAAAATAGACCACTGGGCTAAAATTCGCCCCTGAAATTATCCTTGCATGTAGCAGGCTTAGATTGGACCTCAAACCCCCCTAAGTGGACCAATGAGATCCCAAACCACCTCGAACAGTTGCAAATGGCCATGTGAATGTGGGTGAAGCATACTAGGACATAAAATGAGGGTAGACTAGGTGTGTTGGAGTGCATTGGTGAGTAAGAGTGGATCTAGGAAACAATAAATGGTCCAAAAGAGCAAAAAACACTCAAATACTATGCATGGGCACCTCTGGTCAAACCAATTCCTTGTTTTAAGGAGTGGGAGTTCCCCAAGGAATTAAGTGTCATTAATAGGAATGCATGAGTCTCCTAAATTATCAAATGTGGGTGTGTGTGTGTATTAATGAGTCCAAAACCCCCAAATTCCTTGCTAGACCAACATAACCAAGGTTTAAACCATATAACATAAGTGGAAAAAAATTGAAAATGTGTCCCAAGTGGTATATGACCATGGTACTAGGTGGTCTGTGCTCTACCAACCAGTTCAAGAAGTTGACATGGTTCTTTGAAATCGAGATCAAATTCTTCACATTTTGTAGGACAATATTCGCATGTCAAGAAACCGAATGAAACAATAAGTTTATCAACATCGTTTTGAGCACACTTCTCAAGTTGATTGTTACAGCTGATTTTACCACACATGGTGGATCACACATTTATGGCCTTCCCTGTCCCTCTGCATACTCTTTGGACCCCATGGACCATTTTTGTACCTTTGATGTTTCCAATATCATCCCTAAAAACATGCATTATTTTCCATACGTGACTTTTAAACCTATTCTAGCGTATATACACAGATATGACCCTCAAACCCACGTACATCGGGATGTGTTCAAAAGGCCAAATAGTTTTGGAGTTTTCCTTGATGTGGATCCAAGTCACTTATCTCTTGGCCTTCCATATGCCTTGATATCACTTGGATTTGACCTTCCATTACCGCATTGAAGCACTATATAAGGAACCCTTTGGATACATTGAAAGGGGAGGAATTGAAGAGCAAGAAAACTATAGTCCATTGTTGACGGATCTTATACTTGAGTCTACACCCCTTTGTCCCTTGGAGCACTTTGTGTTCTTCCCAAGCTTCCCTTTTCTTGTGAGCTTGCTATTGAGAGATGGAGGATTGAAGTGGTGGAGGCCCAGATGGAGGACTCAGTTTCTTCGGTTTGCAGATGTGCCGATAGAGGTTGTCACCATTGTAATCTCTGATTTATGTTAATAGAAATATCTTTTCCTGTCCAGTAATGTGTATTTAAATGAATATTGAATCCATGGATGATTTTAAATGGTTATATGTTATTGATTATATATGCTAGAGTAGGTCTAACACCATTATATAGCATGTTTGTCTTATTTGCTGAATGTTGAGAGAGCAAATTGCTAATACAAGCGAGAGTGGAAAAGCTCAACG
Source organism: Pseudotsuga menziesii (assembly GCA_001517045.1). Lineage (NCBI taxonomy): Eukaryota > Viridiplantae > Streptophyta > Pinopsida > Pinales > Pinaceae > Pseudotsuga > Pseudotsuga menziesii. The sequence continues at coordinate 425,225 of LPNX010838561.1, read as the reverse complement.
GGGATCTACATCAACCATCCGGAATAAGGTATGTTTCGAGATCCTTTAGTGTTAGATGTTTTGTTTCTCTTGCATATGGGAAAGGATTGATTTCTGTAGTTACTCTGTCTATTGTTGTACCCCAATCCATAGGAAGTTTTCTCCGTAACATAATTGGCGACCATACTAGGGAGTTCCTAGTCATTTCCTTTGGGGGTTTTATCGGCATTCAATGTTCTTGAATTGATCTGATTTCTCTATTCCTGAGTCATATTTGGGGGCATGTTTTCCTAGTAGTGTCTAATAGGAGTAAATTTTGTCTTAGCTTGTCTATTTACCTTCTTTTTTTTATCTCTTTTTCATCCTGTACGCGATTTTTGTCTTCACAATTGCGTGTACACGTGGTTTTTACTAGGACATCCGCATATATAAGCGGGTTTTCTGCACACAGTCGTGTATGCCCTGAGTTTTTCCTTTTTGGGGAAGATTAAGTGTTGCTGGGTAAGTTTGGATGATTGTTGAGTCTTCTTGGATGCTTCTGGAGTCTGTATACACCTCTGTTTCTGACCAGAGACGCTTTTTAGTTTGAGTTTTTTGAAAATGTTCTTGTCATTTCATTTTCTATTTTTTGTTTTGGGATTAGTGCATTAGGTCTCTTTTACCTTAGTGCTTTGCTTAGGTACTGTCTGATAGTTCTTGCAGAGTTTGGTGGTTGTAGAGTCATACTTTTGCTTTATTATCTCATTTTAATTCAAAAAATACAAAAACATTTGCTTTTTGCATCATTATGCATTGTTGCATTTTGCATTTTGCATGGTACTTGCATTAGGCTTGCTTAGGAAGTGTTAGTCATATTTTTATATAGTAGTTATTGCATATTCATTTGAAGGAAAATATTTCACTTCACATAGTAGCATACCCCGTTTTTCATTTGACACATTTATAGGGTGCACCTATAAATCAACGCATAATAAAATGAATTACACTCTTTTCTTTTATAGGGTGCACCTACAAGATTAGGTTTTAGGGTCTTGGAATAGTTCATTATGAGTAAATTATATAAGACCACTAAAGGAAACATTTATGTGTCTGTCCAGGTGAGAGTGTGAAATTCCTTTATATAATTAGTGTTTGTCATGATCCTCCTCTTACAAGGGAGTTAAGCACGAGGCAGTGTGAGCGGTTATTGATTGGGATGACCCCTGGTCATAACTGAGTAGCACGAGAGATATTTCCAGGATTGTATTTGTATCTGGGGGCTCTTTCAAGAGTTTCAGGATTTGATACCCTGCCTGTATGGTCAATCTTTCCTGTGACTGTTCGCCTAAGCATTGATTATATTGAGGTGACCTTAGTTGCCTTACCTAGGTTATCGAGGGGGTACTTCGCAAAGGTTATTCTATAAGTGTCCTGGCCAGGTAGGGGTCGGACATCACAGTCACTATATGTGTTGAAGCTGAGGGCCACTATAATTGGTTACGAACCTCCGCTTGTTGTGTATGGGAGTCTCAAGCCTTTCCTAGGTGAGACATACCTGCTTCATTCAGGAGCTCACATATCCTACCCTTGTTTGCTTGTGATTTGGCTTTACATTGTATAGGTGTATGCTCTGTGCATGCTAGTTTTCCTAGGGTTTGCATAATTAGATAGATTCTTTTTCATTTTTTAATTCATTATGGATTCAGGCACGGCACTTCGCCGTTCTCATAATGTAGCAGGACTTCTGCCTTAAAAGTATCCTCCTCCTTTGGGAGAGAGAAACAGACAGTCTGGGTGGAATACTTTCTCACATTGATTCACACACGATGGGAGATCACGAGGATGAGATTCCTGAGATGTCTTCTCCACCTCATGAGGTTGGGGATGCAAATTCTACTCCTGTATATGATCCTTCACTAGAAAGACCTTCACATTCTGATTATGATCCCTCATTCACAGGTCACTGGTATTGGTTACCAGGTGATTAGACTCATCATGAACTCACAAGCACTAGTTATATTCATTATGGCATGCCTGATATCCCTACACACAATTCGGCACATAATTCCGAGTCATAAATTGAACCTAGCACTACGCCTGGGGGCACTCCTATTCCTTTCCATGAGGAGATATTTGGGAGCACTAGTCACATTGCACCTTCCATCCCAGTGGTGGAAGCTACCTCACATGTCCATCCTAGACCTAGTGTTAGTAGTCATATGCAGATACCAAAATCAAGACGAGTGACCATAGGGAACACCACTTACATCCCTTCACATGTCCCTTCGTCCTCAAACCCTACTCCTTCGAATGCATTTTTGACAAACCTTCCTCCCCCTCATTCACATGGTCCTTAGGGCCGGAATATCACTCCTAGCCATGTTCGTACTGTGACTGCTTGCACGGTAGTATCTTAGAGTCAAGTACCTCCTGTTGTCTTGAGAGATCATATTCCTATTTCTGGATCGTCTCACAGTCCATTGCAAGGAGTTCCCCATATCCCTAACTATGGAGCTTCTCATGGGACATCCCATGGGACACCTTATGGATCTTCTCATGGAACTCTTATGGACCGCAGTATGGACAGAACTATCAAACCTATGGGTACGAGTATCAAAAACCTGCTTACTCTTCTAATTATGGATTTGTAGCACTGCATAGTCAAGGAACACCACATCATAATGCTTCCATGCAGCCCTACACAGGTCAAATAGGAGGAGGATATTATGGCCAAGGCCATGGTATTAACAGTAATCAGCCTTATATGAACCAGAACTATCAGGGAGCATGGCATAGACTGGCTCAACCTAGGCTCCCTTTCCTCGCAACATTGAAATTACCTGACTTATTGAGACTTATGAATGATCTGGTATCTCATGACACAACTTGGCCATTCGTCCCTAACAATATTCCCTCGGACATTCCCAAGTTCAAGGGAAAAGCAGGAGAAGATCCTAGTGAACATGTAACTACTTTTCACCTTTGGTGCTCTTCCAATTCCTTACATGACGACTCAATCCGTTTAAGGCTATTTCAATGCACCCTCACTGGGCCTGCAGTGAAATAATATATAGAGTTACCAAGGGGGGAATTCGTTTTGTTTGATGACCTTGCCATGACTTTCCTCAATCACTTTCAACTACCTATGCATTACGACATTGGTACAGAACTCTTGTCGACATTTAGACAAGACAAAGCCACACATATCTCGGATCATATTCCAGAGTGGCGTAGATGGAAGAGATTTATTAAATCCTTTATACCACCATAATTTCTTCTTGATTGGTTCCTCATTGCTCAAATCGTTGTTACCTTACATCGCGAAGGATGTTTCTACATCTAAAGTCCAAAATGAGGAACAAGTAATATTTAGTGCACAAGGGTTGGATTTGATCTACGCTCAATCTGGACTTTTGTATGAGATTATACCTAACGCTCTGTATTCTAGTTTCAATCCCAAAATCAAGCCTAGACCACATGCCAATGGCATTGTGGCTTATAAAAGTGCCAAACCTGCGGATTAGGTTATGAAACAAGTGAGCCAATTGTCTATTGATCAATCTGCTTCGGGACAAGCCACGGCTTCGTCTCAACCCACCCAAATGGTGAGTGTCCTTTCTGTGCAATCGTCATACTAGAAGGGCAACCAGCAGCCCAAAAGGAATAAGAAAAAGGGTAAAAATAATCCTAAGGGTGGGAACAAGAATAAAAATGCTAATTTTAATGACAAGAACGCCCGCAATGTTGGGGAGGACAATTAGTCTAAACGTAAGGTAAAGTTTTCTTGCAAATTGTGTAAGGAGGACCACCTCACTCACTTGTGCCCTCATATGGAAGATTCCTTGAGATTCATAGCACAGGGCCCTACTATGCTAACTAATCCTTTACCCCATAATCAAAATATGAACTTGATGACCAATGATCCTCATTGTGCATCGGGCAGAGATCAAAATTCATGGAAATCCAATACTGTTCATGGTTGCATCAAGATGGTACGTGCTACTAAGGTTGTGACTCATGCAAAAGATTATGGTTCGTCACAACCGGACCTTAGAAAAGAACCCGCTCCACCCGAGAGCCCTTTGCATATCGAAAAACCTATGGATAAACCTGAAATTGTACCTCGCATTCCTAAGGGAGTCCTAAAGCGTTCGGGGCACAATCTTAATGCCCGAGCTGCCCAGAACTATTCCATTGTTGAGGATTTGGGCCAAACTCCTTGTGCAATGTCTGCACTTGAAGTAATTCAATTTGTCCTCCGCAAAGTAAAGCCTTGCTTCCTGCTCTTGGGATTAATTATGATAACTCTTCTTCCGTCATCAAATTTGAAACCATGGCACTACAACCTTGCTTACCTTACTATGTGTCTCTTTTTATTCATGTAGAGTGTCTTAATATGACCATCAAATGCACTGTGAGTGACAATGGCGTTGCTGCTTCCGTGATGTCTTTGTCGTGTTGGAAGGGTTTGGGTTCTTTCGATTTGTCTCAATTTTCTACCATGTTGAATACCTTTGGTGGTAGACCATTTCTGCCACACGGGATTCTTCCTTTTCTTTAGTTCCAATTGGGAGGGAAGACCATCCCAATCAAGGTCAAGCTGGTTGATGCATCCCTTGACTACAATCTGTTATCACTCCAAGAAACTCCTCTAGGTTGAAGCTTAAGGATGCCTGGTAACTTAAAAGTTTTTAGGGTTTTATAAATGGATCAAGTCAGGTAACATATAGAACCTCACACTCTCAATACATGCATAAAATCAATCAGGGATAAGGCTTCTTACTACCAATGTTCTTAGGATTGATAATATGGTGCAGAGATGGAGAACTTATCATGCTGACAGATTCATACATAAAACAGATATATATAAATGGATAATCATAACAAGGAAGGTACTTATAATTCAAATCATCAATATTCCAATAGGATGACAGCTATCAGACATCAATAAACCTAAATAACCCTGAATAACACATTCAAGCATAAGCACAGAATAGAAAGAAAAAGGAAGCTGAACATATGATAGCAAAAGAGCTTAAATTAGGTCATGAGCAATATGAGAAGCTTGACAATAGTAATGGATAGTAATGGTCTACAAGACCCCTAAGTCAAACCATTTCAATAACATAAGTCTTAGGATTTATAGCCTTTACAAAAATATTCAAATCCTGAAAAATTGGATCTGATTTAGTAAAAATAGACAAAATAATTGTTTTTGCATAATTATGTCAAAAAACCCTAATTTAACTACTAGTCTATCTAACTGTAGAAATTGTTCACTGTTTGAACCTTCTGATAACTAAAGTGAGTACTAGAAATAAGTTCCACTGGTCCTCTGCTGATAAGTCATGGTTTTACTTAGACAATTCAGTGTTGGTGACCCTTTCTTCCTTTATGTCACTATTAAACTGAAGCATACCTCCCCTGATGTCATTCTTCAGCACCCTTCATCTTTATACTTCATCCCTAAACTATTCATGTGCCTCTTTATTCTTTCGGTGGTTAAGAGGCCAAAATATTGGAACTATTAGTTACTGAAAGCGCTGCTTTCGATAGCTAATGAACTACCTCAGCATCTGCTTAATCCACCCAAAGCCCTGTTTTTTCAAAAAATTCTTAAGCAACCTCCATAATTGTTCTTTCAAGTTTGTTTTCTTATCTTTCTTATTCAGCAGGCTCTATGTTAGGAAGGTTAACAGTAGCCTGGCTTGATTCTGGAGGGTGAAGGCTTACTGTAGCTTCAACTAGGATTTCCAATGTGAGGTGAGTGCTAGGGTTTGGCTTGGTCTCCTTCATCTGCAACCTCTAAAGCCGAATCATTCTATATAGCCTTGTGTTGTCCTTTAGGTATATTTTGTTTAGTCTTTTTAGAAAAGCATACCTTTCTCTCATCTCTAGGTAAGATTTGTGCAGCAGCTTGTTCCTCCTGGTCAATGTAGCATCGTTTTTCTTTATCTCTCTTTCTAAAATTTCCATCTCATACACTTGCCTCAACAACTGATTTATCCTTTGTGTATTGGGCTTGCTAGAGGAAGCCTTCTCTGTTGGTTCATATTGCTCTTTTGGTGTAGGTGATGGGAGTCCTCCAATATCTGCTACAAATTGCAATGCTAGGTCAACACCTTCCTCTCTTTCCTCTTCTGAATCTAAATAGGGTAGGTTCAAAATGTCCCCACTGTGTGTTGTAACTTCCTGAACCTTTTCATTGAAATCCAAGTTTATTTTGAACTTCTTGGATTTGGAAGAGGAAGGAGGCTGTTCTGCCATTGTTGGGGATATAGCCATCCTCTTCCTATTCCCACTCCTTGGTGTGTTAGACTTTTTTGAAGGAGACTTCCCCTTTTCTTCTGGCTGTAGGCCTGTTTCAAAACCATTCCAAAACAAGAAATAATCCCATGCCATATTTCTCCTATTCAGCAATTCTTAGATCGGGAGTTGGATAAGACCATGATGAGATAGTCTGTCAGCAATCTTGGTTGGCTGAGATTTCACCCGGTGTGCCATTTTTGCCAAGCTCCTATGTAAGTAGAAAGGTAAATTCAGTGGGATTTTTCTTGTGAAGTGGTTAATCAATTTGAAATGGTAAATCATCACCTTGTTGTATCTCCGTTCACAAGTTATGTAGACCATAATGGCCTTCAGTAATTGCTGCCACCTCTCTTCTAGCCAGGAGGATGGGACACTTTTCTTCCATACCACCCCTCTATGCTCAGGCTTCAGATAAGACATGAACTCTACATCCTTTGGAATGGTGGTTTTAAACCACTTCTCCCTGGGGCTAGGGATTTCAGTCACTTCAGCAATTAGGGTTTCATCTATCAAAAATTCTTCATTACCTATAATTTCCTTGGAGACATCAAAAGAGAGAGCAAATGCCTCAGCCAACTGCTGGTGTGAACCTTGAATTTTCTCACAAAACTTATAGCAGCCAACATCCTTGAAAAAATGACATACTTCTAGATGTTCCTATAGGTAGATAATGTCTCCCAACTCTCTCCTGAGGGAAATCCCTCCCTTCTTCATTTGCTGAATGTTACTCCTGGGTACCTACAAAAATCAATTCAAGTTCTGTGGAAGAGTGTTTTTAGCAGGCTGACTCTCATAGATGGTTTTTGGTGGTGAGAGTTCCTATAATAGAAGGTGCAATGTACTGAAGGATTTGGTGCTAATTATGAGGGTTTTCAACTACATGAGTGATGCTTAGGTCAAAGGATGATGACTTTGGTTGATGTTTTTAAGACCCCCTGCCCAACAATTATGTTTAAAACAACCTGGATACCCAGTGGAGATCTTCTGTAGTTCTTTGGACAGATGGATGGAAGAGTAGAGATTCCAGTCACTTCAGTCCTCATCAGCTGAACAACGACCTCCTCAATCATTCACTTGCACCTTGATGCAGTCTCCTATCTTTTCGATGGTTTATAATGCCCTTTGATGATTTTTGCTGCGTTGACGAGCCGTGATTTGATAGGTTTCTAATTATTTTCCTCTTTTCACCTTTTCGATTATTAAGGGCCCTCGATAAATTTTCTGCTAGCTGCTGAAAACAAGGCTTTCGGTGGCTAATGAAATGCTGACCTAATCACCTAAGCCACCGAAACCGATTTCCAAATAGCGCTGTAAAAATTGGCTTTCGGCGGATTGTGGTCTCTCTAATATCTCCTTTTAACCACTGAAAGATAGGCCTTTAAGTGGCTAATGAACCATCAAATATTTCTCCTAAGCCTTCGGAACCTATTTTTCCCTGACACATTTTTTTTGCTTTCGGTGGTTAATGCCGTCCTTCAAATGTTCGCTATGCTGCCGAAACTAGCACTTTTCGGTGGCTAATGAGTTGTTTGAAGGTCTTGCTTAAGCCACGGAAAGTTCTTTTACCAATTAATCGTTCCAGGAATATTTCGGTGGTTAACCTTTATTCTACATTTAATTGTTAGTTGCCGAAACAGAGCTTTTCGATAGCTAATGAGCTATTAAGAACCCTGCCTAAGGCACTGAAAGCTAAAATTTCCAATTTTCTCAAATATAGCAAACCGAGAGACCCTCAATCTATTAGTCATCTTTAAATATTTCATAACATGACTCGAATTCTTCATCCTATTAAAATAAATTTATTCTAGGAGATAACATATGGCTCCTACTTGGTGATGGGAACCCCCCCGTGAGGTCCCAAGAACCCTAGACCAAAATGCCTTTCCTTGAAAACAACTAAAAAACTTAACAGTATCATTTACTATTCCATTGAGCATGGAGTTTATTCTGTAAGAAAAAATAGCCTACTAACTACTAATTTACAATAAGAAGGCCTTAGAGCCTCAAATAAAATAAAGTTTCAGAAATCGCCCATTCACTGGGCCATCAAACACCTCTTCCCCTTCCAGATTCTGCAATTTGAAGGTGTTGTTCTTATGAGATGCCACAATGTTAGATTCTACCCCTAGGGAAGCCTCCTGCATGAGTGATAAGGAGGCATACCTCCTCTCTCTGAGAAGCAGGAAGAAATCAGAGTCAAAGGCATTTTCATAAGTTATTCTAGCCGAGTTATTAGTGGGCTTGATCTCAGTGGGGATCTTGCTATACATATTGTTGAACCTCTTGGTGAAGTTGGAGATATACTCCCCATTCTATCTTTTCAAGTTGCTAAACTTGGTGATATAATAGAGGTGGTCTCTCCTCTCTCCCCAATGGTTTAGAAATATGTCATCTAGGACTTCAATTCCTGCTACTGATCCAGCAGGAAGTTCTTTGAACCATTTCCTAACCTGACCATTTAGGCTTTGCACAAAAATCATAGTCCACACATATTCCTCTTATATATTGATGTTCTCAGCATAACTGTAGAATGCCTCTAGATGTTTTTCAACTGTTAAATCTCCCTCTCCTATAAATTTAGGCATGTACTTGAGATAGTCTCCAGTGGGCATGGCCGAGACGGGGTTAGGAAAATTCAAGGGGGCATACCTAGCTACCAAGATCCTTTCCATTTTGGTCAGAGGGATAGCCATAATGGAAATGGGTATGGAAAGGGTGGAGGAAGGTACTACTGGTGTAGTTGGTAGCTGAAAGGGTGATGGTGGTAAACTTATCCCAATGCAATCACCAGGGATTACATCTTCACAAGCAGTAGTGCTTGAAGATGCCCAAACCATAAAATTTTCTGATGCATTTATAAATTCTCGAGAATTAAATGTTTCAACAAAAGAAATAACAGCAGAAATATTTCTTGAAATACATGATGTAGCTTCATGGTCTGCCTTAGTGACTCTCTTCTGGATCTTGAAATACCTGATGTAGCTTTGTGGTCTGCCTTAGAATCTCTTCTGGATCTGAAAGAGGTGTTGTTGGTGGCCCTTGAGGGTTTGCTCTGGTACTTGGTCTTCTTGAAGCCACCTTATTTCAATGGAGTCTCCATATAGATGATTACAACCAGAATAGTTTCCAAACTTTTTCTATCATCAAATTAGGATCTGTGTCATCTCCCAGGGAAGCTGAGCTTCAGCCTCCTCTCCTCAGCAGTGGCACCAATTTGTTATCACTCCAGGAAACTCCTCTAGGTTGCAGCTCAAGGATGCCTTGTAACTTAAATGTTTTTAGGGTTTTCTAAATGGATCAAGTCAGGTAACCTATAGAACCTCACACTCTCAAGACATGTATAAAACTCAATCAGGGATAAGGATTCTAACTACCACTATTCAGAGGTTTGATAATATGGTGCAGAGATGGAGGACTTATCATGCTAGAAGATTCATACATAAAACATATATATATATATAAATGGCTAATCATAACAAGGAAGGTACTTATAATTCAAATAATCAATATGCCAATAGGATGACATCTATTAGAAATCAATAATCCTGAATAAACTTGAATAACACATTCAAGCATAAGCACAGAATAGATAGAAAATGGAAGTTGAACATATGATAGCAAAAGAGCTTAAATTAGGTCATGAGCAATATGAGAAGCTTGACAATAGTAATGGTCTACAAGTCCCTGAAGTAGAACCCTTTCAATAACATAAGTCTTAGGATTTATAGCATTTACAAAAATACTCAGATCCTGAAAAATTGTATCTGATTTACTAAAAATAGACAAAATAATTGTTTTTGCATAATTAGGTCAAAAAACCCTAATTTAACTACTAGTCTATCTAACTGTAGAACTCATTCACTGTTTGAACATTCTGATAACTAAAGTAAGTACTGGAAATAACTGCCACTAGACCTCTGCTGGATAAGTCACTGTTTTACTTAGACAGTTTAGTGTTGGTGACCCTTTCTTCCTTTATGTCACTATTAAACTGAACCATACCTCCCCTGATGTCATTCTTCAACATCCTTCATCTTTATACTTCATCCCTGAGCTATTCATGTTTGCCCAAAACTTGTCCTTCATGCCAAAATTCGATCATGTGCCTCTTTCTGCTTTCGGTGGTTAAGAGGCCAAAATATCAAAACTGTTAGCTGCTAAAAGCACTACTTTAAGTGGCTAATGAACTGCCTCAGTGTCTGCCTAAGCCATCGAAAGCCCTATTTTTTCAAAAATTCTTAAGCAACCTCGAAAATTGTTCTTTCAAGTTTGTTTGCTTATCTTTCTTATTCAGCAGGCTCTATGTTAGGAAGGTTAATAGCAGCCTGACTTGATTCTGGATGCTGAAGGCTTACTGCAGCTTCAACTAGGGTTTCGAGTGTGAGGTGAGTGCTAGGGTTTGGCTTGGCCTCCTTCATTTGAAGCCTCTGAATCCTAATAATTCTATAGATCCTTGTTTTTTCTTTTAGGTATATTTTGTTTAGTCTTTTTAGAAAAACATACCTTTCTCTCATCTCTAGGTAAGAGTTGTGCAGCAACTTGTTCCCCTTGGTCAATGTAGCATTGTTTTTCTTTATCTCTCTTTCTAAAATTTTCATCTTATACACTTGCTTCAGCAACTGATTTATCCTTTGTGTCTTGGGATTTCTAGAGGAAGCCTTCTCTACTGGTTCATCTTGCTCTTTTGGTGTAGGTGATGGGAGTCCTTCAATCTCCGCTACAACTCGCAATGCTACGTTAGCACCTTCCTCTCTTTCCTCTTCTGAATTTGAGTAGGGCAGGTTTTGAATGTTCCCACTGTGTGTTGTAACTTCCTGTCCCTTTTCACTAAAATCCAAGTTTCTTTTGACCTTCTTGGCTTTGGAAGAGGAAGGAGGTTGTTCTGCTATTCTTGGGGATATAGCCCTTCTCTTCGTTTTCCCACTCCTTGGTTTGCTAGAATTTTTCGAAGGAGACTTCCCCTTTTCTTCTGGGTGTAGGCCTATTTCAAAACCATTCCAAAACAAGAAATAATCCCATGCCATATTTATCCTCTTCAACAATTCTTGGATCAGGAGTTGGATAAGACCATGATGAGACAGTCTTCCAACAATCTTGGTTGGCTTAGCCTTCACCTGGTGTGGCATTTTTTCCAAGCTCCTGTGTAAGTAGAAAGGTAAATTCAGTGGGATTTTTCCTGTGAAGTGGTTCATCAATTTGAAATGGTAAATCATGGCCCTGTTGTATCTCCTTTCACAAGTTATGTAGACCACAATGGCCTTCAGTAATTGTTGCCACCTCTCTTCTATCTAGGAGGATGGGACACTTTTCTTCCATACCACCCCTCTATGTTCAGGCTTCAGATAAGACCTGAACTCTACATCCTTTGGAATGGTGGTTTTAAACCACATCTCCCTAGTTCTAGGGAGTTAAGTCACTTTAGAAATTAGGGTTTCATCTATCAGAAATTCTTTCTTACCTATAATTTCCTTGGAGCCATCGAAAGAGAGAGCAAATGCCTCAGCCACCTACTGGTCTGAACCTTGAATTTTCTCACAAAACTTATAGCAGCCAACATCCTTGAAAAACTAACATACTTCTATATGTGCCTCCAAGTAGATGATTTCTTCCAACTCTTTCCTGAGAGCAGTCCCTCCCTTCTTCATTTGTTGAATGTTACTACTGGGTACCTACAAAAATCGATTCAAGTTCTGTGGAAGAGTGTTTTTAGTAGGCTGACTCTCAGAGATGGTTTCTGGTGGTGAGAGTTCCTATAATCAAAGTTAGAGTGTACTAAAGGATTGGGCACTAATTATGAGGGTTTTCAACTACATGAGTGATTATTAGGTCAGAGGATGATGGCTTTGGATGATGTTTTCAAGACCCCCTACCCAGCAATTATGTTTAAAGTAACCTGGATACCCAGTGGAGATCTTATGCAGTTATTTGGATAGATGGATGGAAGAGTAGGGTTTTCAAGTCACTTCGGTCCTCATCAGCTGAACAACGACCTCCTCAACCATTCACTTGCACCTTGATGCAGTCTCCTGTCTTTTCGTTGGTTTATCATGCCTTTTGATCATTTTCGTTGCGCTGATGAGCCATGATTTGATAGGTTTCTAACCATTTTATTATTTTCACCTTTTCGGTGGTTAAGGGCCCTCAGGAAATTGTCTACTAGGTTCTACAAACAAGGCTTTCAGTGGCTAATGAATTACTGACCTAATCGCCTAAGCCACCGAAACTGATTTCCAAATGGCGCTGTAAAACTTGGCTTTCGATGGATTGTGGTCTCTCCGATATCTCCTTTTAACTGCCAAAACATAGGCCTTTCGGTGGACAATGGACCATCAGAGCTTTTGCCTAAGCCACCACAACCACTTTTTCCCCAACTCCTTTTTCCTTCTTTCTGTGTTTAAGGCCCTCCTTCAAACGTTTGCTAAGCTTCTGAAACCAGCACTTTTTGGTGGCTAATGAGTTGTTTGAAGGTCTTGCCTAAGCCACCGAAAGTGATTTTACCAACTAATCGATTGGGATAGATTTTAGTGGTTAACCTTTATCCTGTTTTAAACTATTAGCTTCCGAAACAAATATTTTCGGTGTTTAATGAGATGTTAAGAACCCCACCTAAGCCACCGAAAGCTAAAACATCCAATTTTTTCAAATATAGAAAAACTAGAGACCCTCAATTTGTTAGTCATCTTTAAATCTTTCATAACATGACTTGAATTCTTCATCCTATCAAAATAAATTTATTCTGGGAGATAACATCTCGCTCCTACTTGGGGATGGGAACCTCCCTGTGAGGTCCCAAGAACCCCAGAACAAAATGCCTTTCCTTGAAAAAAACTAAAAACTTAACACTATCACTTATTTTTCCATTGGGCATGGAGTTTATTCTGTAAGAAAAAACAACCTACTAACTACTAATTTACAATAACAAGGCTTTAGAGCCTCAAATAAAATAAATTTTCAGAAATCCGCCATTCATTGGGACATCAAACACCTCTTCCCCTTCCAGATTTTGCAATTTGAAGGTGTTGTTATTCTAAGATGCCATAATGTTAGATTCTACCTCTAGGGAAGCATCCTGCATGAGTGATAAGGAGGTAGACCTCCTCTCTCTAAGAAGCAGGCATAAATCAGAGTCAAATGCATTTGCATAAGTTATTTTAGCCAAGGTATCAGTGGGCTTGATCTCAGTGGGGATCTTGATATACATATTGTTGAACCTCTTAGTGAAGTTGGAGACAGACTCTCCATTCTCTCTTTTCAAGTTTCTAAACTTAGTGATATAATAGAGGTGGTCTCTCCTCTCTCTCCAAAGCTTTAGAAATATGTCATCTAGGGCTTCAATGCCTTCTACTGATCCAACAGGCAGTTCTTTGAACCATTTCCTAGCCTGACCATCTAGGCTTTGCACAAAAACCTTAGTCCACACATATTCTTGTTCTATATTGATGTTCTCAACATAACTGTCGAATGCCTCTAGATGTTCTTCAGCTGTGAAATCTCCCTCTCCTATAAATTTAAGCATGTACTTGATATAGTCTCCAGTGGGCATGACTGAGAGGGGGTTAGGCAAATTTAGGGGGGCATACCTAGCTACCAGGATCCTTTCCATTTTGGTTAGAGGGGCAGCCATATTGGAAATGGGTATTGAAAGGGTGGAAGAAGGTACTACTGGTGTAGGTGGTAGTTGAAAGGGTGATGGTGGTATACTTATCCCAGTGGAGTCACTAGGGATAGTATCTTCACAACTAGCAGTGCTTGAATATGCCCAAACCCTAAAATTTTATGATGTATTTATAAATTCCTGAGAATTGAATGTTTCATCAGAATAAATAACAATAGAAATATTTCTTGAAATACCTAATGTAGCTTCATTTGTAGCACTACTAGTCTTCCTTAGTGAATCCCTAGCTCTTCTCGGAATCTCTTTTGGATCTAAAACATGTGTTGCTGGTGGCCCTTGAGGGTTTTCTCTGGTACTTGGTCTTCTTGAAGCCACCTTATTTCAATGGAGTCAGCAGATAGATGATTACAACCAAAATAGTGTCCAAACCTTGTCTATCATCAAATTAGGATCTATGTCGTCTCCCAGGTAAGCTGAGCTTCAGTCTCCTCTCCCCGTCAGCGGTGCCAATTTGTTATCACTACGGGAAACTCCTCTAGGTTGTAGCTCGAGGATGCCTGGTAACTTAAATGTTTTTAGGGTTTTCTAGATGGATCAAGTCAGGTAACCTATAGAACCTCACACTCTCAATACATGCATGAAACTCAATCAGGGATAAGGCTTCTAAATACCATTATTCAGAGGTTTGATAATATGGTGCAGAGATGGAGAACTTATCATGCTAGAAGATTCATACATAAAACAAATATATATAAATGGCTAATCATAATAAGGAAGGTACTTATAATTCAAATCATCAATATGCCAATAGGATGACAGCTATCAGACATCAATAAACCTGAATAACACATTCAAGCATAATGTAGAAGGAGCAAGTCAACATAAGTCGACTTGAACGAAGACCGACTTAGTCAGCCAACTAAGTCGATGGACCGACTAAGTTGGTCGGACGACTAAACTAGTTAATTAAGTCGGCTAACTAACAGTCGTGTCGGTTCACCGAACCGACAAGTAGTTATTTTGTAACTGTTTGTAACTTGTATATATTAGGCTGTTGAGCCACACAAGAACTCAGTTCAGTTATGTGCTTTGTATGAACTCATTATAATAAAATATTCTGTTCTATCCAATCTGTTCTTGTCTTCTGTCTCTGTTTATATTTGTGTATGTTTTAGTATGTATTATTGGTAACCTTATGTGATCTTAGAGATTACAATGGTTCCGTTGCCGGTAGTACATGTCTAGAATATCTGTTCACATATGATACCAGAGTAGGAGATAAAGGACTGGTGGGAGTGTAAGATTGCAAACTACTTACAAAATTAAGCACGTAGGAACAGACTAACAGTTGCAGAAGCCAAAGCCATATTTTTCACCGAGACACACGAGAAGTTTGTTGAATCCGTGCCACAATTACTGAAGCAACTCCTGGATGAAAAATCCCGACGCAACTAAAGAAGAACAGTTGCTAGAGAAACTTATTCGAGGGGGTAGAACTAATCTGTTGGAGTGGTGTGAGAAGATTGCCGACAACTTCTTTGAAGAGCAAGCAATCGAAGACAGAACTTCAGTGGAAACTGTAAAAGCCAAATTCTACACAGATTTCACTGACCAATTTTTGTGCTCCTTACCGACCCTGCTGTTCAAGTTCCTGATAGATAAAGGAGCAGGCCATATCGTCGAACCTCGACCACCATTGTACGAACCGCCATCAAACACTAACTGAGCGGAGAAGCAAAAGAAGTGGGAGAAATTCATCACTGAAAGGGAGTGGGAATACTTCCTGAGCAAATAGACAGAACTATCCGCGCTTTCTAAAAAGCGTCGAGTAGGCTATGGGGGGGTAGCTGGTTGTGTGTCGGAAAGGGAGCATAGTGGATACCAGTCGACCAATCCAGTAATGAACAGTCGATCGAAGAGGACTCGCAGGAATAGTATTGTATGAAAGTATGTCGGACATTAAGAAAATCGAAAGGGACAAATGACAACAGAGAAGGGAAGCCAGACGTGAACGAGCCGATGAGCTGCGTCGAGAACAAAAACCTAGGGAGACCGACCGAGATGAGATTCCGCCAGAGTCGGGTCATGACCAACAAGAAGAAGGCGTAGATGATGAGACGGCCCCTCAGGATGACGAAGTGTGGATAGAGCAGCAAGAAGCTCTCCAAATAATGGTTCCTGATGAAGTAACCCTGTCCGCCGCCAATTCACATACCGTAATATAGATTATTATTGAAGACGACCTCCGACTGAGAGCTGGTGACATCACAATCTGGAGTCGACTCGGTGATGAACCGTACCCAGGACGACACCTTGTCATACGCTGACCGGTCGAAGGGAACTGGGTGACCTTTCAAATGGCACCTTCCTTTCGAAGTATCCACTTGCTCCTACCGACACATGAAGGAGCACCCCCCCTGCCACATACAACTTTAGAAGATACCCAAGAATCAGAACTGAGCACGCAAAGTGACAGTGGGCCATCGAGAAGACAAATTATCAACAATCCGCTGTACAGGGAGAAAGAATCAACCACCGACGGAAGCACAAGTTCCGTCGACCAAAACCCCATCGTCACCCCCACAGGTTCGACCGTATCAACAACCCCACCTCTTTCACCACCACCCACACCACCCACCCCGCCAACTTCTGAAAGTAGTGATAGTGATTCAAGCATGGGTCACGGCACTGCTCACATTCCTCTCTATGAGGGGGATGAAGACCCCAGACGACATTGGTTCATCTGTGAATCGACCTGGGAAGCAAACTAGGTCACGGATGAAGAACGACAGATGGCCCAGTTCACAGGGGCCCTACGCAAATGAGCCTTGACATGGTTCATGAAATTCACAGAAAGGACCCCCAAGGCGACCAAAGCTGAGATAAAGGCGCAATTCTTGTCCTTTTTCAAAACCCCAGACGCTAAGCACATGGAAGCCAAAAAGTTGAAAACTACCCAACAGAATCCAAGAGAAACTGTTCGCAACTATGACAAACGCTGGAAGGACCTACTGAGCCAGCTAGATTATGTTATTGATGAACAATTATTAATTCAATGGTTCCTTGCAGGTCTATCACAGAAAGTTCGCCGACATATCAGTCTGGAAACTTTCAAGACATATGAAGACGCGCTGACAAAAGCTCTGCAGGTCGAGATGGACGAAGATATTCCTGCATATCCAACAGACCACCGCCTGGAGGAACAGCTAGAAAATGTCCAGAAGTCTTTAAAAGAGTTGACCCTGAAGAATCAAGAGACCTGGTGTACAAACTGTTCGGTGGTCGGTCATTCAAAAGATACTTGTCGACAGCAGTACAGCCGACAAGATGTCCGTTTCGTGCAGACTAAAGCGTTTTGCGACATCTTCCAGGAACGTGGAGACCATTCTACAGCAGAATGTCCATACAACATGAAGAATGGAAAGGCTTCCTGGTGTGCCATCTGCGATACAAAAAGCCACAACATGGCCGACTGTCAACTGAACCTAAAAATTAGACAGAACTACCAGGCCGTCTACCAAACAAACGCAGTAGCACAGACTAATGAGCAGAGCAATTCAAACAATCAGAATGGGAAACAAGCTAACGACCGACGATATGAACGTCGATATGATAATCGATGACAAGGGTTTGGAAGAGGTCGATTCGTTGGGAATCGAGACATATGCACTCGTCGAACTAGCCAGTGCTTCATTTGCTATAAAGAGGGGCACAGATGCGCAGACTGTCCATACAAGGACAGAACTGACCTGAAATTTTGTACGCATTGTGGAGTAGGTGATCACTCCTTGGAGGATTGTCCTACTATGTTGGAAAAAATTAATATGAAAAATAATGTTAATGTCTTGTCCTGTGTACAAAAGAATGATGTATTACATACTAAAAATCTGCATATTGTCACTCGTCAAGGCACAAAAACCGGGCCTGATAACCCCCAAATTAGCAAAATACAAAACACAAATCATTATCCAGACCCTATAAAACAAAAACACACCTATCAAGAGGCATCACACATATTTCAAAACATCGCACAGCAAGAAGACATTATTCACAGTCGACTTAGCATGACACATCAGTTAACCAATCTCATTCAAACAGATGAGTCAGTAGCCCACTTCATTGATT
This sequence comes from Pseudotsuga menziesii, assembly GCA_001517045.1. Lineage (NCBI taxonomy): Eukaryota > Viridiplantae > Streptophyta > Pinopsida > Pinales > Pinaceae > Pseudotsuga > Pseudotsuga menziesii. The sequence continues at coordinate 407,218 of LPNX010838561.1, read as the reverse complement.
TATTGCATCAAATCAAAAGTACTCACTCTGAAAAAAAAACTAAGAACATCTGAAACCTAAATAAAAAACATAAAAATGATGTCGACCCTCTAGTCGACCTGGAAATCGAGGGTTTTCATGTCTGACAAGTGGTGCTTGATTTCGGGTCTCAGGTAAATATTATGACCCGGGACACATGGGAAAAGATGGGTAGACCTCGACTCTATGAGTCAGGCATTTATCTAAAACTAGCCGACCAAGGTCTCATCGAACCCATTGGGGTTTGGAAAAATGTAGACACAACCATTAAAGGAATCTCAACCAAGGTTGATTTCGAAATTATTGACCCAAAGGAAGGCTCTAGCTCCTTCCCAGCGCTTGTAGGTCGACCCTGGGGTCGAAAGATGAAAACTTCTATCTCTTTAGACAAAGAACGTATTAAGCTCAAAGGAAATGGCCAAAAGGTCATAGTACCTATCAATCCATCCCAAGGACAACCTTGGATTGAACCGATTGATGACGAAGTCAATATCCGACAACTTTATCAAATCCAGAACAATACCGACTATACCGAACCAACTACCCAAGGGGAGCTTTACTTAGGTAACCCAGACTCAGTTGGCTATAATTCGGACGCTGAACTCTATGACTGGGAGATAGAAAACTATGAAACACAAGCAAGAGGGTGCTGGACTATTCACACAGTATAGAAAAAACCCACCCGACAGTGCTTCATCGTATCAATTATCCCAAAAAATTTTGAAAAGAAACAAAGAGAATGCCCTACCTTACAACCCACGAACCTAAACAATACTCAACTACCCCGGTATAAGGAGAGCGAATCCCCAGTCATGCATGTCGAACAAGTATCTAAAAATATTGGAGAACATGGTCGACTGCAAAGCTTAGTGGAAACATTTACAGGTCAAGCAGCTAGATGGTGGGATACCCATCAATCAAAACTACAGACCTGGAAAACTGCTTCAACCTTCTTTGTCGAACGGTTCGGAGGGAATAAGCTAACACAGGAAGCCCAAATCCCTATCTTCACTCAAGGCCATAACCCAGAAGACAACATTAGGACTTGTGAAAAGGAGTGGAGAATACTTGGTTACAAAGACGAGAGAGCCTGGCCCCATTTGTTTCCTTCAACCTTAGACGACTTACCTAGCAAATGGTATAAAATGGAGGAAGCTAGGGGAGAAACCTTCTTTTGGAAGGAATTGAGAGACAAATTTATCAAAGACTTCCAGTTTATACCTCAATACGAGAACTTGGCTGAGACAGCACAGCAAATCAAACAATTTCTCCAGCTGACTGTCAATCATCCCTCCCAGACCGACCGACAGATCAAGGATTGCCATTCTATACAAACTGCACCCAGACCACAGTAAAACTGATTGCACTTAGAAAATGAACACACCATCGGCAAAAGCTTTAGATGGAACCCTGAACACAGTGAAACTAACAAACCTATCTATTCCATCTTGAAAGTCGAGACCACAGATAAACCCGACCTGGATAGAATGACTGCAGCCGACTTTCCTGCTACATTCTCACAGTTTAAGGAGGGAAGTTGGCTGATCAATGAAGCTAAAGCACCAGAGTGGCTGGATGCAAAAGTGAAAACAAAGGAGGTCGACATTTCAAATGACGGCCGTCCAAAGATAGCTAAGATTGGAGACTATTGGAACGAACATCAAACCACTGAAATCGTAAACCTACTTAGAGAGTTTCAAGATGTCTTTGCACGGGACTACAAAGACTTAAAAGGACTAGTACAGGAAATGGGAGAAATGAAAATAGATACTAAACCTGATGTCCAACCTGTTAAAAAATGACCTTATAAACTAGCTCATAAGTATAAGGAAATAGTTAAGAAAGAAATAGACAACATGTTAGAAGCAGGAATCATTTACCCCATCGACCAGTCGGAATGGGCAAGCCCCATGGCCGTACAGCCTAAGAAACATGACCCGACTAGGTTAAGAATTTGTGTCGACTTTAGAGAGCTTAATAAAGTCACACTAACCGATCCATTCCCAACCCCTTATGCTGATGAAATCTTGAATGAAGTGGCAGGACATGAATGCTACTCATTCACAGAAGGATTTTCAGGATATAACCAAGTACCTATAGCCAAGGAAGACCAAAAGAAAACAACATTTGTCTGTGAATTTGGCTCTTTTGCTTATAGGGTTATGCCTTTTGGACTAAAGAATGCACCTGTAGTCTTTTCCAGAATTGTTGTAAAAATTTTTCAAGAATACATCTATAAAACCATGGCAGTCTACTTCGACGACTGGGCTATCTACTCCACCCTAAAGGACCACTGCACATGGCTCCGACTTATGCTGGAGAGATGTCGACAGATCCAAATCTCCTTAAACATTAAGAAGTGTATCTTTATGACCCCCATAGGGATACTACTAGGACATGTTGTTTGCAAAGATGGTATTAAGGTTGATTTTGCCAAAATTAAAATCATCCTCGACTTGAAGCCTCCAATAAACCCTAAACAAGTTCGGGTGTTATTGGGACATACAGGGTATTATAGGAAGTTTATCAGACATTACTTCGACATGACCTACCCTTTGGAAGAGCTGCTAAAAGAAGATCAAGAATTCAAGTGGACAGAGGAATGCCAAATCTCCTTCAACACATTAAAGAGAAAACTGGTCGAAGCCCCCATACTTAAATTTCCAAATTGGTCTACCAAATTTCATGTGCATATTGATGCATCAGGGATAGCTATTGGAGCAATCTTGACTCAACCAGGGGCTGATGGAATGGATTACCCAATAGTTTACAGCAGTTGAAAAATCAATAAGGCTGAAAATAACTATTCAACCACTGAAAGAGAAGCCCTAGGTATGGTCTTTGCCCTTCAAAAGTATCGACATTACCTGTTAGCCAACCCCTTCATATTTTACACCAACCATCAAGCGTTGAAATACCTTGTTAATAAACCCCTTAATCACGGAAGAATTTGTCGATGGCTACTTCTTTTTCAAGAGTTTGAGTTTGAAGTAGTGGTCTGACCAGGAAAGCTCAATGTCGGGCCCGACCACCTATCTCGTATCGACACAGGAGAGGAACTGACCGAAGTCGACGACGACTTACCGGACGCACACCTATTTCGTATAGAAGTGGTACCAGAATAACTGGAAGAGATAGCACAATTCTTAGAGATGGGTCAGGCACCAGAGGGTCTGAACACTAAGAAAAAGAAAATCCTAGCTATGAAGGATGCCCCATATAGCCTCATCAATGGATTTCTATATAAAATGGGGTTATACAATGTCCTTAGAAGATGTGTACTCGACCATGAACGAGACCAGATCATGCACGAAGCACATTATGGACCAGCAGGAGGACATTTTCAAGCCGACACAACTGCCAGGAAAATCCAACAGTCGGGATTATGGTGGTCGACACTTCACAAGGATTGTAAAAACTTTGTTAGTCGATGTGACAGATGCCAATGACTTGGTTGACCACTACCAAGCACAGAAATGCCCCTGATCTCTATAAACCCTAGTCTCACATTTGAAATTTGGGTTATAGACTTCATAGGACCATTCCCTGTCCCAGCCCGACGATCAGGTGCCAGATATATTATCACTGCAGTGGAATATGTCACTAAATGGGAAGAAGCTGAACCTGTCGAAACATGTTCAAGTGAGGTAGCCGCTAAGTTCATCTATGAAAACATTATTACTCTATTTGAATGTCCACTCACATTGATCAGCGACCAAGGATCTCACTTCATTAACAAAACCATCCAAAATCTGACCGACCAGTTTCACATCAACCACCGTCGAAGTACAGCATACCATCCTTAGTCGAATGGTGCGATTGAAGCCTTCAACAAAACATTGACAAAAGGGTTAACAAAAATATGCAATACCGACAAAGATGACTGGGATGAGAAAATCCCTGCAGTCTTATGGGCATACAGGACTGCGTATAAATGGTCGACCGACCAAACTCCCTTTCGACTGGTATATGGCCAAGAAGCAGTCGTCCCCCTACACTTCCGACAGCAGGCACCTATTGTAGCTCACCTACTACATATCGATGTCAAGCATGCAAGAAAGGATCGACTGTTCCAACTCAGTAAGCTGGAAGAACATAGAGTTATGGCTATTCAACACCAGGAAATCCAAAAACAACAGCAAAAATCCTGGCACGACCGTAACATCAAGAACAAAAACTTGTCGGTCGGAGACCTTTCTCTACTCTATAACAGTCGAGTAAAAGGAAAACCAAAGAAACTGCACACAGAATGGATGGGAACCTATGTTGTCGATGAAATCCATCCCAATGGTTCAGTCCGACTAAAAACATTACAGGGCCTAGTATTTCGGAAGCTCGTCAATGGATCCCGACTTAAACGATACAGAAATTGATCCAAAATATATATATATATATATATATATATATATATATATATATATATATATAACGACTGTAACTGTCACCCGAAACCTATAAAGAGTTAGAAAAATCCCAAAAACAAAACAATCCATTCAAAAATACCCAGCATGACAGCAACTCACCCCTTCGACAACCGACATCATTTTCATCGACCATCCTCATCGACCAGTCATGCCAACCGTTTTCATCACCGAAACCGACCGTCGACCTCGAGAGTCCCATCACACATTAATGGCCTCGAGCACCGAACTAGATCCCCCAAATTGCACTCAAGTATTACAGTTGGACTGTCAAGTCCGCCATTAATACAACCAGTTCGCCACTCCACCATTCCCACGCCTATAAATAATGGACCGTCGAAAGTTCATTCACCACACCCCTTACACACAGAGCACTCGCATCCTCTGTCGACCAGCACCCACGAACTCTATTCAAATTCCGACCAATCCAAAATCATGGCACCCAAACTCACCCGCACTGCGGCGAAGGCCAAGGAGTTTCAGGCCGAGGACACACCCTTGGTCCAAAGACTGAAGAATATCAAAACTGCCAAAGTCCAGGAGGGTCCATTTCAGAAACTCTAGGCTGAAATCCAAGACTGGGCATATGAAGGAAGTAAAATGACCCAGGCCGCTGAGAAAGTCCGGAACAACAGCATTCTCCAGTACCCTAACGCACCATTGATGGCCAGCTTCGGCGAGATGAAGGAAGCCGCTGTTAAATTTATTATCATTCGTTACCACAACGACCGATTCTACTTCGACCAACCGATTGACATCACCGGGGATGTTATTTCGACGCTTACGGGTCTGTCGAACAAAGGCGACCCTGTCCCAATTGGGATTAAGGAGGGACTCGTCCAAGAACTTACAGGCACACCGACTGGGAAAAACTCTAAAGGATTAATGATAGGATAGATTGCGACCCGGACACCACAAATTGTGGAAAAAATAATCGCAATCACCCTTACCTTGGCCGGTCGAAGCAGCGACCTTAAATTGGAGATGTTGGAGGCAGTCGACACAATCGCCACCAATGGAAAAGTCTACCGATGGGGAGACTATGTCACCGACATGGTCAAAACCATCTGTGAACGTTGCCAGGAGACGGGAGGTATCATCAAATTCCCCTCCTTGATTATCTGGATAGTCATGTATCACTTCTGTCCGGAAGGCAGTCCAGTCTTGCTGGAGCCGACTAGATTTGAAATGCACCGTTTCAAACCCTTCTCACAAAAATGCACCCTACATGAGCTAGCACAGGGGAAAGTCTTCTTGGAGACTTGGTTCCAGCAGTTAAAGGTTCGGACGACGAGGTGGAGGGTGCCCCAAAACATCCGACGAAACCTCCCTGCCGACTCACATATCCAGTTAGCACTTGACCATACATCAGTATGGTACATCCGAGGCCAAGACCCCAAAGCACAGGACCTCGATTATTACCCAACAGTTGAACAAATTTTCAGAGAATTGACCCGACAGGCAGGAACAAAGGTACCAATTCTGGAGGCTACCAAAAAGGTCGACTTCTCTACCATCGAATCGCTGACAGACCAGGAGAAGGAGGAGGACTACGAGCTTAATCTATATATCAGTACATTCATGTCGGAGGATGCCTCGACTGTGACCACTAGTCAGGTGCATATTACTATCAAACCTCCGACTGCACAGGTCGTCGAACCCCGGCCACCAGAACCACAACAACCAACCATACAAACACAGCCAACAGTGCAACAGACAACTCCTCCGGCTCCTGCAATCGTCAAACCCACTCCCGAACCAACAGGTGAAGTCGAAGAGGATGACCCTGAGTATGCCCTATCCAAGAGCAACATTAAGAAGCTTGCTAAGGAGATAGCGGTTGCCAGAAAAAGACTCAAGACTCAAAAACAACAAACAAGAAGGGGTAAGCGCAAACTTATTCTTGACTCGTCCGACGATGACGAAGAACTCGCAGCCACGGCTGTCGACATTGTTGAAGACACCCGCGCCAATAAAGTGTCGGTTGAAACCCAGTTTCAATGATATATTGAGGCAGGCGCCCCAGAAGAATGGCCTAAGAAAACTAAAACACAACAGACACCTGAAAACATCGTCGACCTTGTGTCGACCCCCCCTCCTCCATCCCCGACGCTTGTAGTCGAAGAACAAGCACCGGCAGAACAGTTGGGCAGCCCCATGGAAGACTATCAAAGAGCAATTCCGAAGGCACTAAGAGCCAGGGCCAACAAAGACGCTGAGCTTAGAGCCTTCTTCATGACACTGCCTACACTCTTCCAGTCGGCATAGAAAATACGGATGACAACTCCTCTCAAAGCACACAAACAGATCTACGCCCAAGAAACATCGACATTTACTAGGATCGACGACGGAGGCGACGTGATTGGATCCATCCATTCTTTCACAGAGAAACTCGACGCCGAAGCCCAGAACGAACCACCCACATCACCGTCGGAAGAAAGTATCTCTTCTGACCAAATCCCACCAAACAGTCCCGTCACTCTTTTGTCCCCCACTTCGTCTCCACCTCCACCACCATCATCCCCACCACCTCCGCCACCCTCTGACTTACAGCCAAACCCACCATCATCCTCACAGTCGGAAGTAGTCATACCACCTCTTCCAGCAGAAAAACCACCGTCCCCCATACCCCCTCCTCAAAAAGAAACAATCCCGACTTCTATACCAACTAACCAAGCAGAGCAACCCTCGGCCTCAGTCCCACCAACCACAGAACCCACTTCCACTACTGCAGGTACCCAAGAACCACAGCCAGACACCCAGAAGAAAAAGAAAGAGCACCATCGAACATCCGGCATGAAGATTAGCCTAAAAGATGCAAGTTCTCTAACCGACTCAGAGGTCGGCCAACTACTCAAAACCTTGGCCAAAGAGTCAAAGAAGAGGACGGTCACCAAAAGTAAAGAGCTCAAAGACAAGGAGGTAGAACAGGTCGAGTTTCTCGGAAAATACAGGTCTCTTGCACAATCTATCGTCCCAGGCCCGGTCGAAGACGCTACAGATCGACCTCTGGAAAGGGCATACCAGCTATTTGAAGGCATGGTGTCGACTATACAGACACATCTCCAAGAGACTAAGGCAGCGCAAAAGGAAGAGACTTCCTGACTACTCCTGACACAGCACACTGCATTTTCCGAAGCCTACAAAGTCTTACAGGACCATATGCAGGAGTCCATTGTTACTGAGGAAGTACTGAGAGACTGGCCTACTCATTATGGGCAAGTCTATCATCAGACCAGGCAGACAAGACAAGGTATTAAGGTCTTGGAGGGACGTAAGTCGACAGAGGCAGCAATGAGGCAGACCATTAAAGAGCATATTGTGATGGAAAATAGTAAACTGCAGAAACTAGAACGAGAAGCTCATTAGTGGGTTCAGCAAGCCCTTCCAAACATAGAAAAGGTTGACAACATCTACCCGCAGATGCAACGACTCCTTAATGCTGCAGAAGAACAGAACCAAATGCTGGGTTCCAACATGGAGAACATTGTAGAAATTCCCATGGCAGGAAAGATGTCGGTACTTTCAAATATTACTACTCTGACGATCAACATCCAGAAAGCTTTGCAGACCTGGACAGATTTCCAGCACCAGCTTGCCATCACTGCACCAGCAATAGTCGAAGTATGCATCCAGTGAAGACCGACTGTCCGTCTGCACAGTCCACCTCAGTAGCAGTTGCAGGGTTCGACAGGCAAAAATTTTTTTACCTCCCTGTTTCTTCGGGATGAAGAAACGTTTTGTTCGTGGGGGAGATGTAGAAGGAGCAAGTCGACATAAGTCGACTTGAACGAAGACCGACTTAGTCAGCTGACTAAGTCGATGGACCGACTAAGTTGGTCGGCTGACTAAACTAGTTAATTAAGTCGGCTAACTAACAGTCGTGTCGGTTCACCGAACCGACAGGTAGTTATTTTGTAATTGTTTGTAACTTGTATATATTAGGCTGTTGAGCCACACAAGAACTCAGTTCAGTTCTGTGCTTTGTATGAACTCATTATAATAAAATATTCCGTTCTATCCAATCTGTTCTTGTCTTCTGTCTCTATTTATATTTGTGTATGTTTTAGTATGTATTATTGGTAACCTTATGTGATCTTAGAGATTACAACACATAAGCACAGAATAGACAGAAAATAGAAGCTGAACATATGATAGCAAAAGAGCTTAAATTAGGTCATGAGCAATATGAGAAGCTTGACAATAGTACTGGTCTACAAGTCCCCAAAGTTGAACCCTTTCAATAACATAAGTCTTAGACTTTATAGCCTTTACAAAAATATTCAAATCCTGAAAAATTGGATCTGATTTACTAAAAATAGACAAAATAATTGTTTTTGCATAATTAGGTAAAAAAACCCTAATTTAACTACTAGTCTATCTAACTATAGAACTCGTTCACTGTTTGAGCCTTCTAATAACTAAAGTGAATACTATAAATAAGTGTCACTGGTCCTCTACTAGATAATTCATTGTTTTACTTAGATAGTTTAGTGTTGGTGACCCTTTCTTCCTTTATGTCACTGTTAAACTGAAGCATACCTCCCCTGATGATTCTTTAGCTCCCTTCATCTTTATACTTTATCCTTGAGCTATTCATGTTTGCCGAAAACTTGTCCTTCATGCCAAAATTTGATCTTGTGCCTCTTTCTGCTTTCGTTGGTTAAGAGGCCAAAATATCAGAACTCTTACCTGCCGAAAACGTTGCTTTCCGTGGCTAATGAACTGCCTTAGCGTCCGTCTAAGCCACTGAAAAACCTATTTTTTCACATATTCTTAAGCAATCTCCAAAATTGTTCTTTCAATTTTGTTTTCTTATCTTTCTTATTCAGTAGGATCTATGTTAGGAAGGTTAATAGCAGCCTGTCTTGATTCTGGAGGCTGAAGGCTTACTGTAGATTCAGCTAGGGTTTCCAATGTGAGGTGAGTGCTAGTGTTTGGCTTGGCCTCCTTCATCTATAGCCTCTGAAACATAATCATTCTATACATCTTTGTGTTGTATTTCAAGTATCTTTTTTTTAGTCTTTTTAGAAAAACATACATTTCTCTCATCTCTAGGTAAGAGTTATGTAGTAGCTTGTTCCTCCTGGTCAATGTAGCATTGTTTTTCTTTATCTCTCTTTCTAAAATTTCCATCTCATACACTTGCCTCAAAAATTGATTTATACTCTATGTCTTGGGCTTGATAGAGGAATCCTTCTTTGCTGGTTCATCTTGCTCTTTTGGTGTAGGTGATGTGAGTCCTTCAATCTCTACTACAACTTGCAATGAGAGGTTAGCACCTTCCTCTCTTTCCTCTTCTAAATCTGAATAGGGAAAGTTCAGAATGTTCCCATGCTGTTGTAACTTCCTGGCCCTTTTCACTGAAATCCAATTTTATTTTGACATTATTGGCTTTGGAAGAGGAAGGAGGATGTTGTATTATTGTTGGGGATATATCCCTTCTCTTCCTTTTCCCACTCCTTGGTGTGCTAGACTTTTTTGAAGGAGACTTCCCCTTTTCTTCTAGATCTAGGCCTATTTGAAAACCATTCCAAAATAAGAAATAAACCCATGCCATATTTCTCCTCTTCAACAATTCTTGGATCAAGAGTTGGATAAGACCATGATGAGACAGTCTGCCAGCAATCTTGGTTGGTTGAGCCTTCACCTGGTGTGCCATTTTTTCCAAGCTCTTGTGTAAGTAGAAGGGTAAATTTAGTGGAATTTTTCCTGTGAAGTGGTTCATCAATTTGAAATGGTAAGTCATGGCCCTGTTGTATCTCCCTTCACAAGTTATGTAGACCACAGTGTCCTTTAGTAATTGCTGCCCGCTCTCTTCTAGCCAGGAGGATGGGACACTTTTCTTCCATACCACCCCTCTATGTTCAGGATTCAGATAAGACCTAAACTCTACATCCTTTGGAATGGTGGTTTTAAACCATGTCTCCCTAGTTCTAGAGAGTTCAGTCACTTCAAAAATTAGGGTTTCATCTATAAAAAATTATTCCTTACCTATAATTGCCTTGGAGCCATCGAAAGAGAGAGAAAATGCCTCAACCACCTGCTGGTGTGAGCCTTGAATTTTCTCACAAAACTTATAGCAGCCAGCATCCTTGAAAAACTGACAGACTTCTAGATGTGCCTCTAGGTAGCTGATGTCTCCCAAATATTTCCTGAGAGCAGGCCCTCCCTTCTTCATTTGTTGAATGTTACTCCTGGGTACCTACAAAAATCGATTCAAGTTCTGTGGAAGAGTGTCTTTAGCAGGATGACTCTTAGAGATGGTTTTTGGTGGTGAGAGTTCCTATAATCAAAGGTGGAGTGTACTAAAGGATTGGGCGCTGATTATGAGGGTGTTCAACTGCATGAGTGATGCTTAGGTCAGACGATGATGCCTTTGGTTGATGTTTTCGAGACCCCATGTCCATCAATTATGTTTAAAGCAACCTGGATACCCAATGGATATATTTTGTGGTTCTTTGGACAGATGGATGGAAGAGTAGGGTTTCCAGTCACTTCGGTCCTCATCAGCTGGACAATGACCTCCTCAATCATTCACTTGCATCTTGATGCAGTCTCCTATCTTTTCGTTGGTTTATCATGCCCTTTGATGATTTTTGTTGCACTGATGAGCCATGATTTGATAGGTTTCTAACCATTTTATTCTTTTCACCTTTTTAGTGGTTAAGGGCCCTCAGGAAATTGTCTGCTAGCCACCAAAAATAAGGCTTTCGGTGGAGAATGAAATGCTGACCTAATCGCCTAAGCCACCAAAACCGATTTCCAAATGGCACTGTAAAACTTGGATTTCGACGGATTGTGGTCTCTCCAGTATCTCCTTTTAACCACCGAAAGATAGGCCTTTCGATGGATACTGAACCATTAGAGCTTTCTCCTAAGCCACTAAAACACTTTTTCCCCAATGCCTTTTGCCTGCTTTCAGTGGTTAACGCCCTCCTTCAAATGTTCACTAAGTTGTCGAAACCAACACTTTTTAGTGGCTAATGAGTTGTTTGAAGGTATCGCCTAAGCCACCAAAAGTGCTTTTACCAACTAATCGATTGGGCCAGCTTTCGGTGGTTAACCTTTATCCTGAATTAAACTGTTAGCTACCAAAACAAAGCTTTATGGTGGCTAATGAGCTGTTAAGAACCCCGCCTAAGCCACCGGAAGCTAAAACTTCCAATTTTCTCAATTATAGAAAAACGAGAGACCCTCAATTTTTTAGTCATCTTTAAATATTTCATAACATGACTTGAATTCTTCATCCTATCAAAATAAATTTATTTTGAGAGATAACACAATCTTTTACTGGGCCGAAATTGGATGTATAGTATGCAAGCCATAGCCTCTTCTCTCTTTCAAGTAGTATGCTTTCCATTTAATGGGAAGATTGTTATGATTGATGAGACATCATTCCATAATCCGAGTGTTAGTGCATCATCGGGAGATTCTATCCCGATTATCAATCATTCTCAACCGAAAACTGGGAGTGTGGGTGTGGGTATGTATCCATCTCTTATAGGGACCTTTAGCTGTCATGTGCCCGTTCTTATGATCGGATCTAGTTTTGGTGGGGCTTTGTCTTCGTTGAAATTGGTGTCTTTTCGCACTACCCATATGGAAGATCCTTGGATTCTTCCTTCATCAAGTCCTTCGAATGGACCTGTCAAAACGAATGTGTCATTTCCTGTAGCAATGATAGCATATCAAGCGAATCTTGATTGTGTTGTAGAGCCTAGTCCTTCCTCTTTGTGGATGGAGGAGGAGGACCTGTATGTGTTTCCTGCATGGGAATTTGAGTTCTCTCATGCATATGATTGCCTTGATGATGTTTTTCCATCAGATGAAGCCATTATTGAGGCCATGTCTAGGGTTGAGCCACCTTGGGAAGAGTTACATCATAGATCATATTTTCTTCCTGAGATTAACCGTATGGAGCGTGAGGACTTTAGGGAGATTCTTAGCAAGAATATTGGTAGTCCCATGGTTCCATTGAGCTCCCTTGGTTAGATGGCTGATGCGAACATGGCAAATTTATCGCCTACTATTCCTATCAATATTTCTCGTGATCCTAGCAAAGTGGAGAACGTCTACATTGGGGCAGATTGTTCCCCTGATGAAATCAAGGTGTATACTAAGCTATTTAAAGAGTTTCGTGACATATTTTCTTGATCATATGAGGAAATTCCAGGTATCGACCCTCGTATTGTCAAACATGAAATTAATACCTATCCAAATGCAAAGCCCGTTCGACAACATTTGTGTGCAGTGAATCCTAGAAAAGCAGCCACTATTAAGGCTGAGATAGAGAAGTTGTTAAAAGCCGATTCTATCTATCCCATTCCCTTGATGGAGTGGGTTTAAAATATCGTTCCGGTTGATAAGAAGCAGGGAGTGATCCGTATATGCACTGATTTTTGTGATTTAAATTGTTCTTGTCCTAAGGATAATTTTCCCACACCATTTATTGATTAGATTTTGGATGTGTGTGGGAAGCGAGGTATTCTCCTTCATGGATGATTTTTTCGGATATAATCAAATTCATATCAAACCTGAGGATCAACATAAAACTGCATTTATTTGTCCTTTGGGTACATTTGCATATCAGAAGATGCCTTTCGGTCTTAAAAATGTCGGAGCCACATTTCAGCGGGCCATGACCTTAATTTTTCATGATCTCAAAACAATTATCGAAGTGTATTTAGATGATCTTGCTGCTCATTCTCATATGAGAGTGCGTCATCCATACCATTTGAGATTAGTATTCAAGAGATGTCGCCATTACCAGGTTAGTTTAAATCCTCATAAGTGCATATTTTGCATGACCGTTGGTCCCTTTCTAGGGTTCACTGTATCCAAGGAGGGTATAAGATTCGATCCCTTAAAGGTTGAGGAAATACTTCAATTGTCTCCCCCATGTAATATTAGACATCTTTAGTGTTTGCAAGGCATGGAAAATTTCTTGCGGATATTCGTGGTTAATTTTGACAATTTGAATAAATAATTTATGTGTCTTTTAAAGAAGGACACTACTTTTTACTGGGATGAGCATACCCAAGAGTCCTTTGATGCTCTTAAGCGAGCCTTAGCATTGGCCCCCATGCTTAGTCCACCTGACTATAGCCGTGGTTTTTTTATTTATGTGGCCGTGTCCATGGAGACGGTTGGTATGGTTTTGGTTCAGGAGGATGAGGAGCTCCATGAGCATGTCATATATTATTTGAGCCAGAACCTTATTGATGCAAAAATTCATTATTCTCATGTGGAGAAACTTGCCTTGGCCACCATTCATGCGGTTCAGAGATTGAGACATTACATTCTCCTTTTCCAAACCTTGGTGATAGCTCATGTCAATCCATTTTAGTTCATCCTCACTAGAAGGATGATAGGGGGAAAATATAATAAGTGGATTGTTATTTTGCAAGAATTTGATCTCGAATTCATTTCGGTGAAATTGAAGAAATCGTTGATCTTTACAGAGCTCATTTCTGATTTTCCAAGTGTGGAGGAGGAGGAAGTTTATGAGGATACATTTGTTGATGAGCATATTTTCCTTATCTCAACTTTGGACCCATGGTATGGGGATATCATTGTATATTTGCAAACTTTGAAGGTCCCTACTCAGCTTTCATGGGATGAGCGACGATGATTACGTCAGGTATCTAAGAACTACCTTATAGTGGATAACACTTTGTAACGTCGTGGGGTAGATTCCATTTTGCATCGTTGCTTAAACCATGATGAGGCTGAGGTTGTGCTGAATTATTACCATAGAGGGCCATGTTGTGGTCATTTATTTGGGCTTTCTATAGACCAAAAAATCTTGAGAGCGGGATATTTTTGGCCATCGATCTTCAAAGGTTGTGTCAATGCGGTCAAGAAGTGTCACCCTTGTCAGATGTTTGCACGTAATATGCACTCACATGCTGCCCCGTTACATCCGATTATCACCTCTGGTCCCTTCACCAAAGTGGGAGCTTGACTTCATGGATTTCAACCCAGCTTTGGCTGGGGGGCATCATCACATTATATTGGCTGTCGATTATTTCACGAAATGGGAAGAGGCTATGCCCATGATTAAATTCGACGGTGAGATAGCCGCGCATTTCATTTTCAACCAAATTATTACTCGGTTCAGCATTCTGAAAGAGCTTGTCACTGACCATGGTAGGCACTTTCAGAATATAATGATGGAAGAGTTGGATTTGAAGTTAGGGTATAAGCAAGAGCACTCCTCTTCTTATTACCCTCAGGCGAATGGCCAGATTGAAGCAGTGAATAAATCACTTAAGTCCATTCTCCAATGAACCATCACGCAAAGCAAGATGAATTGGCATATCATGTTATATCCTTCTTTGTGGGCCTATAGAACCATAGTTAACACTACCACTGGTTTCTCTCCATATCATCTCATACATGGGGTGGAGTCTATCTTACTGGTTGAATGCGAAATCCCTTCGTTGAAGCTAGCTATAGAGCTTTTACCAGACACTTCTGCATTGGAGGAACGTTTGGTCTACTTAGAGTAGCTTGATGAGCAGCGCTGGGATGCCTTAGTGGCTCTAGAAGTAAATAAGTGTCACATTAAGGTCCAATATGATAAGTCTGTCTGTCTGAGGAGGTTTAGTGAAGGTGATCGGTCCTTTTATGGGATCAAGCTAAAGAACCCTTCAGGGCAGGGAAGTTTAATCCCATGTGGCATGGTCCTTACGTAGTCAAATGTGTGTTAGAGAAGGGCACCTATGAGTTGGTCGATTATGAAGGGACACCCTTGGCGGAGCCTAGAAATGGGCTCTATCTAAAAAAATAATATGCATGATCTTCAGCTAGGGCTAATTATTGTATATTTTTGTACAGTTTTTTGCATAGTTAGGTTTTCTTATGGTGATCGGGTTTGTTGATTAGCTTTCGTTTCTTATGGAAGATGTCAATGGAGTCTTCTGCTTACATAGGATTCATTGATGGTTCTATCCACCACACTCAAAACCTAGCTTCTATTTCTTGGGTGATTTATACTCCTATGGGTCAGGTATTGTCTTCAGGAGGCATATGTTTACGGCCTTCTTCAAACAATGTTGTTGAATATAGTGTCGTTATCGAGTTATTGCGGAATTCTATTTCACATGGTGTTTTCTTTCTTGAGGTACATATTGATTCACAATTAGTGGTTTCATAGCTTAATGGCTTGTATCGTATTAGGGATCTGATGTTATTACAAATATTCTTACGTGCGAGATTGCTATAATGGCAATTTGAGAACATAACATACATACATGTTTCAAGAATTTTTAATCAAGTTGCTAACTCATATGCTAACTATGTGTTAGATTGGCATTTGTTTCATAGACCATAAGCATATCACAAACATACATTTTTACACACATGTAAATAGATAAAATAGATCATCATAAAAGTTTTTCATTAAACATCCAAAATGTGACATCATAATACATAAGTGTCATAATACAAAATTGGGGCTTCCAAGCCACCAAAATATAATACACGGTAGTACAAAAATGAAACACTCTCAGGTCTCTAATCCTGAGGAGGAGGAGGAGGGGGGTTCTGATTGTGGTAGCACACCACAGCTCTAGCTAGTCGTCAAAATAATCGAACCCATGCCCATGGTACACCAACCACCTGGTGTTGCATGGCCTCAGGCAAGTCCTCGACTTGCGCCATGGGTACCCTATGTGTCAAGTGTACAAAGTTTATGTGGATTCTTTGGAGCATTCATTCCACATCCACACCCATGATGTCATATCCTCTTCCCCTCTGTCTATGACAAGGGAAACTGTCAGGTCGTCGTGGTCCAACATCTGCATACACATGACAGATTGTCACTATGTGTCGTCACACCAAAACATGTCTTTTGAGTCAATATATAAAAAAACACAAAAACATTTAATAATTCAAAAAACTTAAAAGGAGGGTATGGGATTTGTTAACTATGCCTCCATATGCCTCTCCTGGTGGTAGGGGAATGTCCGGATCTCCCAAAACATCCATCCCTGCATAGGGATAGTCATCGATGGAAATGATCTGCCGCCACCACCATGGAAAGAAGTCCGTTGGGTAGGGTTTATCCACCCTACCTCTACCTATTCTGCGAATAACATTTTCCCAATGTCGTTGGGCCAGATCTCGAACTCCGTGTGGAGGAATTTCCACTCTAGGGCTTAGCTCCAGTACACGCTCAAAGAAGAAGGTGCTCAGTATGCTGCCAAAACTGAAGTTTCTCACCCTTCCCATCTTGTAGTCACTGAGCTGCTACTTCATGTTACTCAATAGTGTAGTGCTCTAGTCATACACTATGGGTCTCATACACTCCACCGCATAGAACATCAATGGCCGCGAGGCCTAGTGGAGTAAAGCTAGACCGGTTATCCTGTTGAGTGCCAATAGTATGGCCTTCAGTCCCAATACCTGGATCGAGTTTGTCGGTATTTGACTCCCAACCTTTTCCATGTCTGGAAAGAAGTATACTACAATGTACTCATCAATAGTAAGGCCACCTCTAGGCCCACGAGAGAGTAGGTTCACCACCTCTCCCTGTCAGGATAATCGAGTAATAAAATATATTTCCTCAATCTCTATAGTGAGAGACATCTTATCGATGTGAAAATACTCTGAGTCTGGATCCCAGTAATCTACTAGCATCTACAGGAGTCTTGGTTTGTCCCTTAGGCTACCAAGACACCAAAACTTATACAAACCGCATGCACATAGAGCTTGTTGGGCCATTAAGTCGCCTTGAACAGCCTCTTCCACATCTCCATGTTTCATCTCCCTCCATTCTAGAACCATCCTACACATAAAAAATGATTTTTGGTCATTGTTTACCTTAAAAATTCTTATGTGCATCCACATACGCGTATGTACACGGTTTTGGGAGTTTTTTCCGCGTATGGCCAGCCCTATACGCAGAAAAAACCCCGATATCTGCGTTGGCCGAAATTCCTATTTTAGATTGGCCTAGAAAATAAAATTGACCATGCAAACTAAAATTTTTTGCATGAAATGGGAAGAGGAGGACATGTGGAGTTACCTGGAACAAACGGTGTCAAAATTCACCAGACAAAGCTCCCGAAATTCACGTTGGAAGTTTTGAGCTCAAATGGGTAAAAATTTCAAATGATATGGAATTTTTGAATTTTTTACTATTTATAGAAATTTTTTGAAATATTTGAAATTTTTAACCCACTATCTATAGTTTTGGACCGTTTTGGACTAATTTGATGATGTAGGAGTCCATTTTGAGCATCGTTTTGACCATGGTTTTGACCCATTCGTGCTGATTTCAGGTATTATGTCTAAACTGGCATATAGGTTAGGTTTCACATCCATTTGCACTTTGCATGACCTTACGAACCCATTCTATCTTGTCACAGAAAATTCTTATTGCTTTTAGAAGTGACATGATGTGAATGGTAGAGCTTGACCATACATGGGTGCCCTACTCAGCTCTCGTTTTGCATTTGGCTCCCATGATGACATTTTTCCTTTAGGGTGTGGGAGTCCTTTGTATAGTATCACCATGACTCTGCGCAAGAGCCTCATACTCCTCTTGATCTTTTTGCTAGCCTTTTTCCCCAGGACTCCCTTATGTCAAGTTGTAATTGCATTATCATGAGTTTTTCTTGGCTTATTGAGCCTTATGCCGGCTTCCCTGACTTTGATTATCAGCTATATAGCCCGAGCTTGTCTCATGTCTAGTGTTGGGGCGTGCACCTTAACAGTCCTTAATTTTGGTAACTCCGCGGTTTTTGTGGAAGCATGTAAGCGGAGTTGCGACTCAAAATAGTCTTAGGGGTGTCGGGGTTGAGTAAAAGCCTTCTTTTTGTAATAAACCCATGGTTTAAGTCCAGGGTTTAGGGTTCAGGGTGCCCATGATTTAAGCCCATGGTTTTGTAATAAGTGCACTATAAATAAGTACTTTTGTAAAAGAGTCAGGTTAGGATTTTGAGGTAAGATGAATTGATGCGAGGCTAAGGCTTGTTTTGTAAGGAAGGTTAAGTCCTAGCTGTGTGCGTGGACGACCTCTGCAGCTGTGTGCACAGAGGGTTTTTCGTGATTAAGAATATCTGCAGTTGTGTGCGCAGAGATTTGTAGCTTAGTGAGCAGTTTTGAGAAATTGAAGGGATCTGCAGCTGAGTGCATAGATCAGAACTGTGGTTTTTGTAAAGAGTTGAATAAAACACAGTTCTGTGGACGTAGCCCCTAAATTAGGGGTGAACCACGTTATATCGTGTGTCGTGGTTCTTTTGTGTGTGGTTGTTATGTTATTTTATGCATTGATAAATATATAACTGATAAGTAATATCACTACTAAATATTAACTTCGCTGTGAATTCCGAGTAAAGGGTTAAGCAAGGCACTGTTTGTTTATCTAACCGCGAAGCTAAATAAGTAGATATCAAAGCTCTGTATTTTATGATTATCATTTGTTAGAAGCTAAAGGTACAGTAATATCCCTCTTCTGCTTGCAGAAACCTGATTCTACGGCACCCCATAGCTGTTTCAGGTGAGACTGCAACCTGTTCGTAGGTTGTTGCCGAAAGGGCCAACACTGTGGGTCTTTTGTTGGTACGAAGACAAAAGTATAGAACCCGGGTCTTCCCTTTGCCAACAAATTGGTTCCATTGCTGGTTGAACTCAGTATCTGCTCAAGAGGGATTTACGTCGTACCTCAAGGGCTATGTTTTGGAGACCCTCAGTGAAATAAATCGGTGATTGGATTGAAGAGACTTATCTGAACTTTGTTGTACAAGAGAACAAAGATCCGCGTCGTAGTTCAAACGACTTTTTACAAACGTACGTTTTTTCTGATGTTTATGAAATTTTCTTTGGTAGTATCCACATAGAGTTGCACCAGTGGTTATCCAGGTTAACAGAGAGAAGGACGAACTTCCAAGAAGGTCAGTTTCCTGATTGGACCCCCACAAGAATTAATATATTGAAAAGGGTGAACAACGAGATATCCCAAGCTATTGATTTCTGGACAACGCGAACCCTTGAAGCATTTGTGATGGAGTTCGCCATTGACACAAGTACGTCCTTCAGCGAGGCCGAACGACAGTTCTTCAAAGGACCAAGGGGTAAGTACTTGAATTCATTTAGTTTGAGAATTAAAATGCTATTGGATGAAAAAGGTATATTGCTCATTGAATCATACTGTTAGATTTATTATTACTAACCTATGTTTGCAAGTGAAAGTACCTTCAACGAGCAAAGTGGTTTGCTGCGAAGTGGAAAAAGGTACAAGTGAAATTTTGATTCCTATACCCTAGGTCAGAATACCAAGTATAACCCTGTAAGTCCAGCAACCTCAAAGCCCGAAGAAAACCCTTCTATTGGAAATCCTCCGGTCACCCTGCAACGAAGACCTATTATCCCTGAGAACCCGTCACAGTATGAAAGTAACCCTAGCCCAAGTAGTCCTGTTACAGGTTAGTCTACCCCAGTAAGTTCCCCCCTGCCTACTTCCAATCCCCCTCCCCCCCCTAGATCAGCAATGGCCCTTATGAATGATGACATTAAGCTCCCTGTTTTCAAAGGAACTGGATCAAAGGATCTAGAACAGTTCTGGTTCTTATGCGAAGCAGTGTGTACTGCTAAGAACATTACGGATCAAGATATAAGAAGAGCATAGCTGGTTACTTCTTTTAGAGACCGCGCTTTGACCTGCTTCATGAAGTTTTCCAGCACTCAGAACCATGTCTTGGCTGATATAAAAGTAGTAATGATAAAGGAATTTAAGAAGCCTAAATCAGAGTCGCAGTGTATCACTGAGCTAAAGGAAATTCAGCAGAGGCGAGGAGAATCGGTGTGGGACTTTGATCATAGGTTCAAAGTTCTGCTAGATCAAGTCAGTTTCACTATTGGACCAACGCAACATAAGGAATGGTTCATCGCAGCCTTGTTACCGCACATCAGGACTCCACTCATGCAACAGAAGGTTGCAGATCAGCAGGAGGCTTTGGAAATCGCTATAAAGCTTGAAACAACCCCTGTCGAAGATAATTCTGGTATCGCTCAAATACAAGCGCAGTTGGCAGCGATGGCTCTAGAGCTTCGCGATATGAAAAAAGGGAAAGCTAGTCATGAAGAGGTTTGGTGTACACGATGTCGAATAGAGGGTCACGACAAGGAACATTGTCATGCAGTAAGAAATTACCTAAATTTTGGTGCACCAAACCCGTTCAACCCTAGTGTTCTATATTATGAGATCTATAGGACAACTGGCCAGCATCGACCTGAAGACTGCTATCTTCTGTAAGTCAGTGGGACACAACGAAGATGAGTGTCGCAGCTTTGACCTCATGAGAGAACGAACTTATGATGCTTATCGAGTGCAAAACGATGGCCAAGGAAATGATGGATATGGTTACCGTGGTAGTACATCAGGTCACAGAACTTTTGGAGGTAGTAGCTGTGGTGGTATGGCTAGCAGAGGACGAGGCCTGGTTGTGTGCTATAACTGTAACCAGGTAGGACATCTAGCTAGAGACTGTCGAAACCCAACTACGACATGTCGATATTGCAAAGTTGTCAACCATGTGATTGAGCAGTGCCCGCAGCTGATAGCCAAGATTCAAGACATAAATAGTGCCCCTACTCAGAATATTCAATTGATTGCTGTGGAGCAACGACCTGTCCCAGCCATTAATGTTGTTACCAGGAGTGGAGCTACGATGGAAGTGCAGAACAAGGAGAAACAGCCTACCGAGGATTGGGTCCATAAGGCCCCAGAAAAAATCCCAGCATTTGATGTCGAAAGGGAAAAAGAGACATTTATGGAAGCCAAGAGAGACTTTGCTAACCCCAACACGTTAGTAGCACCTGCGCAACAACCTCAGTAGCAGTCACATCCACACGAAGCTTCGACGGATAAAGTAAGCACACTGTCCTCCTTTTTACAAAGTTGTATGAAGCTCTTAAGAAATCAGAATGCTTTAAATGAGTTGCAGAAAGTTATTTCTTCTTACGAACCTCAGCGAAGTTCTGGTAAGGAAAAAACTGTTCATAGAATTAGAAGAACTGGTAGGGAAATGAGATTGAATGCCCAGATAGGAGAGTATGACATGACTGATGTCATCTTGGACCTAGGATCAGAAGTAAATGTCTTAACTAAGCAGACATGGGAAAAAATGGGAAAACCTACTCTGGAATGGTCCCCTATACAATTGAGATTAGCCAATCAACAAAAGATTGTGCCCCTAGGAAGACTCCCTAGTGTATCAGTAGATATTGATGGAGTCAGTACCTTAGTAGACTTTGAGGTAATTGAAATAATTGATGACAACAACCCCTATCCAGCACTGCTAGGCATTGAATGGGCAATAGATAATGCTGCAGTAATCAACCTGAAGAAGAGGCAGATGACTTTCAAAGGGAAAGGACTGAGAGTCATCGTACCATTGGATCCTTCTCAAGGAGAGAGGTACATCGAGCCAGTCAGGGATGAAGACCAGGATGTTTTGGACAATATCTACAATATCACAGCGAAGGAAGAATATTATGTTGATCCTACTGCCAAAGGTATCATGGATTGGCAGTGTGACAACTCCTGCATGATGGATTCAGATGACGGCCTAGAGAATTGGCAGAATAGACTATATGAGCTACATGGACATCGATGTGCAAGAATTACCAAGTATCTCAGATGGCTTAGTTCACAGACAAGAACCTTGCCTGTTTTTAATGGTTCGACAGACCCAGAAGAGTTTATTGTGCAATTCTCAGAGCAGGTACCAGACTCACAGAAAATGGAGACTCTAGATTCAACATTCAGAGCCACAGCAGCCAGATGGTGGAATGGTCACAAAAAGTACATTCATAGTTGGGAAGCGTGCCAAAAATCCCTTTGCCTAAGATTCAGGGACCAACCTCAGGAGGTGTGAAGCAGGTTTAATGGTAAGACGAGTCCTCAGGGACATTTGGAGTAATGCTACGAAGCATGGAAGCATGTACCTCGTGAAGAATGGGTACATAGGTTTATGCACACCCCGAAACCTATAGCAAAGAACTGGTATGTGGAGGTCGATCTTCGCCACGGTACTGTACGTTGGGATAGTCTTGTTGATAATTTTGTGCTGACATTTTCTATTAATGAGGTTTGTCTTGCTTTGGATGCAGCTATTAGGTTAATCCATACTAAAGTATTTGATGATCAAGAAATAGCATAATACCAACCTGATTGGAAGGAACAAGAAGCCAATGCAGTAGAATGTTATAACCTCGCAATTGACGAGGATGACGATCCACGCAACATTAACATTCCTGAGTCAGAAGGACACTGCGAAGTACATGGACCAGCAGTTGAAGCACCTGAAGTGACTCAGCCCCTGAAGACGTGGACCGTAAACATTGGGACATAAGAAAACCCTAAGTATGCTACCATTGGAGATTATTGGGATGACGAAATGGTGAGCAAAGTGACCCAACTTCTCCATGAGTATCAGGATCTAGTTTGGATGAAGTTCTCAGAAATAAAGGAAATCATTAAGACAGTGGAAGACATTCTGTCGTGGGTTGAATTTCAAATCCATGTCGAAGCTGGTATCAGGAAGTGTCGAATGTCCCCATTATGGCGTGGCCAGAGTTACTAGTTGTGCCGAAGAAGGAAAGATCTGTCGGAGCTTAAAATGCGACCGTTGGAGAAAACCAAATTTGGCGGCGCCGGTATGTTCCCTATATTAACTGCCTGTATTAAAGAGATCTTGACAAGCCTACCACCGTTTGGACAAGATCTTTGTCAGATTTGGTGTCTTCAATGCACAATTATGACAGATTTTGTTGATGGATTCTATAAGAAGACACCCACACCCATAAATTTATCCTTACGCAGTTTCTTGAGTTTTACAATTGAGCCCATGACAACTGATCGTGACCTTTAGGATTTAGTGAGAGAATTTGAACAGGGGGCTCTGCTGAATCTTTTCAGCCATCCACCTGCACCTGCACCCTGCGAAGAGAATCCCTCAGCACCACCTGAACCAATGTAGACATGATCTACCGGGAATAATTTTAAACCAGAATTACGCTCTAAGTGGAACGAAGACAGACACAGGCAATCAAGGCAAACACCAGAGGATCCCACGATGAATCTGTCTGGTTTTGTGGAGATCCCATCTGAAGGGGATGAGAACATTGCACCACAGCGTCCACCTTATATTCATCCTATTCGACCAGGAGTTCAACCACCGCGGTGGAATTCTAAGTTCACTTTACGCACCCCTTCGCTGCCATAGGGTGTGCAGTTGGTCGGAACCATGACAGGGAAAATAGACCAACTTAAGTATGCAAATCACGATACGAATGATCGTTAGAAGTTTCCACAGTTCGGCCCAGGAACATACTTGCACTTCGTCAAATATCCAGAGACTGGCGCGACACTATTGGAAGTGCAACAGTGGGCTGCTGGCTTAGATAAAGCTGGTTTGTTGAAGATGCTCGATGTTCCCCACTTTGGTCGTAGCACACAGGTGACCATAGTGGTCAAGTAGCTATTGGCATTATTACATGATGGGTACCTATGGATAGGAGACAAAATAATTCCTATCAATGGCGAGCTTATTCATAAGATCACAGGCTTACCAAGGCAAGGGCCTGATCCGGGGATAGAATTTCCCTCAAAACACGAAGATACGAAGCTGGCACAAAGCATGAAGGACCGTTTCAGCCTAACAAAAGGGAAGCGAGGGTATCAAACCTCGACAATTCAGCACCAAAAAATTCGCTTCGCAGCTGAACTCTTAGCCTGCAAATTGATGCAAAAGTGTAGACCATATGAAGTGTCTGCCCCGATTATCAGTATTGCTGCAAACTGTGCCGAAGGCTACAGTTACAATTGGGCAGCGTATATTGCGAAAGAATTCCTTGAAGATGCCCGCGACGCACAAGAGAAAGGTCTACCTTTTCACTACTCTTGGTTGTTAGTCCTTATTGCACTAGTAGGATGGAAAGAACCTACCGAGGCACAGTTTGTTGCTGTGCCTTCGAACATGCCTAGCACAACGAGGTACGCATCTCTCTGGGTGTCATAGGACAAAGCATCCCAGTAGATGACGAACTATGTGTTTTCCTTTTATATGATGAGTATCTCATATGAGATCGTAAAAACCCAGCGGCTCAGTAATGAGCTATTCTCTCAATATGATGGAGTGGCCAACTTCGGGGTTGACATGCACAATGTCTTCATCCAGGCCCACGCAGATACCAAGAAGGAATTATGGAAGTTACCATATGTGGTGACCAAAGAAGACATCCTCATGGTAGTTCAGCACTGGCCAGCTGAATGGTTGAAGGACGCAGGAACAAAGCCCAGCATTCCAATCCCTTCGGTCACCAATGTGGGCACTGGCCCTAGTCAGACGCAGCAAAATGACCCACTTGAGGAAAGTGAAGAATAGAGTGCGTCACAGCAGAGTGAAGGCGATCAACATGGAGATGACAGAGATGAAGAGGAAGCAGAGGATTCGGTCAAAACAGTCTCAGACCCTAATCGACCGGATAAGCGCAAGTCGCCAGAAGCAGAGGAAGTGACCAAACCTCAATCCCAAAAGAAAACCAAGGCGTCAAAAGACAAGAATATCGACGAAGAAACCACCTTGACCATTGAGGAGCTTAATCAGGCTCTGTCAAATACCACAACAGTTCTCACCAAGAAATGGTCCGAGTTTGCAGCTATGCACCTTAATGCAATTACCGGCGTAGCTCAGGGACTCTCATAGCTAAGGGAACTCATAGAAATCAATAACCTACACTGCAACAAGTAGTGCCCCAACAAGTACGCAGCCATATACAAGGAAATGGCCACCCAGAGAAAACAAAGGACAAGTGTCAAGCGCAGCTCTCATAATAACCGACGCAGCATCTCGCTCACAGATGAGCATGATCATGGGAATAGACTACACCAAGATGTCTATGACAGGGCTGCATCTTTGTCAGCTAGCCATCATGAAGGAGATTCAAGCACGAGACAATTGCTCACACGCACAGCTACAAAAGGCCACAGAGCAGAGTGAGCACCTCACAGCACAGCTACAGGAAGCAGATCAGAGGAAGAATGCAGTAGAAAGTAAGCAGGCCACAATAGCGAGAGTCGTGGATGAGGCATGTCGACGTCTCCCCGACTTCGACATACAGGCCGAAGAAGAACTAGAGCATAGGATAGTCAAGTTGAAATACTATGCACTACAGTCATGGAACCAGGTAGAGACGCTGAAAGCAGAGCATGAGGCCCATATTGCGGAGCTTTAACTTCACATCAAACCAAAAAGTCCCCCAAAAGTTAGGGAGCAGTGTCACTGGGATATTCAAGCTTCAGCAACAAAATATATGACCTTGTGAGCAGTGCAGCAAAGCTACTAGAAGACAGTGTCGATTCCTAGACAACCTTACAGGAAAATCCTAAATTCGAAGAGCTGCAAGAAGTAATCAAGCAGCGACAGATAGAGCTGGATATAGTAAAGGCAAAAATTAAGACTCTGCCTCCTATGCATAAAATGCTCAAGGTAAAACAAAGCAAGGAACTCCAACAGGAAATCGAATCATGCAGAACAAAAGCAACACTGTTGGAAAATTCTATGCAGCCCCTTATCGATGAAGCTTTGGAGTTGAGCACTGCTGCGGACAGCCAGCTCAAAGTTCTGAAGGACTATGATGCATTTGCACAAGAAAAAGCCACCAAAGCATCAGCAGCAGCACTACAGGAGTTAGTCGAGAAGGAGTAGGCAGCTAATGATATTATGCGCGGCCTAAACAAGAAGTTTACTATATTCGCCAACAAGGTTCATCCACCAGAAGAGTAGCAGAGTGTCCTGGGACGGGACACTAGTGAGTCTTAGGGGCCTGTTGGGGCACACACCTTAACAGTCCTTAATTTTGGTAACTCTGCGGTTTTTGTGGAAGCATGTAAGCGGAGTTGCAACTCAAAATAGTCTTAGGGGTGTCGGGGTTGAGTAAAAGCCTTCTTTTTGTAATAAACCCATGGTTTAAGTACAGGGTTTAGGGTTCGAGGTTCCCATGGTTTAAGCCCATGGTTTTGTAATAAGTGCACTATAAATAAGCACTTTTGTGAAAGAGTCAGGTTAGGCTTTTGAGGTAAGATGAATTGATACGAATCTAAGGCTTGTTTTGTAAGGAAGGTTAAGTCCTAGCTGTGTACGTGGATGACCTCTGCAGCTGTGTGCGCAGAGGGTTTTTGGTGATTAAGAAGATCTGCAGCTGTGTGTGCAGAGATCTGTAGCTTAGTGCGCAGTTTTGAGGAATTGAAGGGATCTGTAGCTGAGTGCGCAGATCAGAACTATGGTTTTTGTAAAGAGTTGAATAAAACACAGTTCTGTGGATGTAGCCCCTAAACTGGGGGTGAACCATGTTATATCGTGTTTCATGGTTCTTTTGTGTGTGGTTGTTATGTTATTTTATGCATTGATAAATATATAACTGATAAGTAAGATCACTGCTAAATATTAACTTCGCTGTGAATTCCTAGTACAGGGTTAAGCAAGGCACTGTTTGTTTATCTAACTGTGAAGCTAAATAAGTAGATATCAAAGCTCTGTATTTTATGATTATCATTTGTTAGAAGCTAAAGGTACAGTAATATCCCTCTTCTTCTTGCAGAAACCTAATTCTACGGCACCCCATAGCTGTTTCGGGTGAGACTGTAACCTTTTCACAGGTTGTTGCTGAAAGGGCCAACACTGTGGGTCTTTTGTTGGTGTGAAGACAAAAGTATAGAACCTGAGTCTTCCCTTTGCCAACATCTAGCCACACAGAGCCATTTTACATATCATTTGTAGCTTGATTCCCCATTTTTTACCAGGAGGGGACTTTCCCCCGAGTGTCATTATCCTACACGTGTCCTTGCATTGAGCATAGGTATGTTTCGCTGCTTGGAACTAGTTTGTTTGCCCCTTGACACTCGTCTCCTCCTAGTTTGTAACTATAAATCACTTTTATTCTTTTTCAAGCTTTTCAAAATATTTGAAAAAGTCCAAAAAAATCAAAAAACCAAAAATCCGGATAGGAAAATATGTTATCTTTAGCAGCAGCCGAGTCGTGTCTCCTTCGAACAGAGCATTGTATATCACATCCATTGTTTGGGTTAATAGTTTGACTTTAGGAGCTATACTTGTTTCTCTGAATTTATCTCCACCGACTGGTTAAGCTTCCAGTCCCTATGGAGCCTCTGTCGATGCCTCCTGTGTTGCAGAGATGTCTCAGTTTTGTATATTGAGTCTATGCTGCCTACATTCAGTCACCATTCTCCTTTATGCTCTTGTTCGAAGGAAGTTGAAACCTAAGTTAGCCATTCCTCAGTTCTATAGACTCTGCATGTTGGCCATTCCCGGTACTGTTACTGGTTCATGCACATTATGATCAAGTCCTTCCACATTATACAGCTTTGTTGAGTACCTCGTGTTGGATGATGAGGGATGCCTTAATTCCCTCCTTCTAGCGAATTTCATCCCATCGATTTCAGATCATTTATTCTGGGATAGGAATCTAGAGTCATTTTGAGTGCCTTGAGACTTGCATTCATCAGTGGCAGGTTCTCTCACCATCGAAATTTTTGGGAATACATCAATGTCCCCTGGTTGATGGATTCTCTCAAGTGTTTGACCTCAACACATTTATTCACACTTGTTAGTTTGAACTCTAGTACCTTGATTTCCATTTTCATTTTCGGTGGGTGATCTCGCGTCTGTTAACAATATACATCAATGATAGGTAATCAGATGATGGACTACTATGTTCAACCTCAACAACTCTATTTCACATAGTAGGACATGTACTCGTAGCAGATTGTGTAGAAGACCTTCCAGACTAGTGCATTTCATATATGCTACCTCCTTGATCGTGCTAGTGTTCATGAGATTTCAGCTCTCGTGACTTGATTCTAGTGTATGTTACATATCTTCAGCCATTATGGAGATATTGATCCATTATCTATCTTCAGCTTTCATGGATATCATGATCCTTTGTATATCTTCATCATGGAGACTCTGATCTATCTATATTGTACGTGGCGATGACCACACATGTCATATTTTGTATCATGCCTATTCATGGCCATTGTACTCTTATGTATCCGGGATTGCTATATGTACTTGCAGTCATGTGCAAAGTTTGATTATTGTATTATACTATTGGATGGCTAGTTCTTCCACGTGGTTCTTCATCACTCCACTTCTGGGATGGACTTATAATGTATTTCGACCATCATATCACCCCTCTAACCTCACACATTAGGGGGCATCTGTTATAGCTGATTTTACCATGCATGGTGGATCACACATTTATGGCCTTCCCTGTCCCTCTACAAACTCTTTGGACCCCATGGACCATTTTTGTACCTTTGATGTTTCCAAGATCATCCCTAAAAACATGCATTATTTTCCATACACGACTTTTAAACCTATTCTTGCGTATATACGTGGATATGACCATCAAACCCGCGTACATCAGGATGTGTGCAAAAGGCCAAATAGTTTTGGAGTTTTCCTTGATGTGGATCTGAGTCACTTGTCTCTTAGCCTTCCATATGCCTTGAGATTGCTCAGATTTGACCTTCCATTACCCCATTGAAGCACTATATAATGAACCCTTTGGATACATTGAAAGGGGAGGAATTAAAGAGCAAGAAAACTATAGTCCATTGTTGCTGGAGCTTATACTTGAGTCTACATCCCTTTGTTCCTTGCAGCACTTTGTGTTCTCCCCAAGCTTGCCTTTTCTTGTGAGCTTTCTATCGAGAGATGGAGGATTGAAGTGGTGGAAAACTCAATTTCTCCGATTCGTAGACGTGTCGACAGAGGTTGTCACCATTGTAATCTTTGATTTATGTTAATAGAAATATATTTTCCTGTCCAATAATGTATATTTAAATGAATATTGAATCCATGGATTCTTTTAAATGATTATATGTTATTGATTATATATGCTAGAGTAAGTATAACACCATTATATAGCATGCTTGTCTTGTTTGCTGAATGTTGAGAGAGAAAATTGCTAATACAAGCAATAGTGGAAAAGCTCAACCAAGATCTACATCAACCATCTGGAATAAGGTATGTTTCGAGATCCTTTAGTGTTAGATGTTTTGTTTCTCTTGCATATGGGAAAGGATTTATTTCTACGGTTACTCTATCTGTTGTGGTACCCCAAGCCATAGGAAGTTTTCTCCGCAACATCAACGATATAGTTTTTCTTCGTCTACAACCTTAAAATCAATCCTCCCAAAAATTAAAATGGAATCATAAGATGGCTCCAAATTTATATGGGCCATATAAAGTTATTCAGAAGATTGGGCTCGTTGCTTATAAATTGGAACTTCCTCCTCCTCACGTTCACCCAGTATTTCATGTCTCTTGTATTAATAAATCTATTGGTAGAAACATCAAAGAACAAATTATGTTACTAGAACTAGATAATGAAAAATCCATCATTTTGTAGCTAGAGGCCATCCTCACTAGGTGCACTCATGAGCTTCTCTCTCGATCCATCACAAAAATATTAATTCAGTGGCACACCATGTAACCAGAAGATGCTAAATTGGAACCACTCCTTCAAAGTCAACAACAATTTCCAAATCTAAATCCTTGAGGAAAAATATTTTCTAAGAGGGAGGGGATGTTCAGAACCTATATCAACCCTTCTCTTTACTTTGTTAGTATATTGTTGTTGGATGCATATGATTTGTAAGTCGTATCATTTATTGTATTATCCCACCTTCAAGGGAAGTAATAGTTATATATATTAGATTTAGTATATAAGTACATGTTGAGTCCAATGAAGGAATCCATGAGTTAATTGTATTGATTTTTCTTAAAGGAGGTTCCCCCCTCGAAGTGGCCTGCAATCAATAAATTACTTCTGTGTTTTTCTATTTTGTTATATCATGCATTTTCATTATTTATTGCAGGAGGTTTCTCTCATCTTCAAGGTACCAGATAGTTTCTAATACTAATTCCCAGATGATTTGTTGGTGTCAATGGAAATAAAATCATTGAAAGAAGGGCCATAATGTTCCCCCCATCATCGACATGAAACTGGAACAAAGTTTTTTGAATTGATATTGATTATGGAGCAACTATGGGAATAACTAAGAGATGACTGACACAAAGTAAGGTAAGGTAACTAAAAATGTTGGTTGTAGTAAAAAACTCCCCTTGAACATTGAACGACATGAAAAGTGACTTGGAAGCATTGACTCAACAAGGAAGAGACCAGACATAATGCAAAGAAAATACAGTGCATTATTTGAATGACACAAAGGAGTAAAATGACTTATGAAAGTGGATCGACTCAAGGACAATATTATTACTGAACTGTTTGAATGAAATGTAGACAATTTCCATGTTCAAGGGTGACTATAAGATGTCATTAATACATATGAAAATTGTTTTCCCATTCCCTTAATTTCCACATCATGATGGATGAGTACCTATTTGGTTTTCAACGAGCTGGAAAAGGGTAATAAATGCTCGATATAGCTCTTCATAGGATGATTCCAATATCACATGTTTTACGAACCTAAGAAATTAGGGTTCGGTCCCAAAAAGGGCCCTTCATTGTTTGATTTTGATGAGTCCAAAGAAGGTAAACTCGGTTTCATTTCATGTTTAGAGAGTCTGAAAGGACTAAAGAAGACTCTAATGTGGATTTTTTCATAAATTTAGTCCCCAAGGTCTGAAAAAGGGTAAAATGATACCTAGGAGAGCTCTTCTAGTTATGATGAACTAGATTGTACCTTTTTCGTAAA
Source organism: Pseudotsuga menziesii (assembly GCA_001517045.1). Taxonomy (NCBI): domain Eukaryota; kingdom Viridiplantae; phylum Streptophyta; class Pinopsida; order Pinales; family Pinaceae; genus Pseudotsuga; species Pseudotsuga menziesii. The sequence continues at coordinate 376,021 of LPNX010838561.1, read as the reverse complement.
TTCATCTAAACGGTTCGAAATAGGGGTAAGAAATCACTGGAAAGATGACACATTTTTTCTTTTTTTAATGAGAATGACTATGGTATCAAAGGAACTCATAACCTTTTTCATTTTTGAATCCAGAGCATGAAAAAGTGATAAAGTAATCTCAAACCACTTTTCATGTTTTAACCAGAGCACGAAAAATGAAAAGTAAGCTCAACACCATCTTACTATTTTAACAAGCTCAAATATCACTTTGAAGAATGTTCAGGGTACTTCCTTCATTTTTTAATGAGTTTGCAAAAGATAAAAAACTATGCTCATTATGTTGTTTCATGGTTTAGCGAGGTCAAAACTAAGAATAAAGTATGCTCAAAATGAGTCCCATTGAAGGGTGTTTTCCCAACATGATGTCTAGTGGTTGGTACTTTCCCCTAATATAACTATCAAGTATCTTAACTCCAACATAATTCAAAGAGGTTGGATGCATGCCCCAAAAGTTTCACTTTATCTACCTACTCTTCTCTTTGTCCAAATAAAGTATGGGTTACTCGTAGGAAAAGGTTCACCAAAGATGGAGGAAGAAATGGGATAAATTGATACAAGCAAATGAAATGAAGGTTCAATTTAAAAGACTTGACACAATGGAAGAATTCATTTCATTTTTAACGAGCTTGACATGAAAAGGGAACTATGCTCATGGTGACCTATTTCATTTTTAGACAAGCTTGAAATAGAAAATAACTATGCTTATGGGGACCTATTTCATTTTTACACAAGCTTGAAATAGAAAATAATTATTCTTATGGGGATCTATTTCATTTTTACACAAGCTTGAAACACAAAATAACTATGCTTGATGTAGCCCATTTAATTTTTTAATGAGATTGAAAGGGAATAAAACTATGATCAAGGACATGTGTTTCATTTTTTAACAAGCTTGACACAGAATGGGAACTATACTCAAAGTCGGTTTTATTTTTTGATGAGCTTGAAACCTGAGATAAAATATGCTCAAAACGATTTCTTACCCAACATTGTAGTGGGTATTTCTCCCCTACTACGTGCAAACGAACCTACCCTAGATCAACCGGATCATAGGGTAGATTTCAATTGTGTGAAGTGTTTTTCAACCTTGACTTACAACAATAACTAACAATAAGCAAGATCGGAAATATTTTTATGATTTTAATTTTATTTTCTAACTAACAACAATAGGCATACCTGTTATCAATAAAATTAACACCCTTGAGAGTGTTGGTCTGAAAACATATTTCTATTTTTCCCACAACATGAAGATCAAAGTTCTGGAATAATTGAGAGCTTCAATCTATGAAAGGAAGGCATATGAGGTGAATTAGAAAGGAAAATAGTGAAAAGCAAAAGCATGCTGCAAGAATTGGATGATAGATAGAGTCTTTTTGACATCATAGTTTCTTTGGTGATCAATTGGCATTGATGGAAAAGAATAGATTAGAGCAAGGGAGAAAGGGATTCACCTATTATTGGGTTGTAATCACTTTCCTCCCATTTTAATATGATGCAATCTTATTTCCCCCCAAACATTGTGTTTGGTTCTATGAATTTGTATGTGTTCTTTGTTAATATTTGGTAGATATATTTCAATATTTTTTAAAGTTTTCAAAATCTAGAGGTAAGGAACTAGCTAGCAGGCTGCTAATGGAGGCCTAAAAGCTAGGGCGGCTAGACCAAAAGGATCTTCCATGAACATCACACTTCAAGAGGTAATATCCTTCCTTCCATCCTTATCTCGTCTTTTAAAAAGTTTAGAAATATCAGGAAGCTTTCATTTATTACATGTATTTCTGTCAATAGGATTCACCCTCCCTGTAGTTAAGGATAGATAGGCTGTAGACATGTCCCTATGGTCAAATCTACCAACAAAATGGTGACTCTGCTTGGGTGCTAAGGGGATATTCTCTTGAAAAAAAAAATCTTGAGAGTTTCCCCTTGTTTAGGTGATTTTTACCTTTCAAATTTTTTGATGCATGCTTTATCTTGTTCTTAGAAGGTTTTAATTCAATCTTGGAGGCCAAAACAAACCTAGATCTACATTTTCATATTTAAAATGCTTGAAAATTTTGAGGGTTTTGTCGCAAGATCTCATTTTTCTTGATATACATGGATTACCATGGCAACATAAGCATATACACATGGTTTTTCTCTAAAAATTCGCGTATATAGGCTAGTTTTCTCTGAACGGTCGCGTATGGAACATAGTCTAGTGTTTAGGGCATAAAATCCTCAATTCTTGTCTGTTTTGAGTGATTGTTTTTTTGGTGGAAAGCTTATAAAACCCTCTATTTTATTTTAAATTATAATTTCATCCATTTTGGTTAAATATTTGAGGATTGTTTGAATAATTTTGAAGTTTTGTGTGCACGTGGTTGGAATTTGAAAAAGTCACGGTTCTTGATTTTTGTTTGTCAAATATGCAATTTTTGGGTCATTTTGGTTGATTTTTGTTGTTGTAGATGTATTTTAATCTTCTAGCAGATATTTTAGACATTAGTTTCCTCCCTTTTATCAATATTTAGATATTTTTGAAGGATTTTTAAGTTTGGTGTGCATTTTGGTTTAAGTTTGAAATTTTGGAGATCATTGATTTTTGGCTTTTTTTTAGTTTTTTGAGACTTTGCATAACCTTAATTGAATTCCTAAATACTTGTTAAGTCTTATTGTGACCTTTTAGGATAATTTTTTAAGCATCTGGGGACATCGTCCCTCAATTTTGGAAGGCTTGGAAAACTCTTTAAAAACTAGGAAAAATCACTTTTAGAAGTAGTTCTTTCTTAGTATTATTCAAAGTTTTCCTTGAAAAGAATGCTCAAATATGAAATTTTATGACATGATTACCATTTAATTCATTTATTTCACTCTTGAATGTCTCAAATTTTGTCTAACTTGGTCATTTTTATCACATAGTGACATAAGGAAACTATTGAAAAAACTAAACAACATGACATTGTTTCAATTTATGAATTCTTTTGGCCATGAATTTAAATCCACATGGACTTGCTGACCCACCACACCACTTGTAAACACCACTAAGACATTCTTCATACCATCATTTAATATCAAATTCACATAAATTCTCAAAATTCCGAGCCACGAGTATCCTCCTCACTTACGCTTTCAGGCGGTCCTGTGAACGAGAAAGTGGATCTCAAGTGTAATAGCAATCCTTTGATGTTTTGAAGCATATTGTTGAGAAACGGGTATCCTCTTCACTTGCTATTTTGGGTGGTCCTATGAATGAGAAAGTGGATCTCAAGTGTAAATGCTTTTAAGTTTTAGAATTTCGAAAGATACTTATAATTTTGCATTGATTTTCAAACCGTCAATTAGGAACATTAAATTCAACATTCAAAAAGAAAACATAATGCGATTGAAAAAAAAATTGATTCACAATCCTACATTCAAACATCAATTTAAGAGACTTATTAGAAACATGAAAAACATTGAACATTCAACCATTTTTTCATTTCCAAATAGTGATAGTTGAAGCAAATTGATCACATCTTATGTTTGAAGCCAACCTCTTGAACCCTTGCTAAAAAGTTGAAAACCTTTTTTTAAATTTGTAAAAGTGATTCTATTTTGCAATTTTCATGTTTGAAGGATCTCAAACAACCTCTTACTCTTCCATAGAATTGAAGTTCATTAAAATAAAGGAAAGAGTAGTGAGCATTGTGCATTTGATTGGTTCATCATTTTGAGTCACAAACACCACTAGTTTCACCATCACTCCTCGAAACTAAGAAAACTACCCTAAGATCAATGTTTAATTTAAAACCTATCAAGATTCCTTTTTATATCACCAACATAGATTAGGCTAGGTCCTTTGGATAATATTGGATAGTTAACACTCCAAGGCCACAAAAATTTGAAACTAGTATTGATCAAAGAGAATCAAATCCATTAGTAGCAAAGAGTACATGTTGGGAAAGTGCTTCTAACACAAGTGTCAAGCACAAGGTAAATTTGAATTAGTAAGGGTGGTACCCCCCCACCTCTTTCTTATTTGGTTTGATATGGGAACATTACAACATTTCAGTTAAGTGACAAGTCCTCGGGGTGACGTCACTTTCTTGAGATAGCTAGTCTATGTGAGTTATCCTGGACTGACGACTGTCCTACCCAGCCACCGATTGTGAAGTGGAAACCATAGTTTCTTTCCCTAGGGAATCAGACAGGATGTTGTGAGTGGGGGACACTTGGAATACCTAAGATAGACACAAGGTTGTTTCAGCTCCTTGGCAGGGTGATTTGCCAAGAGCTAACACTTGGACCACTGGAAATTGAAGAACAGTGTAAGTGTTTCTCATACCTTCACTATTTAGTAATTTTTTTGGCATAATGTCCCTTGAGAGCTACTAGTTTTGGAAGGCCCTCTAAATCCATCTTTTCACTGACCTCTAGTTCTTTGGAAAGAATTTTTCTTGTTGATTATCTTAGGATTGTTTTTTAGATGGGTGGAAACTTTGATTTTTGTTGAGTCTAGTTTCCTTTAGGATTTTTTGATTGTATTTTGATATACTCTAATAAACAAATCCTTTTATTAAACTTCAGAGTGATTAATCTCTCGATCCACCCTTCAAGGTAGCAGAGAGGAAAGTTACCCAAGTTTGAGGGCCCCGCTACATTATGGAGGCATATACATGAACCACATCTTTGTGACTTTGAAACTGAACTACTTATAAACCTAATCAAATGTTACTAGAGAAGAACAATGTCAAATCAATTCTAAAATTTTTTCACATCATGGATGAAACATAGATAGAATTGATGATCTTACTTTAGTTGAAATTGAAAAAATTGAATATCACATATTTTCTCATGTAAATCCACCCTTAGCTGATCCTTTAAACTCAATCATACTTATGAAAAGTGAGTTACTAGTTAGTATTTTTGAAAGTTGGGATAGTAAGCATAACATTACACTTGACCCTTTGGCTTTGTCATGAGTTGAAGGAACCATATCAATGTAGCCTCAAATGGTTGCAGGAGGTTGTCAAAATCCTCTTGTCCCACACAATAGTTTTCTAGGTTCTACTTCTAGGGGAAACCCTTTACCATGGAATGATAATATTCCTGGAAGAAATAATGCATCATGGAACACAAATTCCAATTGGAATTATCCCTCATCGATGGGAGGAAATACCCCATATGGTTATCCTCTGATTTATCCTAGCATTATGCCTGGGGGAAATCCACCTATCAACCTCATTCCACAATGGACCGGTCATGTTTTAGAAAGTAACCAATCCTTTTAGATCCAACCTTCGCAAGGAGGAAACATACCTTTGAATTCCAATCAAAACCAAGGACAAAATCAATGGAATGGTCGAGTTCTAGTAAGTAACCAATATTCTTGGGACCCAACTCAATCAAGATGAAATACACCCAGTGGTCAGGTGTTAGGAAGTAACCAATCTTCTTCGGACCTAACCCCATCAGGAGAAAATCCACCCATTGATCATGTTTCAAGAAGTACCCAATCTTCTTGGGGGAAGCCTTCGTAGGGGGGAAACCCACCTTCGAATACTAGTAAAATCCAGGGACCACCTAAATGGTGTGGTCAAATTCTAGGAAATAACCAATATCATTGGAATCTAACCCCATAAGGGGGGAATCCACCCAGTCATCAATGGTGTGGTCAGACAATAGGAAATATCCAATTTCCTTCGAGTCTAACCCTGCAAGGGGGAAATCCACCCATTCATCAATTGTGTGGTCAGATTCCAAGAAATATCCAATATATTTGGAGTCTAACCCCACAAGGGGTAAATCCACCCATGAGTCTCATTCCACAATGGACTGGTGAGGTTCTAGAAAGTAAATAATCTTTTTGAAACCATCCTACAATACATGTGTTTGATCCAGCTAGTCCGCCAAATGGACCTCATACCAATGGTATGATTGGTTCCATCAACAACCTCGAGCAGATCACCCAGCAAATGCAACAAATGTCCATTCAAACCTCAGAACCTACAGCTGGTCAGGATATGCAGCAACATGCTAAGCCTTCCTTGACTTCTGAAATCCTCATAGTTCAATCCATGGACCTTAGGGGGGAAGAAGAATAAGTACAAGGTTGAGCATAGTGTTAATCCTTCCCAAAGTCCTGAAAAACACATAGTTCAATCCATGGAACTTAGAGGAAATAAGAAGAAATACAAGAGTAAGAAAAATGCTGACTTTGGGAAGGCAGATGCACTGAATCCAGCTCAAGACACTGGGAAAAAACAATTGGTTGTATTGATGCAACCTTTTCTGCAGCACGATCATCAAATGGTTGCTACAATGTTGGTAGCTCTTCCAGGAGGAAAACAGCCAAAATCCCCACAAGAGGGAAATGATACCAATGCTAATGTATTCATCTGTGATCATGAGGTGAACTTTAAAATGAGATCTCATTCTTATGATGTCCCTCCTACTATATTGGATCAATCAAAATCACAAGAAAGTGTTTCTTTCACCATTGATAAACCAACCATATACATAGTACCACACCCCCTCAAAGATGATCTATGTAGACCAATGCATAATCCTAATGCATGAGCTACTCAGAATGAAAATGTTGTTGAGGAAATAGCTCAAGCACCATGTTCCATGTCTGCCATGGAGGTGTCACAATATTGTCCCGCACAAATAAAGGAACTATTGTCTTTAACTAGATTTGTTGATCCATCTGATGCGACATTGATCACATTAGACTTAGACCAATCAACATGTATGATCCCTTCCAAATTCGCTTTTCACATTAAAGTAACATCTCATGGAAATAATATCTTTCAAACCATATTTGATGAAGGGGCCTTAACATGTTTCATGTCATTTAAATGTTGGAAAGCATTAGGATCACCCACCTTAGTTCAATCCCATATTGTGCGAAAAGAATTTGATGGCCATTCGTTCTCTCCTCATGGACTCATTGTATCCCGCCCTATTGAATGGGGTGGAAAAATAGCCACTGTGGATGTTGAGGTAGTATATGCACCCATATATTACAATTTTCTATTGGTACATAGTTGGATACATGAGATGATGGATAAAGTGTCTTTAGATTCTCGAGTGATTAGACTCCCTCACTAGGGGAAGATTGTCATGATCGACTAATTAGATTACTGCATTCTTGAAACTGCTATCTAATAGAATTTTCCTTTAATTAAGTATGCTCTAAAGGAATTTCAAGACATTAGGGTAGGATCATTAAAAAATGACTCCCTCATGGGAAATTTTGTGATCCTGCAACCCTTATGTGCTATAGAAGTTTCATACCAAGCTACTGAAATCACTTCAGCAGATTTGGATCAAAATATTCCCTTGATGGAGGAATATGATCCAGTTACTTGTCCCATATTGGTTGTAATATCTCCCATCCTAATTGATTTCTTGCACGTAAATTTATCAGCAGATGAAACTATCCTTGAAGTCATAAAATTTTGGTTGTACCCACCTAAGGACATCTTTCGTGGGGCCACTGGGAGCATATTTATTTTTAATCCACCCAAGTATAGGACCATATTTTGTATGTTCCTTGATCTTATCAGGTATATTTAGAATCATGAATATAGGTTTAGGTTATCCCCCTGTGAAGATGCATGTGAACCTTTTTCAACCTAAACTTTCCATAGGCTCGAACCTATTGGAAATTGGTGGGTCAGCCCATCATATTTGTATTTTCCACCATTCCGATAGAAGAGCATACCAAATATGGGACACCCTAGTCAACACCCCATTGCAATTTTGGTTCCCATGCTGAGTTATTCTCACAGGATTGGGAGCCCAATTAGTCCCATCATGACCTGGATTTTGAGGCCGCATACTTCTCTTCCATACAATTCTGACCATTTCTTGATGGGATCCCTATTTTTTGTTAGTTTACATAAGAATGTGTTAAAATATATGCATGAACATTTATGCTTAATTCTTTGGTGCTTATTGTTGATGTTGTGTATATGCCTTTGAATCACTTTTTTCTCAAAATTCCTATAAAACATTGCTTCTGTTTAAGTTGACCTATACATGCGAGAACTATTTGATTTAGGTAGTTGATGGACCATGATTCATTGTGATTTATGATTTCATGTTTTTGGCAAGAATTATCATGAAGTAAACCACATTTCCCCCTCCCTACTTATTCATCACATCAAATTGGATAACCGTAGTTACTTGGTTCTATTTCACCTTCCATTGACACATAATCATGCTTCAAATAGCCAATCGATGGAGGGAACATGCGTAAGAGTGTGCACAACTAGCTCAACCCTTGTTTGCAATATGTATCTTTGCCTTGGCATGACCCATGCACTTGAAAAATAGAGTATGCCTATGCAACACTTGTTCTCTCCCATGTACCATAGCATTCTTTATTATTTTTTCAAGATAATAGATGAAAAAAGTACTAAAAATTAAAAAACACAAAAATAAAAAAAAGGGGATACTTGAATCGTGTCATATTGAATCTTTGAGACAAAGGAAATAGTCAGTAATAGTCTCCCTTCAACACGACACAATTTTTTTATCCGCTGTTAGTACACCATTTACATTTTCCTTAGGAAGTTGTACCAATAATCTGAGCAGATCTCCATCGATAGGTTATCCTTCATGTCATCTATGGATATTTCTTTAATTCATATGGAATTGATGAATTTCACAATGGTTGGTTACTCGAGTCTTATTTTTCAAAGTGTCCATTCTACGTCATGTTATGTGTTCAAGGGAAGTCAAACCAATGTTGACCATTCCTCAAATATCCCTGACCAGTCATGTCATTCGTCCTTGTGTCAGTATATAGTGTTGGATCTCACAGCTCTACCAAATTATATCAGCCTATTGATATCAATTTCATGTCAACTGATGTGGGATGCATCAATTCCCTCCTTCTAATGGATCTGTTCCTATCGACACTAAATAATAATCTAGGAAATGGATCTAGAAACCCCAGTGAGTACCTTGGATCTTGCAGTCATTAGTGGAAGGTTTCCTTGCAAATCACAGTGGGTATACATCAATGATCCCTGATTTTTTGATTCTACAAGTATTCGACATCAAAAAATACATTTACACTTGTTAGTTTGTACTTGAATACCTTGGAGTTCATAATCATTATCGGCGGGCCTCCTTGTATCTGTTAACGGTATACATCAATGACCAGTAATCAGATGGTGTTTAATTATGCTCGACATCAGCTCATTTATTCGCATGATATAAACTTGTACTATTGTTGGTTTATATTGAATACCTTGGGAAATAAATTTGTATCACTCATTGATGCACTGCCCAAGTTACGCAAGATTAAAATACCACGTCAAAGTACCATGAAGACCTAGATACATTGCACTCATCAAATGCGCACTTATATGTTTTTACAGAATTTACTTTTGATATGGATCCACTGTGTATTGTTTCTGGCTATGCTTGTTTACAGTTGAGCATGGGTATACCCGCCTCAAGAAGATATTGTATATTTGGTAAATTTCCTTGTTTGACTTACATGTGTTTCTCCAACTCCTGGGTTCATAAACAATCCTTTTCCATCATGCCTTGATCACTAAATAGTATCAATACAAAGAGTATTGGAATGAAACAAAAATCAATGTATTTCAGCCCTCATCATGGATTTGGAGCTCACATATTAGGGGGAATCTGTTAAAAATAAAATTAACACCCTTGAGAGTGTTGGTATGAAAACATATTTCTATTTTGCTCGCAACATGAAGATCGAAGTTTTGGAAAAATTGAGAGCTTCAATCTCTCATTTGACCACTGATTCCACAAAGGAAGAAATTTTTCAAGACAAGGTATCTCTAAAGAGGCCAAGTCCATGACCACTTAAGGGCCAAAACCCAACTCTTATAACTCACACAATGGAAAAAATACCTAACATGGGCATTAATTTTTCTACAAATACCGAAAATCAAGTTAAAATGCCTAAAAACTAAGGAAAGTGGGTTTTTTAAGGAAATAATCAAAAGATTTAAAAATCCTAATCGCACATTCATGGTTCAGAGATTGGATGCTTAGATCTCAATCCTATAAAAGGAAGGCATATGAGGTGAATTAGAGAGGACAAGAGTGAAAAGCAAAAGCATGCTGTCGGAATTGGAGGATAGATTGAGTAATTTTCACATCATAGTTTCTTTAGTGATCATTGGAATTGCTAGAGAAGGATTGTTTAGAGAAAGGGATTCACCTATTATTGGGATGTAATCACTTTCCTCCCATTTTAATATGATGCGATCTAATTTCCCCCCAAATGTTGTGTTTGAATCTATGCATTTGTATGTGTTCTTTGTCAATATTTGGTAGATAGATTTCAATATTTTTTAAAGTTTTCAAAAGCTAGAGGTAAGAAACTAGATAGAAGGATTATAATAGAGGCCTAAAGGATAAGGAGGCCAGAGCAAAAGAATCTTCTGAAAATGGAAAACTTCAAGAGGTAATATCCTTCCTTCCCTCCTTATCTCTTCTTTGAAAAAGTTTAGAAATCTCAGGAAGCTTTCATTTATTGCATGTATTTCTGTCAGCAGGGTTCACCCTCCCTGTAGTTAAGGATAAATAGGTTGCATACATGTCCATACAGTCAAATATGCCAACAATACCTTTCTTTGAAGTGGGACACTACAGTCTCCTAAGGAAATGGTCTCGCAGATCCAAAGTTTGGGTCCGTAGTCTACTCCACTAGTGGTTCTCAAATAGGGGGAATGGATCCAAATGGGTATGGATAAAGCTAGACATACACCATGGAATTATATGGAAAAGTATGATGATAATGGGGAAGGGTTGAAGAGTGAATTAATGGATGACAAAAATTGTTTTTGGGGAGACCTTCACAATGTATTTATAGGATGGTCCAACGTGTTTCGACCCATGGTATTTATCTATGGTTTTTGACCCATTCTCATTGTTAGGATTTTTTGGTCCTTTTTGGAGAGAGTGGGGATAAATTACAATAAATTCTCAACTTACCTTCATTTATGGGGAAGGAATAATAAATTTTTGGACCATATTTGGTGGCATTTTAGTTGTGAAGGTCAAACTATAGGAAATAATGGTGGGAATATGATGTATGACTATGGTTTAGACCATGGAGAGATAGGTGAACATTTTTTGGTGTTAACAAACATTATGTCCAAAAGTTGGTAGGTTTTCCCCCTTACATAAGAAGATAATGGATTAACTCTAGTATGATGTCCAAATACTGAAGACATGCCCCCTAGGATTCCCCATAATGGGAAGAATATATTGGTTTACAAACTACTGAACTTTAACATGATGTACAGAGTCGAGAGACATGGCCAACAGAAAGAAAGGAACCACAAGAGCATGCGGGACATCCAAGTAAGTTTGATGACTAGAATTTACACGATGATTTGGTTTAACAAAGGAAATATGATCAATAGTCACAATATTCCTGTCATGGGGAAAATGCATCACTCGAAATACTATGGACACTACAACATTCATGGTGTAAACATAATCTCATCCGAGGAGTAGACTAAAATCTAAGGGACCTTGAACTACCATATGTTGTTGTAATTTTAACTTCGGAAGATATTCTGATGTATATTATTATTGTATATTGTTGTACCCCCATTGGAGATGTGTTTCCCTCCTTTTGGGATGTCATTTTTGTCTATGGTCATTGAGGTAAAAACTTCATTGTATGTTAGGGAAGTATCCCCCAAGTCAAATACAATAAAATGTATTTTTGGGTCCCTCTAGGAGAAGTTAGCTTAGTTAGAATAATAATTCAGACCACTCATGTTTTAAGGTTAGTCACTTAAAGGGTATAAATAGGTAGGAACTCTACCTCATTTATACACACACTCACTCACTCAAGTTCACATGAGGAGAGATAAAAGATCAAGTAGGAGAGAAAAAGAGTTGAATAATACTTCTTATACTGTGTTTTTTCTATCTTGTGATATTGTCTTAGTGACAAAACTATTTTGAGGAAGTTTGTGGGGTTTTCTTCTTTATGGTTTTTGTGAGGAAATTTTTGTGTCGTATGAATCCTCTCTGTATTATGCATCTTGTTTCCTTGTTATTATTTTAGATAAAGATCTTAATCAATTTGAATTAGATTAGAAAAACTAACATGGTATCAGAGCCTCTCTGAAAGAAGGAACTATGAAACAATGGAAACTAGGGATTCATAGTTCAAGGTATTCTCTCCATAGATCATCAATAAAAGAGGGATAGGATAAATTTCCCTAGAAGGGCACATATTTTGGTGGAAGAAAAATCATATTTGAATAAGTTTCATTTTTTGCCTAAAAAATGGTGTTGGGAGGAACTAGGGAATCCATTTTAGGAGGCTTACCACCTTAGCTTTCAGAAAAGCACCTTACTGATCAACTTGCCTCAAGGAGTTCCATCTTTCTATCCAGATAGAATTCCAAATCTTGAAGTTTGAAAAATTAGGGTTTCTTTGACAAACCCTAGGTCAACCAACTCCTGAAATAGGTCAAACACCTCATATTAGTAATATATAAATATATTCTATTTCCATTTGAGGTTCTCATTTCAAAATCACTCATAATACTCAGCTTGAGGACAAGCTTGGGGGAGCTGACAAATTCTGAGCATGGAATTACAGGATCTCCTTGATCCTTGAAGAAAATGATTTGGATCAATTTATCAGTAAGGAAGTTCCATAACTAGAAGGAGATGAGGATAATGCTATCCACAAGAATAACATGGTTAAGGCCAATATAATCATTGCATATTATATTAAGGATCATCTCATCCCCCATGTGTCAACCTTGAAGACACCAAAGGAAGTGTTCGAGGCTTTGACAAAGCTATTCGAAGGAAAGAACATTAAGCAGAAGATGACATTGAGGAACTAGATGAAGAATGAGAAGATACTAAAATCAAATACCATGTAATCCTACTTCACAAAGGATTCTCAAATCAAGGAACAACTTGAAGCAGTTGAAGAGAACGTAGAAGAAGGAGAGATTGTTACTATTAGCACCTGTGCTAAAATTTAAATATTTTTATAAATGTGTTGGCACTATTTTTGGGCTAAGTAGTTGGCAAGTGATTAGGCCAGTGAAAGGAGGAATACGGTATGAAAATTTTGTTATCATAGGACCTTGAAGGATGTTAATGAGGTTTTGCAAGTATTTTGAAGGGTCATTTCTAAGTTGGAAATGCAAAATAATTGAAAATTTTATAGATTTGAACCTTGCAAATGTGTGTAAGTGAGAAATTTTGTTCCAAGTTATATAGTGACAAGAATGAAGGGTTTAAATGCATAGCATATAATATCAATGGCTGTTAATAATTCCACCAAGATAATATGTACAGGCTTAAGGAATTTTGGTAAGGGCAGAGACAGGTAAACTTGCAGGAAAAATTAGCCATTGGATGAATAGATGAAGATAGATATATGGTCCTGAAAAAATCCGTTGTTTTAACATGAAAGGAGGAATAAATTTCTCAAATATACAAAATATCTTGGAGCCCACACATTCCAACGGTGTAGATATAGGAACGAATAAGATCCACGATGGAAATTAATTCCGCTAGTTCAACCTACACGGACAAATAAAATTTTTATATTTGCGGAATGTTGTAGGTCATGCATTTTTCAATGGCCAGGATTGAGGATGGGGTAATATCAATGGAGGAGATGAATTCCGATGATATAACATGCTCACGAAAACTAACTTTTCCAATTCATGCAATTTATTAAAGGTATGCATATTTCGACAAAGTAGATCTAATCGGAGAACGATTTCGCAAATCCAACTTATGCGGATGAAAGTCGGGATGAATATTTGTGGAATTAGGTAGGGGCCACATATTTTGATGTCTCATATTAAAGGTGAATCTAGATTAATGACTCAATTTTATTCCTCAGATTTAAAGTGCAAGGAGTAAGGAATTCCTAGATTCAGCGGAATGTAGTAGAGACAACACTTTTCAACAGTCCAGATGAAGATAAAATTTAGATTAGTGGTTGATAATGATTCCGCTAATCCAAGGTGTGAGGAGGGAAAATATTGGTGATAATATGGAAAGTGCATATCGACGGTCCATAAATATTTTGCACCTTTGATCTTAGGTCAATGGCCTGGAAGGGAACGGAAAGGTGGAAATCGGAAATACATAAATTTGGTTATGAAAAGTTGGGATCCCGTTTCCCGCTTTCCTCCATCTCGTAAGATCGATGGTCTAGAAATATTTTACACCTTTGATCTTAGATCAACAGTTATGAAGGGATAAAAAATGAGGAAATCTAAAAAAATTGGTTATGAAAATTTAGGAGCTCGCTTTCCACTTTCTGCAACCTGCAGCTTGATCTTAGATCAATGTCTTGGAAGGCTTCTGCATAGGACCGACAGTGTGAAAAATGGAAACATGTGTAGGGAATAATTCAGGTTCAAAGACTGTGAAATTAGGTAGAATCCGCACCGTTGTATGGTTGATATCAATTGGGGTTGAAGATCTACAGTGGGTATTCATTGCATAGACACAACATACACAAAAGAATAAATTTTTTGTGTCTGGAAAATCAGGTAGGCCCCGCACATTTGAATGGTGGATATCTGGATTGATTCTTGATCCACGGTCTAGGATGATTTCAAAAGTAGAACAAGCAAGGGATAAATCACAACGAAGGATTGTGAAATCAGGTAGGAGTTGCATCATGTGACGGTTGAGATGCAAGTAATATTGAAATATATGACTAGCATATATTTCGTTGATTGAAGATGCAGGGATGAGTAAATTGTTGCAGGCCATTCAAAGATACTCTGAAAAGTCATTTTCATCAAGCGAGCCTGAGTCCTAGATGTTAAGTTTTCCATTTTTGATCCACCATGCACATCCCAATGTGTTTTCCTTATTTGTTTGTGATCATGGCGAATCTTCCAACTAAAAATTTGTTAGGATTTAGTGTGTACGATTTTGATCCCCATATCATAACTGGTTTTGGCTCTGTTTTGAGGCTAGTCTCGTGAGCATATTACTCTATAAATATAGCCTCAACAGACGAAGAAAGGGTTGGAAATTCATTTTGAAGCCTCTGTGCTTGGTTTTGTAACTCTGTAACTTTTCTTGGGAGAATTAATGCAAAGTATGCCCTAAATGTATGAGATACATCACGATGTTCATTGTTCAGTCTATTTTCCCTTGTTTTCTTCCTTTTCATGTATGTGTAGTTTCTTCTGATTCATTTCTAGTTGTATGCAAGGAATTCATTCTCTATTAAGCGCTCCTTGCATCAGATAATGTGTTTGTTAAGTGTTCATTGTAAATGTCTTGGAATTCATCCTCTAATTAGATGCTCCATTTTTGTTATCAACCTTCACAGTTTCTTCTGTGAAAGGTGTTTCAGGAGATTCATCCATAGATAAGTGCCTCTTGTCTCATTCTGCTTCTTCTCATTTCCTCTCGCTATATCTCAAAGATATGTTGTTGAATACTAACACCTATCTTGCCTCAGACTATGAAGGTTATCACTGGTAATTATTTGTTGTAAGTCCTTGAATGTTTCAAGATTCGACTCCATCACCCAATGGTATTTAATATTTGTTTGTCTTACACTCTTTAAAATACAAACAATCCTTCCCCTCAGAAATCTATCCTTCTGAATGCTTTTTTAAAGCTATATGTGTATGTGAATGACCCTATGACAAAGAGAGATCCCTATATAACTGTAAAGGTTAGAATCTCATCTAAATATTGGTTTGTAATGGTTACCCCAGTGATTATCCTACCACAACCATAGGAAAATTAATGGGTGATAACATCTTGGCGTTGTTTTCGGAGACTAATTGCTATTATCTCCTCGGGGAAATGACGGTCTTATAGTTCTATGACCTAGTTGAGCAGACGGTCATAGACACCCATTGGTTGTACATGCTCTAGCAACTCCACTCAAAATTTTTGGAAGCTGACTCCACTAGGAAATACTAGTAGCCAGAAGAACCAACACGAGTTGCAATCTTGATGTTGAATCTTTCCAAGAGATTTTTGATCCAGAGAGTCTAATTCGAAGGGCCAATAAGTTGCAAAGGTTAGTCATAACTCTTTCCTTACCTATTGAAGGTGTTGTTTCTTTTAATGATGTATCTGGGCATTGTGATGAAGAGTTTGGACTAGCTTTCCCTAGGAATAAATATGATTCCATCCTCTCTGAAGTGGTTTATGATGCCTCTACATTTGAATTCTACCGCATTTCTTGGTCATCCCAGACCTCAGAGCCTCTAGGAAGGGATCTCCAACACTTTCTTGAACCAGATTACCCCCTATTTTCCATTGAAATAACTACATTAAGATCCACTTCCAAGCTCAATCAACCTACATCATCTAGTTTCACAACCCCTCATAGCTCTGCAGTTCCTCATAGAACACTGATTTTTTATATCACACCTGCTACAACCCCTTTTGGAAACCCCACTGTAACCCTAAGGATGGCTAGTTTTTCCCCTTTACTAGTCCCTGTTGCTCTTCATGACCTTCCCTGGGAATATGGCCAAATAATCAAACAATTTAATGGGGGGAGCAGATATTCAGCTGAGGAACTCTTGGAGTCGTTTTCAAAATGGACAAACTTGGAGGAGGTAGACCATGATGATGTGAAAGTCATATTTTTTTTCCAATTTCTTGCTGGAGAGTAAATAAAATGGTTCACAAACCTTCTAGACCACTCCATTATGAACTATCAAGCCTTTGAAGATGCCTTCAAGAAAAAATGGGCAGATAAGAAAAATCCCAAGTTGTGTTTGTCCCAATATCATTCCATTAGGAGGAAGGAGAGTGAAACTATCCAAGACTTTTCTAACAGGTTTAAGAAGGTATACAATGCCATTCCCACCCATTTTAAACCTCCCCATGGTTCTTCCAAACTCCAATATGCTGAAGCCTTTGATAGTGGATTTACCTTGTGGTTGAGTGAAAGAAAATCAACCTCCCTGACCGAGATGATGAACAATTCCATAGAGGTAGAGGTAAATATGACTGCTTCTAGAATAAATAAGAGGGATGAGGGAGAATGGAGAAGAGAGGAAGGAGAAACAAGAAAGGATAAAGAGACTTGACATCCTTCTTCCTCTAATTCACAAGAGGCTAGAATGGACATGATGATGAAAACCATGGAGAAGTTTATGGAAAGGCTCACTGTGGACAACAGACCACTTCCTAGGGAAGGTCAATAGAAGAAAAATATAAACCATAATGTAAGAAGTTCCTAGGTCCTACAAAACAGCAAGAGAGATCAGAGAAACCCTCCTAATCAACCTATCATACCCCCATTTCAGGAGAACAATGTGGAGTAGTGTTACAGAGAGAAATTCCTATGGCTTGGGGTACCACAACAGACATATTAACTCCAGAAATCAATCCTTTCCTATATGCAAGAGAAACCAAACATCTAACACTGAAGGATCTCGATTTGTACCTTATTCCAGATGGTTGATGTAGATCCCCATTGAGCTTTTCCACTCTTGCTTGTATTAGCAATTTGCTTCCTCAACATTCAGCAAATAAGACAAGCATGCTATATATAATTGTGTTAGACCTACTCTAGAATATATGATCAATAACATATAAGCATTTAAAAACATCCATGGATCAAATACTCATTTAAATACACATTATTGGATAGGAAAATATATTTTTATTGATATAAAATAGAGATTACAATAGTGACAACCTCTGTTGGCACGTCTGCAAATTGGAGAAACTGAGTCCCCCACTTGGGCCTCCACCACTTCAATCCTCCATCTCTCAATAGCAATCTCACAAGCAAAATGCAAGCTTGGGAAGAACACAAAGTGATCCAAGGGACAAAGGGATGCAGACTCAAGTATAAGCTCTGGCAACAATGGACTATAGTTTTCTTGCTCTTCAATTCCTCTCCTCTTCAATGTATCCAAAGGGTTCCTTATATAGTGCTTCAATGGGGTAATGGAACGTCAAATCCAAGCGATCTCAAGGCATATGGAAGGCCAAGAGACAAGTGACTTGGATCCAAATCAAGGAAAACTCCAAAATCATTTGGCCTTTTGCACACATCCCGATGTACATGGGTTTAAGGATCAAATCTGTGTATATACACGAGAAAGGGATTAAAAGTCACGTATGGAAATTATTGCATGTTTTTAGGGATGATCTTGGAAACATCAATGGTACAAAAATGGTCCATGGGGTCTAAAGAGTTTGCAGAGGGACAAGGAAGGCCATAAAGGTGTGATCCACCATGTGTGGTAAAATCAGTTGTAACAGATGCCCCCTAATGTGTGAGGTCAGAGGTTTCATACAATGGCCGAAATACATTATAAGTCCATACCAGAATTGGAGTGATGAAGAACCCAGTAGAAGAACTAGCCATCCAATCAATACAATACAATAATCAATCTCTGCATATAACTACAAGTAGATGTAATAGTTCCGGATACATAAGAGTACAATGGCCATGAATAGGCATGCTACAAAATATGACATGTGTGGTCATCGCTACGTACAATATAGATAGATAAGAATCTCCATGATGAAGATATACAAAGGATCATGATCTCCATGAAAGATGAAGATATATAATGGATCAAGATCTCCAAAATGGCTGGAAATATCTGACATATACTGGAATCAAGTCATGAGAGCTGAAATCTCATGAACACTGACACGATCAAGGAGGTAGCATATAAGAGATGCCACCAATCTAGAAGGTCTTCTACACAAACTGCTATGAGTACATGTCCTACTATGTGAATAGAGGTGTCGAGGTCGAACATAGTAGTCCATTGTCTGATTACTGGTCATTGATGTATACCATTAATAGACATGAGATCACCCACCAATAATGAAAATGGGAATCAAGGTACTAGAGTGAAAACTAACAAGTGTGAATAAATGTGTTGAGGTTGAACACTTGAGAGGATCCATCGATAAGAGGAAATTGATGTATTTCCAAAAATTGTCGATGTCGAGAGAACCTGCCACTGATGACTGCAAGTCTCAAGGCACTCAAAAATGACTCTAGATTCCTATCCCATAATAAATGATCTAACGTCGATGGGATGAAATCCGATGGGAGGAGGGCATTAAGGAATCCCCCATCATCCAACATGAGGTACTCAGCAAAGCTGTATAATGTGGAAGGACTCGATCATAATGTGCACAAACTAGTAACTGTATCGGGAATGGCCGACATGCAAAGTCAAGATAACTGAGGAATGGCTAACTTAAGTTTCAACTTTCTTTTAACAAGAGCATAAAGGTGAATGGTGACTGAATGTAGGTAGCATAGACTTGATATACAAAACTAGGACATCTACGCAACATAGGAGGCATCGACAGAGGCTCCATAGGGACTGCAAGATTAACCAGTCGGTGGAGATAAACTCCGAGAAACGAGTATAGCTCCTAAAGTCAAACTATTAACCCAACCAATGGATTTGATATATAGTGCTCTGTTCGAAGGCGACACAACTCGACTGCTGCCAAAGATAACATCTTTTCTTGTCCAACATTTTAGATTTTTTTATTTATTTTTTTGGACTTTTTCAAATATTTTGAAAATATTGAAAAAGAATAAATGTGCTTTATAGTTTCAAACTAGGAGGAGACGAGTGTCAAGGGACAAACAAACTAGTTCCAAGCAGTGGAACATACCTATGCTCCATGGAGGGAGACACATGTAGGATAGTGACACTCGGGGGAAAGTCCCCTCTCGGTAAAAATAAGGAATCAAGCTGCAAAGGATATACAAAATGGCTCTACGTAGCTAGACATGAGACAAGCTCAGGCTATATGGTTGATACTCAAAGTCAAGGAAGTCAGCATAAGGCTCAATGAGGCAGGAAAAGATTGTGATAATGCAATTACAACTTGACATAAGGGAGTCCTGAGGAAATAGGCTAGCAATAAGATCAAGAGGAGTATGGGTCTCTTGTGAAATGACATGGTGATACTATACAATGGACTCCCACACCCTAAAGGGAAAACTATCAGCATGGGCGCCAAATGCAAACAAGGAGGTAACTAGGGCACCCATGTAAGGTCAAACTCTACCATTCACATCATGTCACTTCTAAAACAGCCAGAAGGTTCTGTGACAGGATAGAATGGGTTTGTACCTAAGGTTATAATGAAATGGTCATAAGTTCATGCAAAATGCAAGCAGATGTGAAATCCTAACCTATATGCCAGTTTAGACATGATACCTGTGATAGGCACAAATGGGTTGAAACCTCAGAGAGAGTGTACAAAAAATGGACTCTACATGACAACCATATTAGTCCAAAACAAACCAAAATAGTCAATAAATAATCCAAACTATAGGATATAGGGAGGAATGATCATGACAACTGCACCCAAAGGAAACAATGTGATGAACGATGGGACGTAAAAAGGAAAGTAAGGTGTAGACCCAATGTTCACCCACCCACTACCACCCCTATGAGAGTGACCACTGGTGTGAAGAGTGAGAGAAGGGAATAAAAATCCTCCACAAATGGAGTAGAGGATGGAATATGACCAATCCCAAATATATGAGCAGGGTAAGGGACTGTGATTCCCCCAAGTCTGACACTAGGGTCCGCACTAGGACCAAGGATGGGTGATAGGATACCAGGAATGCTGAAAATAAAAGGACTCGAACTCAAGAGAGCATAAATATACTCAAGTAACTGCAATCCCAAAGGCTAACTAGCGCACAAAGAGCACACTCCTAAGAAAATCTACAGCCAAAATATAAGCAATCCAAGGGGAGGATATGTGAGCTACCAAATGTAGCAGGTATGTCTCACCTAGGAGAGGCTTGAAACTCCCATACACTACAAGTGGAGGTTCGTAACCAATTATAGTGGCCCTCAGCTTCAATGAATAAAGCGACTGTGCTGTCCTGACCCCTACCTGGCCAGGACACCTGTAGAATAACCTCTGCGAAGTACCCCCTCAATAACCTAGGTAAGGCAACTAAGGTAACCTCAATATAATCAATGCTCAGGTGGATAGTCATAGGCGAGATTGACCGTATGGGCAGGGTAACAAATCCCAAAACTCTCAAAAGAGCCCCCAGATACCAATACAATCCTGGAAATATCTCCGATGCTACTCGGTTATGACTAGGGGTCATCCCAATCAATAACTGCTCATACTGCCTCATGCTTAACTCCTTTGTAAGAGGAGGATCCTGAGAAACACTAATTATATAAATGAATTTCACACTCTCACCTGGACAGACACATAATTGTTCGTTTAGTGGTCTTGGAGAATTTATTCACAATGAACTATTCCAAGACCCTAAAACCTAATCTTGTTGGTGCACCCTATAAAAGAAAAGAGTGTAATTCATTTTATTATGCATTGATTTTAATTGGCTGTAATTACTCAAAGGGAAATGGCCATGCAACTAATGATATGAAGAATCAACAGCAAAATAAAAGTGCACACCTAACAAGCAATGCCAAGTGCAATATTGTAGAATGAAAAACAGGGTATGCCACTACATTAGATGCATAAATATATATTCCTTTCCGAATGCCAATGCAATCCTTCCTATATGAAAGCCTAAACACAATTCTCATCCAAGCAATCCAATGTAAGTACCTCCTCAAATCCATATCTAATATGCAACTAAGAGTGCAACTACTTTGTATTTTTCAATATAAAAGAATGAAAAATGCAATAAAAGTCATCTAAAACTCTCAGTCTCCATAGCAAGTATAAAACACAAGCCCAGCAAGACATCGAGACAAAAAAGAGTAATGCACTAATGGAAAAACAAAAAGGATAAATGACTAAAACTATTTTCAAAGAAAAATCAATGAAAAAGCGTTCTCTGGTCACAAAAGAAGCATCCAACAGACAACATTAGACCCGAGGAAGACCCAACCACACTCACAACCCACCCAACAACTTCCCACAACATCAAACTCACCAAAAGGGAGTATGTACACGACTATTTAAAGAACAACTGCGTATATACACGAATTTTGGCCAAAAAGCTGCATGTATACGCGGATTTTATCCAAAAACCTGCATGTATACGTGACTTTTGGCCAAAAATCCGTGTATGTACATGACTTTTGGCCAAAAACCTGTGTATACAGAGAAGACAGTGGTAAAAGGTAGGCCACAGGTCAAACCAATAAAGGGGAGTGTCAAAGGACGAACATACTATAAAATGCAACACAGAAACAAGGAGAAACAAAGAGCAAGTGAAAAATATCAAGCACATTATGCCCTCAAACCCCAAAGAAAAATAAGGAACATCCCCAGGGGAGTCACCAATTCTGTTACAGAGAGAAATTCCTATGGCTTGGGGTAACACAACAGACAAATTAAATCTAAAAATCAATCCTTTCCTGTATGCAAGAGAAACCAAACATCTAACACTAAAGGATCTCGATTCATACCTTATTCCAGATGGTTGATGTAGATCCCCATTGAGCTTTTCCACTCTCGCTTATATTAGAAATTTGTTTCCTCAACATTGAGCAAACAAGACAAGAATGCTATATATAATTGTGTTAGACCTACTCTAGCATATATAATCGATAACATATAAGCATTTAAAGACATCCATGGATCAAATGCTCATTTAAATACACATTATTGGACAAGAAAAGATATTTCTATTGATATAAAATAGAGATTACAATAGTGACAACCTCTGTATGCACGTCTGTGAATCGGAGAAACTGAGTCCCCCACTTGGGTCTCCACCACTTCAATCCTCCATCTCTCGATAGCAAGCTCGCAAGCAAAAGGCAAGCTTGGGAAGAACAAAAAGTGCTCGAAGGGACAAAGGGATGCAGACTCAAGTATAAGCTCCGGCAACAATGGACTATATTTTTATTGCTCTCCAATTCCTCTCCTCTTGAATGTATCCAAGGGTTCCTTATATAGTGCTTCAATGGGGTAATGGAAGGTCAAATCTGAGCAATCTCAAGGCATATGGAAGGCCAAGAGACAAGTGACTCGGATCCACATTAAGGAAAACTCCAAAATCATTTGGCCTTTTGCACACATCCTGATGTACACGGGTTTAAGGGTCAAATCCATGTATATACGCGAGAAAGGGATTAAAAGTTGCGTATGGAAATTATTGCATGTTTTTAGGGATGATCTTGGAAACATCAAAGGTACAAAAATGGTCCATGGGGTCTAAAGAGTCTGCAAAGGGATAGGGAAGGCCATAAAGGTGTGATCCACCATGTGTGGTAAAATCAACTGTAACGAGCACGAATATGGAAATCAAGCTGAAGGTGACATCCACCAACTAGACACTGACTCGTCCTCTGTTTTTTTACCAAAGAAGAACATGATGGTTCCTTTCAAGAAGAAGAGGAGCTTGCTACTAGGGAAACAAAGGATTTTCAGAGGGGGTATCAACTTGAGGTCATGGACCTGCAGATACATATTGGTCTGAGGAACATATATGTTCTCATGGTAAAAAAGAAAGAAGCGGGAAAAAAATCTTCTACAAGAAAACCAAAGAGTAGTCCACCCCCTAAGGACACCTCCGAGAATGTAACAAATCCCAAAGGGAAAGAGAAAAAAATATAATCCAAGAAGCTTAGATTAGGGACATACCTCTTTCAATCTAGAGGATGAAATTGCAAAGATCAAAATCTTTGTCCCTCTCACTGAATTGTTAAAAAATCATGAATATCATTCCAAAATTGCCACAGTGTTGAATCCTCTAGAAGAAGTCTCTGCAATATCAAATTCCTTGAATATTCAAGATGATATTCCCACCATCCTATTTGAACCCCATGTATATGAGTCTTCCGATGAATATGTTTCCCCCTTCTATGTGAGTTTGAACATTCATAATGCCATCTTACACAACACCATGCTTGATTCAGGAGCCTCCCACAATCTGAACCCTAGGATGATCATTGATAAACTTGTATTGGAAGTGACCAGACCATACGAATACCTATTTTCCTTTGTTTCTGGTAAATTAAAATGCCTAGGACTAATCAAATATATAGTCATCTCTTTGGCCCAAATCCCTGCCAAAACCCTTGTCATGGATGTAGTTGCAGCTGACATCCCTCTAAAGTTTGCATTTTTTTATCAATATATTGGGCAACCAAACTCAAAGGCGCTCTTCAAATGGATATGTACTATGCCACCATCCCTATCTTTGGAGTATAGAGAAGACTCTTTAGGGAGAAAAAGTTAGCATACATGGTGACCAGTGCTGAGAGGCCAAACAACCACCCCATTTATTCATTGGACACTGAGATGGGATTTGTTATTTTCTTCACAGAAGGAGGCAAAGAGAATTTTAGTTCACAGAATGTTTCCTTTGTTCCTACTCAAGAAGAGCTAGAGGGAGTGTGGAATGTAATTTTTGATGGGGGAGCATGCAGAGAAGGGGCAGGAGTTGGAGTTTGGGTGAAACCTGTAGGAGGGAGAGCTCTCAATTATTACTACAAGCTCGCATTTGATTGCATAAACACTAAGGCGAAATATGAGGCTATGATGTTAGAAATACAAATCATAAAGTACTTCCATGTTAGGAGGGTAGTGATACATGGAGATTCTGAGCTGGTAATTAAACAAATGACAAGCAGATGTTAGTCCAGATGCCCCAGAATGAGAAGATACAAGAATGTTTCCCAAGATCTAATGGAGTGTTTTGAGGAATGCAGGTTTAATATGATCCTCATATTAGAAAATTTCCTGCTTGATTTTTTGGCCACCTCTGCTACTATTTTCAAGACCCCCTTACATCCCAATATCAAATATGAGGTTGAAGTTAGGCACAGGCCCTCTATCCCTAATAATGTCAAAATTTGGTAGGTCTTTGAAGATGACAAGAAAATCCAAAAGGTCCTCACTCTCACTGGGGAGTTTTATGTATTGACTATTGATGAACATAATGGGATTCTAGAGGAGGATTCCCCCAGTAAGGAACCCTTGCAAATCCATATTGTTGTTGCCAAAGAAACACTACAAGATGAGGATTTTATTCCTGTTGAATGTGCTAATGGCAGAGAAACTAAGGAATCTTGTGGGCCAGAGTTGTCGGAGTTTGAGGGACACTAGACGTATATGAACAATCTCTTTGGCAAAGAATTCCTCCATATCAAAGGTAACTCTATCCCCAAAGGTTTAGTTCCTTTATAAAATCTCTTTGGCTCAAATGATGTTGCTAAGGAGCCTGAGCT
Organism: Pseudotsuga menziesii; assembly: GCA_001517045.1. NCBI lineage: Eukaryota > Viridiplantae > Streptophyta > Pinopsida > Pinales > Pinaceae > Pseudotsuga > Pseudotsuga menziesii. The sequence continues at coordinate 350,861 of LPNX010838561.1, read as the reverse complement.
GGTCCCAATTTGTGAATGTGTGGAAGATGTTAACATTGGGACAAAATATCATCCAAAATTCATGAAAATATCAAGAACCCTCTCACCTGAATCCAAACATAAGTACATTTCATTGATGAAGGAATACTCATATGTCTTTCCTTGGAGCTATAGTGACCTTAATGCTTATGATACGAGTATAATTCAGCACACTATACCAATAAAAAAGGATGAGATGCCTTTCAAGCAAAAGTTGAAAATAATGAACCATAAGATGCTACCCCTGGTATAAAAGGAAATAAAGAAACTTTTCAAGGAAAAATCCATTGTGTCCCTCAGATTCTCAAGATGGGTGGCCAATTTGGTTCAAGTAAGGTAGAGGAATGGAGAGATAAGGATATGCATTGACTTCAGAAATATGAATAGGGTCTCTTTAAAGGATCATTATGCTCTTCCTAAGATGGATCACTTTTTGCAGAAGGTAGTGGGCTCCCAAAGGATCTCCACCTTGGATGGTTTCTCAAGATACAATAAGATCATGGTGCACCCGTAGGACCAAGAAAAGACAACTTTGACCACACCCTAGGGCACTTTTATGTATGCAAAAATTCCATTCAAACTCATTAATGCAGGGGAAACCTTCCAATGGGACATGGACATAGCTTTTGATGATGAAAAGGTTAATATTTTGGTCATATATTTTGATGACATCACTTTCTTTTCACATTCTGATGAGGAATGTGTTGCACACCTACTAAGAATGCTCATAAAATGCATAAAATTTGGCATCTCCTTGAATCCGAAGAAGTCATTATTTGCTATGAAGGAGGGGAAGCTTCTTGGAAACATAATTTCTTAGGAAGGAATCAAAATAGACCCAAATAGAGTTGAGGAAATACATAAAATTGAACTCCCTCAGAATAAGGTGGACATTCAGTCCTTTCTAGGAAAGGTGAATTTTCTGAGGAGGTTTATTGTTTCCTTTGCTGAGATAGTAAGGTGTATAACTAACATGCTACAAAAGGAAAAAAAGATCAAGTGGACACCTGAAGAAAAACAGTCCTTTGAAGATATCAAGAAGGCTATCTCAGAAGCACCTGTACTTGCAATCCCTGATTTCTCTAAATATTTCCTCATATTATCATTTTCTTCAAAGAACATAATGGCAGGGGTATTGCTACAAAAGAATCATGAAGGAAATGAGCAGCCCATTGCTTTATAACACAGGACATTAAAATATTCTCCACTAAAAACACAACATCCTTAATACACTGGCTTATTCCCTTATGCATTCCTTAAAGGAATTCAAAGTGTACATCCCGCATTCTCACATTATTGCTCATGTCCCCACCAATGCAGTAAAGGATATTCTAACTCAACCAAATCTTGAGGGATGAAGGGGAAAGTGGATAGCATTCCTACTTGAATATGACTTGGATATCAAGCCCACAAAGTTGATTAAAAGATAGGGATTGGCCAAACTCATGGCACAATCTAACTGTGACACTCTCATCCTACACATGATTTCTAAGTTGACAGCAGAGGAGAAAAACCCTAAAGAACAACCAGATCCATAGGTGATTGAACATTTCTTGTCATCCCCATGATATAATGACATCAGCTTTGTGTTACAACATCTGCAAGCCCCACAGGGTATGGACAAAACAATGGCCAAATTTCTCAAGCAGAAAGCAACAATGTTTTGCATCTTAAATGGAAAATTGTATTGGAAAGAACCAGGAGGGGTTCTATTGAATTGTGAAAATGAGCAGGAGGAAAAGAAGCTCATAGAAGAATTTCATGCAGGAAAATGTGGAGGTCATCATTCTTGGAAGGACACTGTGAACAAGATCATGAGGGCATGGTTTTATTGGCCCACTATATTTTTTGATACCCACAAAGAGGCTGTTGCCTTCCATAAGTGTCATATCTTTGAAGGGAGGAGGAATATCCAACCATTTCCTCTGAATCCCATACATGTTGAGGCCCCTTTCCAACAATGGGGGTTGGATTTTATTGGAGAGATAAACCCATCTTCCTCAGGAAATCACAGGTGGATCCTCACTTCCACTGATTATTTCACAAAATGGATTGAATCCATCCAAACTAGATAGGCCACTGAAACAATGATTATGAAGTTTCTTGAAGAGCACATTTTGTCAAGGTTTGGGGTTCCTAGAAAGATTATCACTAAAAATGATGCTACATTCAAGTCAAAGAAGATAGTGAAATTTTTCTTCAAGTATCACATACAGCTGGGGCATTCCACAACTTACTATCCATAGGGAAATGGGTTGGAAAAATCTTCAAATAAGATCCTGATGAATATCATCAAAAATATGCTTCAGGACACCAAGAAGGCTTGGCACACAAAATTTCCTCATGCTTTGTGGGCCGACAGAATCAGTGTAAATAAATCCATTGGCACTTCACCATTCCAGTTGGTTTATGGATTTGAGGTAATTTTTCCTAGTTCCCTAATTTGGACAGTAATGACACTACTACAGGAAGAAGAAATTGAAACCCATCCAACTTAGAGGAGGATGTATCAATTGATTGAATTGCAGTAGCAAAGGGAGCAACTATTTGATACAAATAAAAATTTTAGGAGAAAATGAAAGAGATCTTTGACAGGAGGACAAAGCCTGATGATTTATAGATGGGGGATGTAGTTTTGCTATGGGATTCACCACATGAAGAGAAAGTGAAGCATGGTAAGTTTGATCACCTATTGAAGGGCCCTTACAATATTTCATCTTTGAGAGGAAAGAATTCCTACATACTGGAGGATATGGAGGGTGGTCTGGTATCTGGAGCTCGTGTAAATGGAAGGCTCCTCAAACACTACTTTCTGTAAAGTAATTTCAGTTTCCCATGTCATTGTTATACCATTTTATTTGAACATTGCATATGTGGATAGCCCCCTGTCATAATTAAAGCACAAGGTGAAGGAAGTAAGGCCTCCAATAGGGGATGTCATTTGGTTTTCTTCTTTCTACAAATTTGAAGTTACACGAACTAGAACAAATTTTGAGACGGTGAGCATTCAGGACAACGCAAAGTGGTGCAGTTAGATGAGGTTTTTGTAGGTACATAGGGCTTAATGGATCAGGTACTTGGTCTACAGGGTTCTTTGCTACCTCACAAGGAGGATAGAATCCCCGAGTTGGAGCAGCTATTAGTACATGTGCTAAAATTTGAATATTTTTATAGATGTGTTAGCACTATTTTTGGGCCAAGTAGTTGGCAAGGGATTAGACCATTGAAAGGAGGAATAAGGTCTAAAAATTTTCTTATCATAGGACCTTGAAGGATGTTAATGAGGTTCTGGAGGTATTTTGAAGGATCATTTCTAAGTTGGAAATGCAAAATAATTGATAAAATTATAGATTTGAACCTTGCAAATGTGTGTAAGTGAGAAAGTTTGTTCTAGGTTATATAGTGACAAGAATGAAGGGTTTAGATGCATAGTGGAGAAGATCAATGGTTGTTCATAATTCTGCTAAGATAATATGTATAGGATTAAGGAATTTTGGTAAGGGCAGAGATAGGTTAACTTGCAGTTAAAATGATCCATTGGATGAATAGATGAAGATAGATCTACGGTCATGAAAACATCCGTTGTTTTAACATGCAAGGAGGAATTAATTTATCAAATCTCCAAAAAAGATTGGATCCCACACATTCCAACGGTGTAGATCTAGGAAGGAATAATATCCACAGTGGAAATTAATTACGCTAGTTCAACCTGAACGGACAAAGAAACTTTTTATATTTGCGAAATGTTGTAGGGTGCACATTTTTCAATGGCCAGGATTGAGGATGGGTTAAGATCAACGGAGGAGATGAATTCTACTGATATAACATGCTCATAGAAACTAACATTTCCAATTTTTAGAATTGCTTAAAGGTATGCATATTTCGACGGAGGAAGTCTAATAAGAGAATAGATATATGGCGGAGAATGATTCCGCAAATCCAACATGCACAGATGAATAACCATTTGAAATCTGTGGAATATGGTAGGCTCTTAAAGTTTGAAGGACAAAGATTTAAAGATGATTTTGATCAAAGGATGGAAATAATTCCACGTTGTGAACTAGCATGAAGAAAGTCAGGATGAATATTTGTGGAATTAGGTAGGGGACACATGTTCCAACGACTCATATTAAATCCAGATCTAGATCAATGACTCAGGTTTATTCCATAGATTGAAAGTGCAAGGAGGAATGAATTCCTAGATTTAGCGAAATGTAGTAGAGACAACACTTTTCAATGGTCCAAATGAAGATACAATTTATATCAATGGTTGATAATGATTCCACTAATCCAAGGTGCGAGGAGTGAAATCTTGTCAATAATGGAAAGTGCAGATCAATGGTCCAGAAAGCTTCTGCACCTCTGATATTAGATCAACTGAACATACTAGGGATAATTTTAGGGGTGAATTTTATCCTAGTGGGATAATTTTCCATGTTTTTCTCCCAAAAAAGATTCACCATTTTGCATATTTTGAAGCCCCGTTTTGCCCAATTTTGATGGGGTAAAAAATTTTCACCCTAAAAATCGCCAAATTATTATATAAATGATATAAAATCCTTGGAAATTAAAATATTTTTTGAAAAATATCGCCAATCATTTTATAGTTGGTGTTTTAAGAATTGGTAATATTTGCCAAAATTTATACACTTTTAAATAAGTATGGTTCCTTAAAATCATCTCTGGACCGGAAGGGAGCAAAAAGGTGGAAAGTGGAAATACAAAATTTGGTTATGAAAAGTTGGGATCCCATTTTTCGCTTTTTGTCGACTCGTAAGATCAACGTTCAAGAAATATTTCGCACCTTTGATATTAGATCAATGACCCAGAAGGGAGAGAAAAGGTGGAAAGCGAAAATATAAAAAATTTGGTTATGAAAATTTGGAAGCCTGCTTTCCGCTTTTCGCAGCCCGCAGCTTGATCTCAGATCAACGACTCAGAACGCTTATGCATAGGATAGATGGTGTGAAAAATGGAAACATGTGCAAGGAATAAGTCGGGTTAGAAGACTACGAAATCAGGTAGAAGTCACACCATTGGACGGTAGATATCAATCGAGGTTGAGGATTTATGGTGGGTATTCATTTCGCAGACACAACATGCAGGAAATAATAAAATTTTCATGGCTGCTAAATCAGGTAGGCCCCACACATTTGAATGGTGGAGATATGGATGGATTCTTGATCCACAGTCCAGGATGATTTTGCAATGAGAACAAGCAAGGGATAAATCACAATGGAGGATTATGAAATCAAGTAAGAGTTGCACCATTGGACGGTTGAGATGCAGGTAAGATTGAAATCTAATACTAGCATAGATTTCACTGGTTGAATATGCAAGGATGAATAAAATTGTTGTAGGTTGTTCGAAGATGATCTGATCAGTCATTTTCATTAATCGAGCCTGAGTCCCAGAATTTAAGTTTTTCATTTTTGATCCACCACGTGCATCCCAACGTGTTTTCCTGATTTGTTTGTGATCATGGTGAATCTGCCAACTAAACATTTGTTAGGATTTAGTATGTGCAATTTTGATCCCCATATCATAACTGGTTTTGGCTCTGTTTCAAGGTTGGTATCAGGAGAATATTACTCTATAAATATAGCCTCAATAAAGGAAGAAAGGGCTGGACATTCATTTTGAATCCTCTGTGCTCGGTTTTGTAGCTCTGAAACTTTTCTTGGGAGAATTAATGCAAAGTATTCCCTGAATGTCTAAAATTCATCATGGTGTTCATTGTCCAATCAGTTTTACCTTGTTTGCTTCATTTTCATGTATGTGTAGTTTCTGCTAATGTGTTTCTAGTTGTATGCAATGAATTCGTTCTCTGTTAAGCACTCCTTGCATCGGATAACATGTTTGTTATGTGTTCATGGTAAATTTCTTGGAATTCATCTTCTGATTAGATGCTCCATTTCAGTTATCAGACTTCACAGTTTCTTCTATTGAAGGTGTTTCAGGAGATTCATCCATAGATAGGTGACTCTTGTCTCATTGGGATTCTTCTCATTTCCCCCTGCCATCTCTCAAAGATATTTTGTTGAATACTGACACCTATTTTTCCTCATACTACGAAGGTTATAATTGGTCATTATTTGTTGTAAGTCCTTGAATGTTTCAGGATTTGATTTCATCGCCCAATGGTATTTAATATTTGTCTATCTTACACTCTTTAAAATCCAAACAACCCTTCCCCATAGGAATCTATCCTTTTGAATGCTAGTTTAAATCTATATGTGTATGTGAATGACCCCATGACAAATAGAGATCCCTCTTTGGTTGTATAGGTTAGAATATAGTCTAAATATTGGTTTGAAATGGTTACCGCAGTGATTCTCCTACCACAACTATGGGAAAATTATTGGGTGATAACAGTTATGACCACCTTAATTAATGGTCTCCCTGGATCATGGGTTTAATTCATTCAAGGAATATGTGCCAGAAGAAAGATAATCACTGTCAGTAGAATCTGGGAAGAATGTACACAAGAAGAAGATTGAATCTTAACAAGAGAAGATAACATGGGAGCAATTGAAGATCAATATCTCACAATCCACACCAAAAGATATCAAAGAAAGAGGAGAATCACCATCACAACAGAAGGGAGGACTATCATCACAAAAGACAAAATAAATTTAGGAGAGATCCCTCCAACATTCGTTGCTATACTTATGATGAGAAGGGACATTACTCCAGATATTGTCCCATAAACATATGCTCCTTCAACAAGAATTCAAATAAGAATAGGCACCATTCTCACACCGTTGAAGATGATGAACCAACAATAAAGAGACTCAAAGCATAAATTGATTCTTCAAGTGACGAAGAATATGTTCTTATCTTAGCACTCACAGGAACTATCTCACATGGAAGTAATGATTGGATTTTATATAGTAGGGAATCCAAACATATGATGGGATACAAAAATAATTTGTAAACTTGTTTATGCACGAGTCACCTCACAAGGTGAAACTTGGGTATGACTATCAATACCCCATAAAAGGAAGTGGAGAATATTCCTACAAGCTAGACTCCGTGAAATATTTGAATATGAAAGATGTGTTATACGTTCCAGGATTGAAGAATAATCTTCTCTCCATCTATGCACTAGATGCAAAGGAAATAAGATTTGCATTCATTTAGGGAAAATTCCTAATGTTCCCAAAAGGAAAGACAATAGATAATACAACAGTGATTGGAGAACAAGAGGGAGGCTTTTACAAGTTTAAAGGACATCCTGAACAAGAATTGGTTCATGACTCTATAGAACCAAATGAACTATGACATAAAAGGCTTCTACATGTGCACTATAGAGCACTACCAATTGAAAGCAAATTAGTTTAAGGACTTCCAAAAATATAGACAAAGCATGAAGGCATTTGAAAGGGATGTGTGCAAGGAAAGAACTAAAGAAAATATTTCCCAGCAATGAAATAAAAGAAAAAGGAATACTGAAAAAGTGACACTCTGATTCAGGACCAATATACAGTCCCATCTGATATATGGTATAGAATATTTTCTCAAGCATGAGTAATACAGACACAGGTCCTCAAAATCAGATGATGAGATCACATTGCGAAATACTCTAGTTATTCTTGCAAGGAGATAAGGATCAAGAGGGAGTCCACCCACCAAACAAACAAAGATAAGTTCTTAAATTATATATCTAGTTAATTAAATGATATATTCAGTTGATGTGTTATTCATTCTTTTGTGATATATGTATTTATGCATTATAATTTGTCACTATTAATATGTTTTTGAAACTATACTAATCATGCAACTGAATTTGACTTGAAGGAAAGAAAATTTACATACATATCTGAAAGGAAAAGAGGACCGAGCTTGATCTTCAGGGAGGAAGGGGATATTTGTAGGATATAGTGACACTTCAAAGGATTACTGAATATAATTCCCAATATTCAAGAAGATCGACATAAAAAAAGATGTAACATTCGACGAAGACTCAACATACTCCAGATCCAGAGAACTACCTATTGGAGAAGTTGAAGAACCTGAAGAAACTAGTGTTCAAGATACGAAAATAGAAGAAACAATTTTAGAATCCCATGAAAAGCATGACATAGTAGAAACACAAGAGCCTATAGAGACACTTCATGAGAATAAATCCCACGAGAGAAAACCAGCATGGGAATAGGAGCTACTAAAAGGTGCAGAAGGATATGGAGCTACAGATGGGATACATAGAGAAAGGAAGAAAACCAAACCATACATAATCTATGTGGCCCTACTATATGACATCATTGAAAAAGAACCTTCCAACTACGAAGATGTTGCAGAAAATAAAGAATGGAATGATTCCATGATTGAGGAGTAAGAATGATGTCCGGGAGATATTTTTGAGACCAGAAGAGAATTTTTTCATGACTTCAAAGTGTATCTAAAATATCAAGCATGATGCAGATAGTATCATTGAGAAACATGAGGTAATGTTCATGCTGTGTGGCTTCTCCCAGAAAGGAGGAATAGACTACGAGGAGACATTTTCACACGTAGAGAGATACACTTCCATCAGATCTATACTTGCATTGGATGCAGTAATGAAATGGAAGGTACAACAGATGGGCATTAAGACAAAATTCTTGAATGGTGTAGTCGAAAATGAAGTGTACAAAAAGAAACCACTAGGATTCGAGACATATGGCAGGAATACACATGTGTTCAAATTGAAGAAATAATTGTACGTATTTAAATAGGAACCTAGGACATGGTGTGACAAAATGGACAACTTCCTGGTGATCTTAGGCTTTACCAAGAGTAAAGTTGATTCCAACCTTTACTTCAAAGTTGAAGACAGAATACCGGTGATTCTCCTTCTATAGGTTGATGACATATTTCTGACAAGAGAGGACAAACTCATTACAAATGCAAAGAGGAAGCTTTCCATTGAGTTTGAGATGAAATACCTGGGTATGATGCACTATTTCTTAGGCATGGAGGTCATGGATGGAAGAGTACAGATGGAATATTCCTTGGTCAAGGAAAGTATACAATGGATATTCTGAAAAGATTTAGAATGTTGGACTGCAAGGCGATAGCCACACCTATGGCATCGAACTTGAAGCTACTATGTGATGATTCATCGGAGACGGTTGATGTCATGATATATTGTCAAATGATTGGTTCATTCATGTACATGATGAATACGAGACCATACATATGCCTTGTTGTGAACACCTTGAGCTAGTTCCCAACATATCTGAGACATATTCACCTAGTAGCTACAAAGCATGTATTGAGGCACCTTAAGGGTATAGTTGATTATGGGCTCAAGTATGATGTGAATCAAAATATTAACCTACACAACTATGTTGATTTGGATTGGGTAGGAAATTCCACTAATAGGAAGATCGATTCTGGTTGTTTCTTTAGTTTGGGATCTGGAATGATCTTCTGGATTAGAAAAAATTAGTTCTGTGTGGCGCTGAGTACAACCGAAGCAGAATATGTTGCAACTTGTTCAACTAATTGTGAGGAAGTATGGCTTAGAAATCCACTACCTGATTTTTTTGATCTTGAGTTAGATGTGACTTGTATCTTTTGTGACAACCATAGTTATGTGAAGTTGTCAAAGAATTCGGTGTTCCATGACAAGTCAAAGCACATAGATATCAAGTATTACTGTATCTGAGATATGGTGCAGAGATGACCAGTGAGGCTTTAGTATGTGGTGACATATGAGAATATAGAGGATGTATTTCCAAATCCTCTTGCTAGAGTGAAGTTTGAATACTTCAGAGGGAGAGCTGGTGTTCACCATATTGAGGTCCCTATAAAGAGGGAGTGACGAGTTCTCACATGGTTGGAGGTTCAGGTTGTCTTGGTGAAGTAATCAGTCCTGGCATGCTCCCATGTTGTAGATGATGAGAATACTAGAAGATGCAGATGCATGAGTACAAGATCTCACATGGGAAGGTATACAGGTTATCCCTGGATGTAATGAGTCTTTTCGTTGTACACAGGTTGTCATAGGATGTAATTTGTCCTTTCAAGTCATCCTTGGATGTAATCAATCCTAGTGTGGTATGCAAGTTTTCCTTAGATGTAATGAGTCCTGGAAGGTCATCTTTGGATGCAATCAATCCTATTGTAGTACACAATTTTTCCTTAGATGTAATGAGTCCTTGAGGTTATCCTTGGCTGTAATGAGTCTTGGCACGGTATGCAATTTTTCCTTGGATGTAATGATTCTTGTCATGGTACGCAACATTTCCCTGGATGTAATCAGTCCTTATGTTTTCCCATGTTGGAGATGATGAGAGCTCACAAGGAGCTTGGTGTGTGAGTGGGAGGTTCTCACATAGTGGTAGACACAGGTTGTCTCGGTGACGTAAATAATTCCTGGTGTGCTCTTATGTTTGTAGAACATAGGTTTACCATGGAGATACATAATGCACTTGTTGTAATCCTAGAAGATTCTCTCATAGTGGTAGACATAGGTTTTCTTGGTGAGATAATGAGCCCTGGTCTGCTCCTCTGTTGGTAGAATACAGGTGGTCAGCATCTTGGATTTTATCTATGTATGATGAGGAGATGATTAAGATATGGCGAGATGATTTCGATACAACGAGATGATTCCTATACAACAAGATGATACACATACAACAATATGATGGTAGGAGACACAGGTGTTTGCAGTGGAAATGTAAGGAATGGTTTTGGGATGCACCTACGCATATGATGAAGACCTAGATGAGGACTAGGCCTACACCCAACATGAAACAGGGCTAGCTCTATAGAAAATTCCTATGACTGATAGACATACATATGTCATTATTCAATGATGAACAAGATGAGAACTATGGAAACATCAATGATGATGATTTAGCTATTATGATGTGACTAAATGTATTGATGACTGTGGTGATAGAATACCTTCCTAGTTAAGAGGGAGTGTTGTTGTAATTGTAAATTTGGAAGATATTCCGATGTATATTATTATTGTATATTGTTTTACCCCCATTGGAAATTTGTTTCCCTCCTTTCAGGATGTCATTATTGTCTATGGTCATTGAGTTAAACCCTCTGTTGTAAGTCGAGGCATTAGTCCCTAAGCCAAATATAATAAAATGTATTTTTAGGTCCCTCTAGGAGAAGTCGACCCAGTTAGGGTAACAAATAACCCTAGTCAAGTTGTAAGGTCAAACACTTAAAGGGTATAAATACAAAGGTTCCCTCCCTTATTTATACACACACTCACTCCATCAAGTTTGCACGAGGAGAGAGAGAGAGCTAGAGAATACTATTTATACTTTTGTTTTTATATCTTGTGATATTGTCTTAGTGACAGAATTATTATGAGGAATTTTGTGGGTTTTGTCCTTTATGGTTTCCTTGAGGATTTTTTTTTTTTCCTTGTGTATCTACTCTATCTTATGCATCTGGATGTGATTTTTATTCTTTCATATAAAGATCCTATTCAATTGAATTTAATTAGAAAAACTAACGTTGTAACATCAATGCAAACAATTTTCCCTCCTAAGGTGATAGGTAAGTGAGGAAGGATCCCTAAAGGTGCAGTACGTCTTCTATTGAAATCCAATATTGATCAATAGATTCTAAAAGATAAGGAGAACTTATAGGTTTCCAAGCAGTTGAGGATAGAATACTAACTGAATCCCCTTCATCAATAATAGTGTGAAGTATGTTCCTAGCAGTATCTCGCACATATATCTGGAAAGGAAAACTTGAAGGAGGACGAGATTATGTTAGAATACTCCAATCAAAGGAAATAAACTCAGTACTTATATAGGTTTATGTTGAAACAAAAATAAGTTCCCCTTTCCTAGAACAATCTAACTGACTACGAAAAATTTAGCGGGTTTCATTTCTCTCTCAACTGGAAGATGAGATGAAAATTGTGTCAAAGTGACTACTTCAATATTAACGATATCAGATGAAAGAGTGGGATTAGGTGGAAATGACATGGACTCAACCATTTTTACTTCACTCTTCAAAGGAAGAGTGGGATGAACTATTTTTTTTTCACTCTCTAAAGAAAGAGTGGGATCGCCTGAGGATGGAACTGGATTGGTCACTTTATCAGCCAATGGGAGGTCAAGGGAAAATTTATGGTAACCTATTGGAATTAGTTGATGAGGAATAATAATATATTCTAACAACTTTGAATCTTCATCGATGCGAGGACAAAGGTAAGTAAGGTGCATTTCCTTACATAACAAGAAAGGCTTTATGACTTTTTCTTTTCGACTTTTAACTATAGAGTCACTGGTTGAGGGGCTATCATCATTATGATGACCAAAGGTTGATGGCATGGGTTGTTGGGAATCCTTATAAGATACTTATAATACTTGGGATATACCATGAAAATCCTTAAAAATATGGTCATCCTTGCAAATTCGGCAAGGGAACTTAGGTTTACGAGGTGTTTTTGTGGGTAGATCAATACTCTCAATACTGAGAGGAATAGTTGGTTGAGATTTGATTTATTTTTTGTTTTTCTTCTTCTTGATATTCATTTTATTCTTCTTCTTATCCACTTGATTACTAGCATCATAAATTTTGACAGACGAATAAGGAGAAAAGAAAGAAGACACATCTGGTGAAGAAGGTGAAATATCAACATGATGTTGGTAGTTTTGTGATGCAGAATCAATGTTCAATATATTGGGTGCATCTAGGATCATCGTTTTAATTAACCATATGGGTAATCCTATTGTCAATCCAAGAAGATTCAAAGTGGTAATGAAGGGAAGAGAAATATTTCCAAATCAAGGAAAATCAAAGGGCTCCCCTTAAGAAGGTGCCTCTTGGTTGGTAGTCCCAAAAGACATAGCCACATATTTCTGATAAATCTATCTCTCTCTAAACGTCTCCTAACTACACACGAAATGAGCGCTACTGAATCTAAAAGCAACAATAAAACTTGTGGTAGGTGGGATGTATAGTCTAGATCCTCATAGGAGTGTCAAGTCATCGAAATTTGTGATATATTGCAGGTTCCAATAGTAATATGAAACAAGGAGGATTGAGACCATAAATTTTCCTGTATACCCAACTACTTGGACAGTATGTACGTAGTAGCTCATCGAGTGTTGTTCTCAGTGCATTACATAAACAAGATGTCCGATAGGTTACCCAGCTGGTCTCAGGATCCTAGTGGTCTCTCCCGATATACACAAGGTATGTGGGAGCTCAAATCCATAGTAGTGTTATATAATGCACAATCATTCGAAAGGGGACTTCCTATATACCATTGAGTATGTGAAAGAACCTTTCTATATACCCTTGAGTATGTGAAAATACTTCTGATATACCAATGAGTACTTGGAAGAACCACACAGTCCCCAGGATGCAGTGCAAGCAAATAACAACAACTCCTACGCTTAAAGACACTAAAACACGTCTCTAACCTAACACACAATATTGTTAATTTTTATATTCTAACTAGCGCTTGATTTTATATTTTGTGCTTAAGTGGAAAACATGAGGTGAAGAATCAACTCATAAACCATGCAATAATGATGTGAAAGTATTTTCTTTCTCTTTTAATACATGCCCTATTTAAGGAGAGAGTAAGAAGTTATTTTCCCAAAATGCAGAAATTAAATAACATACACCCAAACTTGAAACTATAATTTTGTTTCCAATCTTTCCAAAAAAAATGAGAAAAAGATCTCTAAACGTAGTAATAAAAAGCTCAAATTAACCTTTCCAATGAAATACTAAAACAAAAATTATTTATAGATTACAAAACTTGAATTTTTTTATTTTTTCTTTATATAAAACTAAGATTTAACCAACAATTTTGAAATAAACTAAAACAAGAATAATTTGTTTTTATTTTCAAGTATTTATCAATCTAACAAATAATATCAAAGAAAACATTTCTCTTTGAACTATTACAGAAATGAAAGATCAGTTTTCCTCTTCTACAGAGATCTAAGGAAACAAATAATAATCCCAATACAAGAGAACTCAAGACAAACTCAACACATGCACACTAAACTGAAATGCAAATTTTCAAATTTCGATGAATACAATCTACAGCAAAGAGAAATATGTTTCAAGCAAATAAACAAATGTAAAATTCAATGCAATAAATATAAATTATTTTTTAAATTAAAAGTGCATATAATTCAAAGAGACTGCATAATATATGATTGATGGCCCCCAACTATAGTATAGTATAAAATGTAAGATAAAAACACCCCCAACTATAGTATAGAATCAATCCAGTATGCATACTATAACATACTATGCATCCTTTCCAAAAATCAAATTCAAATACCAAAATAGTAATTGAGTCAAAAGGTTACTAAATACATACCTTGATGTAGCCTTCAAGTTGGCACCAGTGTGTCCTCCCTTGGCCGAAGCTTGTTGTACACAGAGAAATGGTGTCGGCGATGCCTCTTGCAAACTATCAATAAGTTTAGATGACTCTCTATCACTATAAATAAAAAATGTCATAGAACTAGAGACATTGAGAAAATATTACCCAAGTGCGTCCGACATAGATAAGGAGCCAATAAATAAAAAATACCCACAAATTCAACAAGTGGTGAATAAATAGAAGTTTCCTAGAATAAAGAATAGACCTTGAAAGAAAAAATATTACTGAAACAAAGTGAATTTAACACCCTTTAAATAAAAAAAGAAAACTAAAGTTTGCAACAACGAAACAAATCTAATACTAAGATAATTCCCCAATATGCTCACCAATTTTCCTAGCAGAAAAATTTAATCATTGCAGATAAAGATTGTTTCCATATTCTATATCGTATATATCTAGAACAAAACACAAACATTAATGAAAACCTTTATGTATATCTAATAATTTTACTTGAATAGAATGAAACCTTACCTTACATGAAGGTTGTCCCTGCTAGCTTGAAGCTTTAGCATCAGTTGATATAGAGGAACTTGCACAAAGATCAAAACCAACAAGAAATGAATGAAGACATATAAGGTAATCAAATAGAACTATCTTAATGACTAAGGAGAAAAATAATAAGCATGATTACACAATGTTTATGGGAAAGGAAAACATGATTCCATTAACAAAATAAAGGGAAAAGTTACAATTGAAGTGCCTTGGCGTTGTGCTTCTTCCCACAAGCCTTTTTCCTCAAACTTCAACCCTTTGACTTTCAACTTTAGAAATATTTCAACAACATATGGGTGCTTTCTTGGTACTCCCCCAAACCATGAGGGTGAGATTGTATTTATATGCCAAAATGGATCAAGGGAGTTGAGGATTACTTGGAAAAGTTTAAGGAATCATCCCTGGGGATTAGGGGCTCGACTGGAATCTATCTTGGCTGGTTGGAACACTACAACAAAATACCCTTTTGGGGGTGGTTTTGGCTTCAAGAAGTTTTTCTAACCCCCCCTCCCCCCGCAAAAAAGTTCTTTTAGGTCTTTGGCACGGTTCTTAAAAACCCCCTTCAAAAGGATTGAGAATTGGACTTTTGGGGTGTTTTTAGAAATACCCCCNAAGGCGGTTTTTAGAAACTCCCCCCCAAAAAAATTCATGAGAATTAGACTTTTAGGGGCAGTTGTTTTAAAACCACCCCCAAAAGTTCAATTCTCGTGACTTTTGGAGGGATTTTTTTAAAGCCCCCCCCCCCGTAAAGACATTTTCAAGCTAGTATTTAAAAAACTATCCCTCTAAATGTCTTGAGAATTAAATTTTTGGTGATGGTTTGTAAAAACCAACCTCCAATTGTTAAATTCTCATTAGAGTTAGGGGGGTTAGAAATTATACTCCTAAATATATGTTTCAAGTAGGTTTTTGAAAACCTCATAAAAATCAAAGAATTTTAATTTTGGAGGTTTGTTTTGAAAGGTTGTTTCCAAAAATTCGATTCTCTTGACTTTGGGGGAGGGGGGTTAGAAGGATTGCCCCTAAATATATTTTCATGTATGTTATCAATATCTACCCTCTCAAAGACTACTAAAATTTACCACTAATTATTGTATCATTGACCCCTAATTAACCTCATAATTGACCGCTAATTACCCCCAATTATCACTAATTGCACCAAAAGGACCCCTACTTGACCACAAATTACCCATAAATAATCCATGCTTACCACTAATTTACCCTTCATAACCTCTAAATGACCCCTACATTTGTCCAAGGAAAACCTTGTGGAGACACCTATTGGATTTTTCCAAACATTCATAGAAGGAATATTCCCTAGTAAATCCATCGATGTAGACTAGTGTGCCTCACACACAAGAATCCGAAATGGGCACATGTCACCATGAACCTAATGTTATAATCCAAAATGGCAATTCTCTATCTTAGTGCTGGCATTCATCATGTCGGTACACAAAAGGACAATTAGGAATGAAGTGGCCAAAACACTATAGATGTGCATGACCTTTGATGCATTATCTTCAGACCAGCCTTATATCTTTTTATTCTGAGTTTTGGGTTGCACACGTGACTATGTACATTGCAATCTGCGTGTCATATGCGACTATGTGCATTGAAACCCATATGTAACTTGCATACACAAGTTCCCTTTAGGCAACCCGCGTATTATATGCGCCTTGCCTATATCAATACTCGCATATACCTTAATTCAACATTAAAAAATATAAATCATGATTAAATGAGATTAGTTGGACCCTAATCCATAACTATCCTGACTATCTCAACCATCCTAACCTTCAAAACCACTCTATATCCCAAAGTATAAATAGAGGCTTTGGGATGGGGCTAATCAATCAATTCTAGAAGAGCAAAGTTATGATGGTGGTATACCTTCAGAGTCTTGGAGCATGTAGAGGGGGCCACTTGACCTCTTAAATGTCATCATAATTGTTTAATTATATAGTTAAAGAGATATTAACAAATGAGTAGTTGGAGCAAGTACAACCGCTCCAACCTCTCTCATAATGTATAAATAAGCATCAAAGATGAATAGAAAGGTGGATTGGACGTGCCTTCCCAATACTTGTCTTTGATGGTTGTTTATGAACGTAATGTATGCTTGAATGATGTGAAAGCCTAAATTTCAACATCTCACACCATTTCCTCCTGTGTCTGGTCTGGGTGACAGCAGCAGCGGATGGAGGTGGTCGAACCTGAAGGAGAAGATGAAAATACTGCTCGTGCGTTCATGAATCTAAAAGGATTTCTGAATCTGAAAGGAGAAATCTTACAAACTGATCATGAGTTTGTGAATATGATAAATCTAATACTATTGAAAAATAAAATACTGCCCATGTTTTCATCTACTGCTATCGAAAAAGAAGTGTTCGTAAACATGACTACGTAGACATGGGACCATACTCGTTATATGCATTGTACTCATACATTTTCTTGGTGCCAACAGTGTTGTCCAATTTTAAAAGAAGGATTGATTCTTCAATTCTTTAATCAACTGATATTGTGTTGAAGGAAATTTACCCATCCATATCAGAGTATCGCCAGAAATCCCAAAATCTTCATGTGATTGTTCTCGCAATTCGAGGGGCCAGGTCATTATCACCCCCATAATTTCCTTATAACATTGTTGCATCTCCCATTCCTGCCACTTACCTTGCTGCATTAATTACGATGGGCTTGGATCCTTCTCCCCCTCCCATTATAGCCATTAAAGCTTCTCCTCAACCGACTACCAATGCGCCTGCTCCTACTACCCTGCAATCTTCAGGATATATGTGTTATATGCTCATATCTTTTGGCGATTATCTCATGTTCGTGTACAATTCAAGAGAGGATTCAGTGCTTCAAGTATCTCGTGGGGACTACCTAACCTGTAGCACATCGCAGCCCATTTCACAAAGTATTCGAGCTCCCCCACTCAAGCTCATTTTGCTTCATAAGTGGGGCCGAGAGTCACTGCCAGAATCTTTCCACCTATGCTTTCCGCATGAGCATTGATGCCATAATAAATTTATGTGTATTGTTGTCATTGAATGTCATCACCTGCCTGTGTAATATGATTCCATATTTCTACAACAAATGCATCAAAATATCACCCAACCATCTTCAGAGGAGAGCAGAAGAATTGGCCAGTTGTGAATCAACCATACCCACTCCAAAACGACGAAGAGATCCCAGCTACAGCAAACGGGAAGAAAAAAAAGGAGCACATGCCACTTCAGAAGATGATATCGATGTTGTCGA
This sequence comes from Pseudotsuga menziesii, assembly GCA_001517045.1. Lineage (NCBI taxonomy): Eukaryota > Viridiplantae > Streptophyta > Pinopsida > Pinales > Pinaceae > Pseudotsuga > Pseudotsuga menziesii. The sequence continues at coordinate 332,713 of LPNX010838561.1, read as the reverse complement.
TACCGATAGAGTAGATATAGTCTATCATAATTTTTCATTCGATCAACTGGGTTGAATATGTTGAAAATAGGGTTTCCTTCCTATCGAGTTAAACTACTGAGGAAGAGCCCTATCGATGGGTGTGGAGATTGCCGACTACTTTCGGATTGAATTCGTCTAGTGGGTAATTGTCTACTTTCTTGTTCAAATTTTCTATTATCAAATCTAGAGAAATCATTGACCTGGTATATTCTTGACTACTTATGCCTGTTATCGACCATTTTCGAGTGGATAAAAATTGGTGAAATGCCTTCCAGTCACCCCGTCGATAACCCACTGGTAAAGTCGACCGTTCATAGGTGCAGTCGACTGAGGAATTTTTCTATGCTCATAAGAAGTCGACTGAGGAAGTTTACTATGCTCATAAGAAGTCGACCAAGGAAGTTTAATATCGGTTGATATGATAGTCAATCACCCATATCTAGATAGAGTAAGAGATAGGTCCATGGGATATTGGCATTTACGTCTTGGAATGTATGTTGACCATTCATCCTGTAGATCTTTGATGAACAAACTAGAAAAATTGACCACCGACCGATAACATCAATATACACTTAATAAATTTTAAGTTTTCATAATTTCATGGTATGATAATTGCAATATGATTATTAATTTTTTGGACTACACGAAGTTGAGTTTGATTAGTGCTCTGTATCGACCAAATTTCTCTGCATTTTCTTTAGTAATGATGATTATAACATTCGTGTCAACTATACATCACAATTTACAACGAACAGTAGTTCTGTCAATTGTTTCAATATCTGGTCGATGAGTTCATTAGAAGACAAGTTATGTTTTTGTCAGTGCATCACAAAGGAATGACAAGCAAAATCCTGAATCTGATTTTGTACCGTTGAAGAGAAGCAGTCTCGATATACAATTTCTCTACCATTGAAGTCTATCCATCAACCTGCATCAACGACTTGGAAACTTCCGCCTCAAATCATGTGGGTAAAATCATTTTCATCTTGGTTGAACTGATAATATTTATTATTGCATAAGAATGTGAATGCTTTTGGAAGCTAATTAGATGACTTGTGGTATAGTGATATTCATGTTTGGTAGATATTGTAGTAAAAGCATATGTAATATTAAATTATGGTTGATGATAAAGTAGTAGATTTTAGTTAGTAACCAAATGTAGAGTCATCATGTTATGGTCAATATATTAGTATTATTGTGGTCGAGTTAGAGGGGGTTAAACGTGAGTCTCAATATAGGCAAGCGATCCCCTCCAGTATATGTAAATTAAGTTGGTCTCTTGCCAACCATTGTGAGTTGAATTTAATGAGGAGGTTAAACGTGGGTCTTTCTTAAAGGTGGGTGATATCCTCACTTATGTAATGAAGTTGGTATCTAGTCGACTAATATAAGATAAGTCTGATTCATTCCAAAGCAGTCAATCATGACCAAGACCATGCACATGAGTAGGAAACATACAAGCTTGCAGGAAATTTAAACTCTCACAAGAGAAGAAGATGACGACGATGGAATTCAAGCAAATATTATACACCTACACATCAAAGCTCTCTAATGAGACATGATGACAATGTACCCCTCATTATCAAAATTCTACTGTTCCTAGGTTGTGACCTCGGAAAGCTATAAGATGAAGAAATGGCATAGAAAGTTGAAGAGCCAAAATGCCCTGCATACCTGAACCGATGGAGATGTCGGTAAGATGAGCTAGGGTGAGTATTTAAACCAAAATACCTCATTACAAAAGAAGATGGTTGCCCACCATTGTAAGAGGATGAGACTTCAATGGATTACTGCCAAATTGCAGATGGAGGCTGAAGAGTAACCAGTCATAGTAGAACCTTGTACACGTGTGTTTTCCTATCAAGCTGGCAGCTGTTGCGGCTGAGTTACCTATGTAGACTGGTATGCATTGTTGATGCACAATAACGACTACTTCAGTAGTGGCAGAGACCCAAGATGTTTATGCATATTTCTTTGTTCTCTTCGGGACGAAGAAACATTTTGTTTGTGGGGGAGATGTAGAGGGGCCCACTTGACCTCTTAAATGTCATCATAATTGTATAATTATATAGTTAAAGATATATTAACAAATGAGTATTTGGAGAGGGTACAACTGCTCCAACCTCTCTCATAATGTATAAATAAGCGTAAAAAATGAATAGAAAGGTGGATTGGACGTCCCTTCCCAATACTTGTCTTTGATGGCTGTGTATGAGCATAATGTATGCTTTAATGATGTGAAATCCTAGCTTTCAACAAAGCAGCAGAACTCAGAGTCCTCGGTTGCAGAGGATTCCGTGTGTCATAATTCGGGTTGTATTCTTACCTATTCATTCTTAGTTAATAAAGATAATTATTCTTCCAAACTTGTATTGTGCTTATCTCATGTATATTGGTTTAATGAATATGTTCAATTATGTTATTAATATGCTTTTCATCTAACCTCTGATTTATATATGTATGAGATATTTCTTGAAGAATTGGCTCTTTGCAGGTGAAGAGAAGCATCCCTAGAAGCTTTGGGGAAGATTGGAGCGAGAGAAGACCAAGCTTGGATCGACCGTCATAAACCGGGTAAGCCAATATCTCTTCCTATTCTCATTCCATTTTCTGTAAAAGTTGATTGTCTGCAAGTCTAATAGTAAGTTGATAACCCTAGACCCTAGGTTACAAGGGTGAAATGTCCTGTACAGGAGAACTCATGACTCCCCTGGGGACTCCAGCCTGCTGTGGGTTCATCCTGTAGGTTCTTTACTAGTCTTTGTTCTAATTTTGATTCTGAGTGTGGTCCTTTTTATCTTGCTTTTGATTTACAATGTAGTGTGCCCAGAAGCCTTTACTATTCTTTTTTATTTGAATTTTTTTTAGTTATATATGTGGGTTGTTGTTGTACATAGTCGCGTATAATACCTTGTATATGCAGGTTTCTCTATAAGACAGTCACGTATCGTACATAGGTTTCCTGCATGCACAGTCATGTATATCCTACAGCAGCATAAAAATTGGGTAGGGTTTGCTTGTCCCTGTCTTCTTTTATTTTTTACTTTCTTGGAAGGCTTCTATTATTGGCATGACTATGTGAGTCTAAAATATTGTGCGTCACACTTCTTTCTTGTTTTCAAGCCTTTGATATTTTCTATTTGAATGTCTTTCATCTTGTGATTTGAAGTTTGTCCTCCTGCTTGGTTTATAAGTTTAGTGCTTTGTGTCTAGGTCAATGATTAAGGATTTAGATACTTTATACTCTGTACTACATTTGTAGTGTCAATTTGTCACTTATTCTTTTTTGAATCTAGTGGAATTATTGGGTTCAATAGTATCTCCAAGTGAGGTTTTTTTCCGAGTCTTCTTCTCGATTGGTTGAAGTAGGTTATTTTGGGTCCTTTATACTTCATTTCACTCATTATATGTTTTGATTATTCATGTAACATCCCAGACCCTCTGACCAATGAAGAGGATGCTACCACACTATGATATAACCAGGGAAACTAGCCCCATGAAGTTTTTCATAACTAAAAACTGACAAACTGAAATGCTTTGAAGTAAAACATGCAGAGATGCATAATTATTAAGCATACAGTGGAAGAAAAACCATACATTCAAGCATTCAACAAGTTCATCAGTATTCATTGGACATCAAATATAATTGTAGAGATGGAATAGTCAATAATACTTATCTTATGCAGTATTCGTCCCGCAACCAGCTATGTCGCTGCAACGTTCCACCCAACCATAGGCCAGTGTGCTCCTTAATCTCTCAGCAACAATGCCACCCCCGAGCTGGGCATTATTTCCCAAGGAATAAGGAACAAGCAGGCTTACACATATCCAGGAATACACAAATCAACAAGACAACACAGTTGGGTTTATCAGGCCATCAACAAAATAGCCAAGCCAACACAGTCTGAAGACCAACCACTGCATACACGCAGCAAAACAAGCGGTTCATAGCTTGGGCAAGGAAATCCGATTCCTGAGTCATTCTTGGCCCTATCATAGCCAAAATGACTCAGTAATAGCCACAATAAACCAAAATGAAAAAGAACCCACATCAAACCACAAATCATGGGGGAAACAATATCCCCGATCTCAACACTGAAACAACAACAAATACATAGCCCGAAATAGAAGAGCTGATCAGACTCTTAGCCTGGGTAGGGAAAAACATATACACAAACCACAAAATCGGTATGGAAACACACCCCCACAGCAGAAATCATGAATGGTTCCTTCACAGGGACATCGTGGATGACAGAAAACGGCTCCCCAGCTTGCTGTGTGGGGAAAAATAATGAAGAATCCCATCCTGTGCATGAGAAGAAGGGAGTGACCGTCTCCACGTGTGGATGGAAAGAATTTAGGAATGGGGGAATGGAGTTGTTTGCCTCCCTTCCCACGTGAAGTGAGATTCCGCTGGTGGAGTGTGCGTGTGGGCAAGGGCTGACAGTCCTGCCACACACCACTACCCAGCAATAACTACCCCCAACTAATCAACAGAAGTTTTAATGTGGTAGTTGACTGATGAGACAAGGAAAGGTGAGTGAGTCAAAAGGGTGGGTGACAACTAAATGGGTTTAACATCTAACACATGGCTTTTCCCCATTGGCCCAAGGTTTAATAATTCCCCCTCCTTATCCTTAGGAAACTCATGCCCTTTTCATCATGGTTGCATTGACGTAGCTGGTTGGGGTTCATTTTAATTAAAATGCATATTTACATGATGCCAAAACTATAAGGTGATGGATAGCACGATATACCACAGGAAACGATTCCAATCACCAAAACACAACACAACCAAATCAATGGTGGGGCTTTTTCCCTTAGCTCCACACCACGATTAATTACAATATATACATCATGTACCTTTTAATGCAAATGGGGTCAAAACCGGGGTGTTACAATTCAAACTTTCTCAAAAAAAATTCATTTAGTTGCATTCTAGTTTTTGAAGAATTTGAAAAAGTGAAGAAAAAACATTTTATACTTTTGCATTTCGTTGCATCTAGTCATTTTCTTTTCATTATTTTTCAAATAAAATTTCAAAAATTATAAAAAGAAGTCTTAGTTTTTCTCGCACTTAGTTTCAATTTCATTAGCTTATATTCACAAAAAGAAAAGAAATTTGGTTTAAGTAGTTGTAATTTACTTTGGAATTTGCTCTATACATCATTTTACTTTTCTTATCGAGTCTATAACACCAAAGTCTTTCATGCCATTTACCTTTTGACTAAAAACAGCCTTTAAAATGAATGATATAATTTAAAAATTATTAGTAAATTTTATTTTATAGGATCATACACCAACTAGCTTAGGCTAGACTTGTGGAATAGGGAGTTCAAACTCTCCACAAGTGTTTAAATTCAAACGTAGTTGTCCAATCAATAGGTAAACCCTATTCTATGTCGATTGTATCTGGGAAGCTCCTCTCAAATGGGAGTTAAGCACGAGGCCACGTGGAGACTTGGACTAAGGATATAACCCTCTTATTCCTTTTCAAAGTGTAGGCCAAGGGTTTTGTGCATCTGGGGACTTCTATCAATACCACCCTTTAGGCCCCGTGCAGTGCCGGTGTTAACAGGGTTTTGGGCTTTCCTACCCTTCCCATGTGTACGAACCAAGCTTGCAACTGTCCCCCCAGACTATCAGTATAGTTGCGGCAGCCTTTAGTCTCTTTGACATTTAGGGTTCATACATAGGTACACTGAAAGGCTATTTCTGGTTGACCTTGGATGGGCTTGGAAGGTAACCCCGGTAGAAGGTGTGGAAGGGCGATGGGTGATTCCTCCACTTGTGCCTAAGAACATCTATAGGGATGCCAAGTAACTTTCTCTCATATTTATTATGGAAAGCATATCTTATACCCTTTGTGTCTATTCTAGCTTTAGGAAATTTTTGTAGTGATTGTTGTGTGGTTTGTTTGTGTTTAGCCGACCTTAGGGTGTGTGAAGAGTCAATTTTCAATCATGGAGGACCAACCTATCAGAAGGTCAACAAGGTTGCAAAACCTTCCTCCGTTTACTGGAGTGAAGCCTCCACCTCTCCCTCAAAGGAGGAGATTAGACATAGATGGTTCTTTTAAACTGGTAGGAATTAGTGAAGTTCCAGGTGAACCAGAACATAGGACAAACCAGGTTGATACAACCACAATAGAGATAAAATACTTGTAGGCTGACAAGTTTGCAAGAAACTTTAATTAACCTATTACTGACTTAAACAATCCTATAATAGTCCAAGTTTGTCCTTTTAATTCACCTGTGATTGGTGTTCTTGTAAGCATACTTATGGCTAGTGTAGGAGAGAGTCCATCTACCCCCATCCCAGCTATTTCGGCTGAAGGAGTATGTTACGGAGAGAAATTCCTATGGCTTGGGGTACCACAACAAATAGCTTGACTCCATAAATCAATCCTTTCCAATATGCAATAGAAATTAAATGTCTAACACTAAAGGATCAGACCTCGTACCTTATTCGGGACGGTTGAAGTAGATCCCCGTTGAGCTTTCCAATCTTTAGCTTGAATTGATCTGTTACTTCTTCAACAACAAGTAAAAAATACAAGCATTCTATATATCATGGTGTTAGATCTATTCTAGCATATATAATCAATAATGTATAAGCATTTGACATAATCTAATGGAGAACATATTCATTCAAACACACATTATTGGACAGGAAAAGATATTTCTATTAATATAAATCAGAGATTACAAGATACAACCTCTGACGGCACGTCTGCGAACCGGAGAAAATGAATCCCCCACTTTGGCCTCCACCACTTCAATCCTCCATATCTCGATAGCAAGCTCACAAGCAAAAGGAAATCTTGGGAAGAACACAAAAGTGCTCCAAGGGACAAAGGGATGCAGAGTCAAGCATAAGTTTCGGCAACAATGGACTATAGTTTCGTTGCTCTCAATTCTCTCTTATGCCTTCAATTTACCAAGGGGTTCCTTATATAGCTTTTCAAAGGGGTAATGAAAGGTTGAATTCGAGCGATCTCAAGGCATAGGGAAGGCCAGGAGTCAAATGAGTCAGATCCATGTCAAGGAAAACTCCAAAAGGATTTGGATTATGCACACATCCCGATGTACGCGGTTTTAGTGGTCAAATCCGGATATGTACGCACATATAGGTTTAAAAGTAGCGTATATCATTTTTCATGTGTTTTTAGGGATGATCAAGGAAACATCAAAGGACAAAAAGTGATCCATAGGGTCTAAGGAGTCTGCAGTGGAACAGGGGAAGGCCATACAAAGTGTGATTCACCTAGAGTGGTGAAATCCGCTATAACAGATGCCCCCTAATGTGTGAGGTCATAGGGGTCATACGATGGCCGAAATACATTATAAGTCCATCCCAGAAGTGGAGTGATGAAGGATCCCAAATGGAAGACCAGCCACCCAATTAGCATAGTACAATAATACAACTCTGCATATAACTACAAATACATATAGCAGTCCCGGATACATAAGAGTACAATGGCCATGAATAGGCATGATACATGATATCACATATGTGGTCATCGCCATGTACAATATACATAGATCAGAATCTCCATGATGAGGATATACAAAGGACCATGATCTCCGAAATGGCTGAAGATATATAATAGATCAAGATCTCCATAGTGGCTGGAAATATCTGACATACACTGGAATCAAGTCACGAGAGCTGAAATCTCATGAACACTAGCATGATCAAGGAGGTAGCATATAAGAGATGCCAACAATCTAGAAAATCTTCTACACAAACTGCTATGAGTACATGTTCTACTATGGGAATAGAGGTGTCGAGGTCGAACATAGTAGTCCATCGTCTGATTACCGGTCATTAATGTATACCGTTAACAGACGTGAGATCACCCACTGATAATGAAAATGGGAATCAAGGTACTAGAGTGCAAACTAACAAGTGTGAATAAATGTGTTGAGGTCAAACACTTGAAAGGATCCATTGATCAGGGGACATTGATGTATTCCCAAGAAACTGTCGATGGCGAGAGAACGTGCCACCGATGACTGCAAGTCTCAAGGCACTCAAAATGACTCTAGACTCCAATCCCAGAATAAATGATCTGAAGTTGATGGGATGAAATCCACTGGAAGGAGGGAATTAAGGCATCCCCCATCATCCAACACGAGGTACTCAGCAAAGCTGTATAATGTGGAAGTACTCGATCATAAAGTGCACGAACCAGTAACTATACCGAGAATGGCTGACATGCAAAGTCAAGATAACTGAAGAATGGCCGACTCAAGTTTCAACTTCCTTTGAACAAGACCATAATGGCATATGGTGACTGAATGAAGGAAGCATAGACTTGATATACAAACTAGGACATCTCTGTGACACAGGAGGCATCAACAGAGGCTCCATAGGGACTGGAAGCTTAACCAGTCGGTGGATATAAACTCAGATAAACGAGTACAACTCCTAAATTCAAACTATAACCCAACCAATGGATGTGATATATAGTGCTCTGTTCGAAGGCGACACGACTCGACAGCTGCCAAAGATAACATCTTTCCTTGTCTGGCTTTTTTGTTTTTTGATTTTTTTAGACTTTTTCAGTTATTTGAAAAGCTTGAAAAAAGAATAAACTAGCTTTATAGTTACAAACTAGGAGGAGACGAGTGTCACAAGGGAAAACAAACTAGTTCCAAGCAGTGAAACATACATATGCTCAATGCAAGGATACATGTGTAGGATATCGACACTCGGGGGAAAATCCCCTCTCGGTAAAAATGGAATCAAGCTGTGAAGGATATAAAAAATGGCTCTGCATGGCTAGACATGAGACAAGCTCAGGCAATATGGCTGAAGCACAATGTCAGGGGAGTCGAAATAAAGCTCAATAAGGTAGGCAAAGCTCATGATAATGCATTCACAACTTGACATAAGGGAGTCCTGAGGGAAATAGGCCAGCATAAGATCAAGAGGAGTATGAGGCTCTTGTGAAATGTCATGGAAATACTATACAATGGACTCCGAGACCTAAGAGAGGACTCACAGCATGGGTACCAAATGCAAAAGGGATCTAATTAGGGCACCCATGTATAGGAAAGCTCTACCATTCACATAATATCACTTCTAACAGCAGCATGAAGGTTCTGTGATAACATGGAATGGGTCCGTACCAAAGGTTAAGATGGAATGGTCATAAGGCAATGCATAAGTGCAAGCGGATGTAAAATCCTAACCTATATGCCAGTTCAGACATAATACCTATGATAGGCATGAACGGGTCGAAACCTTGGAGAGAGTGTACAAAAAATGGACCCTACATGACAACCATATTAGTCCAAAACAACCCAAAATAGTCAATAAAGAATCCAAACTATAGGATATAGGGAGGAATGATCATGACAACAACACCCAAAGGAAACAATGCAGTGAATGATGAGACATAAAAAGGAAACTAAGGTGTAGACCCAACGTTCACTCATACACTACCACCCCAGTGAGGGTGACCACTGGTGTAAAGACCGAGTGAAGGGAAAAAATCCTCCACAAATGGAGTAGAGGATGGAAGATGACCATTCCCAAATCTATGAGCATGGTAAGGGGCTGTGATGCCCCCAAGTCTGACATTCGGGTCCGTACTAGGACCAAGACGGGTGATAGGATACCAAGCACGCCAAAAATAAAAGGACCCAAACTCAAGAGAGCATAAATATACTCAAGTAACCACGATCCCAAATGCCAACTAGCGCACAAAGAGCACACTCCTAAGAAAATATACAGCCAAAATACAAGCAAACCAAGGGGAGGATATGTGAGCTCCCGAATGCAGTAGGTATGTCTCGCCTAGGAGAGGATCGAAACTCCCATACACTAAAAATGGAGGTATGTAACCAATTATAGTGGCCCTCAGCTTCAACGCAGATAGAGACTGTGCTGTCCGACCTCTACCTAGCCAGGACACCTGCAGAATAACCCCTACAGAGTATCCCCTCGATAACCTAGGTAAGGAAACTAAGGTCACCACAATATAATAAATGCTCAGGCGGATAGTCACAGGCAGGATTGACCGTATGGGCAAGGTAGCAAAGCCTGGAACTCTCGAAAGATCCCCCATATATGAATACAATCCTAGAAATATATCCGGTGCTACTCAGTTATGACTAGGGTTCATCCCAATCAATAACCACTCACATTGCCTCGTGCTTAACTCCCTTTTAAGAGGAGGATCCTGAGAAACACTGGTTATATCAAGGATTTCACACACTCACCTGGACAGACACATACATGTTGTTGTTTAGTGATCTTGGAGAATTGACTTACAATGAACTATTCCAAGATCCTAAAACCTAAGCTTGTTGGTGCACCCTAGAAAAGAAAAGAGTGTAGTTCATTTTAATTTAGCGTTGATTTTAATTGGCTGTAATTACTCAAAGGGAAATGGCCGTGCAACTAGTGAAGTTATGACTCAACAGTGAAGTAAATATTCACACCATAACAAACAATGCTAAGTGAAATCTTTGTCAAATGAAAAATAGGGTATGCCACTACATGAGATGCATAAATATATATTCCTTTCCGAATGTCAATGCAATCCTTCCTATATGAAAGCCTAAAAACAACTCTCATCCAAGCAATCCAGTGCAAGTACCTCCTCAAATGCATATCTAAGATGCAACTAAGAGTGAAACTACTTTGTATTTTTCAATATAAAAGAATGAAAAATGCAATAAAAGTCATCTAAAACTCTCGGTCTCTGCAGCAAGTATAAAAGACAAGCCTAGCAAGACACTGAGACAAAACTTGTAATGCACTAATGGCAAAACAAAAAGGATAAATGACTAAAACTACTTTCAAAGAAAAATCAATGAAAATGCAGTCTCTGGTCACAAAAGAAGCATCCAACAGACAACAACAAACCCAAGAAAGATCCAACCACACTCACAACCCACCCAGCAACTTCCCACAACATCAAACTCACCAAAAGGGAGAATGTACGCGACTATTTAAAGAACAGCTGCGTATATACGCAACTTTTGGCCAAAAACCTGAGTGTATACATGGATTTTGGCCAAAACCCTGCATGTATACGTGACTTTTGGCCAAAAATCCATGTATGTACGCGACTTTTGGCCAAAAACCTACGTATACAGAGAAGGCAGTGGTAAAAAGCAGGCCAAGGGTCAAACCAATAAAGGGGAGTTTCAATGGATGAACATACTATAACATGCAACACAGAAACAAGGAGAAATAGAGAGCAAGTCAAGAATATCAAGCCCATTATGCCCCCAACCCCAAAGAAAAACAAGGAACATCCCCAATGGAGTCGCCAATTCTGTTACGGAGAGAAATTCCTATGTCTTGGGGTACCACAACAAATAGCTTGACTCCAAAAATCAATCCTTTCCAATATGCAATAGAAATTAAATGTCTAACACTAAAGGATTAGACCTCGTACCTTATTCCGGACGGTTGAAGTAGATCCCAGTTGAGCTTTCCAATCTTTAGCTTGAATTGATCTATTACTTCCTCAACAACAAGTAAACAATACAAGCATTCTATATATCATGGTGTTAGATCTATTCTAGCATATATAATCAATAATGTATAAGCATTTGACATAATCCAATGGAGAACATATTCATTCAAAAACACATTATTGGATAAGAAAATATATTTCTATTAATATAAATCAGAGATTACAAGATACAACCTCTGATGACACGTCTGTGAACCGAAGAAACTGAATCCCCCACTTGGGCCTCCACCACTTCAATCCTCCATCTCTCAATAGCAAGCTCACAAGCAAAAGGCAAGCTTGGGAAGAACACAAAAGTGCTCCAAGGGACAAAGGGATGCAGACTCAAGCATAAGTTTTGGCAACAATGGACAATAGTTTCGTTGCTCTTAATTCTCTCTTATTCCTTCAATGTACCAGGGGGTTCCTTATATATCTTTTCAAAGGGGTAATGAAAGGTCGAATCCGAACGATCTCAAGGCATAAGGAAGGCCAGGAGTCAAATGAGTGGAATCCATGTCAAGGAAAACTCCAAAAGGATTTGGATTATGCACACATCCCCAATGTACGTGTTTTTAGTGGTCAAAGCCACGTATGTACGTGCTTATAGGTTTAAAAGTTGTGTATAGCATTTTTCATGTGTTTTTAGGGATGATCAAGGAAACATCAAAGGACAAAAAGTGGTCCATAGGGTCTAAGGAGTTTGCAGCGGGACAGGGGAAGGCCATACAAAGTGTGATTCACCTAGAGTGGTGAAATCTGCTATAACAGAGTACCACCTCCCCCAATTGGTACTCCTAGAACAAATATACCTGCTACTACCTTAACTCCAGCTAGTCGGGTGGTTCAACCACCAACTTCCACAAATGTAGTGGGAACTTATGGTGGGGTGGTCACTGGGATTCCCACTGCACCTTCTACTTCACCCTCTTTTGCATACAGTGCTCAGAGTGGTCTTGTTGGATCTTCTTCATTTGTCCAGGGTTTTCCTTGGAAAGGGGGGAACATTCCCCCATCCACTCCATATGTACGCCCCACACCTGCAAATGTAGGGGTGAAGTTTGTAAATACTAACTCTTATGGTCAAGGTTTCCAAATGCCAGTTTCAGCTCCTTTCACGAGCTCTCCTTTCTTGCTTTTTAGCAGAGGGATATGTGCTCCTGTTTTCCAAACTCCATATTCAACTGGAGCAGCTCAAACCACATACACTGCACCACATATGAATAATCCACTGGCTTATGGGTGGAATCCTTTTCAAAGTAGTCCGACTACTTCGCAACCGGTAGCTGGGGGCAACCCCGTCTTTACATTTGGGAACCAGGGGGAAAGTCCTTCTACTTCCCAAGCTTGTACTTTTCAGGCTCCAGTTAGGCCCAAACTTCCTTTCCTAGTAACTTTGAACTTGCCAAATTTGTCCAAGTTAATGAATGACCCAGTAAAACATGATGCCACTTGGCCACCTGTCCCTACCAAGTTACCCTCGGATATTCCAAAATTCGAAGGAAAATTGGTGAAGACCTAGGGGCTCATATCACCACCTTTCACTTGTGGTGCTCTTCCAACTCGCTGAATAATGACACCATTCGATTGAGATTGTTCCAAAGAACTCTGACTAGTCCGCAACAAAGTGGTACATTGAACTACCCTCTGTTGCATTTGATAGTTTTTGGGACTTAGCTAATGTGTTCCTTAACCATTTCCAACTTCCTATTCGGTATGATGTAGGCACAGATTTATTGTCCACCTTTCAGCAGGACAAAGCCACTCATATTTCAGATCATATCCAAGAGTGGTGAAGGTGGAAGAGGCTCATTAAGGCCACTATCCCTCTCAATTTTTTGTTAGAATGGCTCCTTAAGTCTTTATTGGTGTATATATCTAAGGATGTATCCACTTCGGGAGTAACTAATGAGGAAGAGGCTATCCTCAGGGCCCAGCAGTTAGATTTGATATACTCTCAGTCTGGGATTCTATATGAAATCATCCCTAATGCACAGCGGCCGACACATAGTGTCGAGAAACCTAATCCTGGATCCCATGCCGATGGTGTGGTTGGTTTAATTAAATCTCCCACTGTAGAATCTTTGGAGAAACAAATCCATGAGTTGTCTATTAAAAAGTCTGCAACAAAGGCTACCCCCTCATCCCAAAACGCAAATGTTTTTGCTCAATCCTCCCAAGAGGGAAATCAGTAGCTCAATGGGAAAAAGAAAAAGGGGAAGAAAGGTGAGGGAAACCAAAGCAAGCCAAAACCCATAAATAATGTTGATGGGGGGGAAACGAGAAGAAGAAGGTGAAATTTCCCTGTAAGTTGTGCTAGGAAGATCACCTAACCCATCAATGCCCTCTTATAGATAAATCTCAGAAGCTGCTACAAAATCAACAACCGATTGTCCTAAAGGATCCATTTCCCCAAGGATAGAATGCAGCTTCAGTTTCTAACGTAGTAGGGGGCACTACTAATGCCCCTGACCAAAACTATATCAACATGGTTCGATCTCAAACCTTGCTCCAAACTAGAAACAAGAACTATGAGATGGAGGCTCCTGAGAAGGGTAAGTCTATAGGTGAAACTTCTAACCCTCTCACAATTGAAAAACCTGTCGAAAATATGCCTAAGATACCAAAAGGTGTCTTCAAGAAAGCATTGCACAATCTTAATGCTAGGGCTGTAGTCAATTACTCTATAGTTGAATATTTATCCCAAACCCCTTGTGTGATGTCATCTTTGGAGGTGCTACAAAGTTGTCCCACCCAGAGAGATGCACTCTTAGCAGCCTTAGGTAGTATGGATTCATCAAGCCTCATGGCGAAGTTTAATTTGTCTGATGTCAAAATTTGCCTGCCATATCATGTGTCTTTGTTGTTAGATGTCATCCATGGCAAAAAGTCATTGGAATGTTAGTTTTCAATGAAGGTGCTTCCACATGTGTCATGTCCTTGTCTTGCTGGAAGGCTCTCAAATCTCCACAGCTAGTTCCATCGAACACCCTACTTACTACTTTCAACAGAAGGTCATTTCATCCACATGGTATCCTACCAGCTTTTGAGATAAAGTTGGCAGGGAAGGAAGTGTATGTTGAAGTAGAGGTAATTGACGTGTCATTGGATTACAACTTACTTCTTGGGAGTTGGACTTATGCCATGTCTGCAATTGCATTGGTCGTTCTTCGGGTGGTAGTGTTTCCGCAAGAGGAAAATTTGGTTAAAGTAGACCAACTTAGTTTCACTCGGAAGGGCCACATGGAAACTAATGAGTCCACCGTGCCATTGGTTGATCAGGTAAATCCTTCTTCAGAGAGCTTATGGGATGGAAGGTATTCATAATTAATGGGCACATTCGATATCCCAGCCCCGATTAACTACTTAGGTTATATTGGTGTAGGGAATTCTATAACGACAGTTGGCACTAGAACATATCCTTCGGTTCTTCCTTCTCGTTATGAGCCTATTGTGCCCTTATCAGCAGTGGAAGTAGCTTATCAATCTATCATTAACACCACTTTTGATCCCATTTCGGTTCCTCCTACAGTCTCAGAGGAGCCGGAAGAATCCTATATGCCTGCTTGGGCAAAGAACTCTTTGTATACTGAATATTGCTTAGACATGGTTTTTCCTTCAAATGAAGCCATTTTGGAAGCTATCAGCGAGTAAGATAAGATCTACGAAGATCTTCATCATAGATCCTACTTTCTTCCAAATTTAAGCAAGATTGAAAATCAAGAGTTCCATGTGAGACTGGCAGGTGATGTTGATATACCAATCAATCCCTTACCAAGGGAGGGAATCTTTACTGAGGGGAATATGGAAAACATTTCCGTTACTCTCCCTATCAACAACTCTGCAAACCCCAAGGTTGTGAAAAATGTATATATTGGTGCAAACTGCTCTCTGGAGGAGATTGCTATCTATATGGCCTTGTTTAAGGAGTTCTGTGACATGTTTTCCTGGTCATATGAGGAGATTCCAGGAATAGATCCATCAATATTCAAACATTAAATCCAAACCAATCTTGATGCTAAACTAGTTCAACAAAAAATTAGACCTGTCAATCCACCTAAACCGGCAACCGTTAAGGCTGAAGTTAAAAATCTGCTGAAAGCTAGTTTTATTTACTCGATAGCTTTGACGGAATGTGTATCCAACCCTGTTCTTGTCGATAAAAAGCAAGGGATGATACGTGTCTATACTAAATTTCATGATTTAAATAAATCTTGTCCTAAGGATAACTACGCCACACCATAGATCAAATCATTGATGATTGTGCAGGGAGTGAGGTCTTTTTGCTTATGGATGGTTTCTCCGGGTATAATCAGATTCAAATCAAGCTAGAAGACCAACATAAAATGGATTTCATCTATCCTTGGGGTACACTTGCGTACAAGAAAATTCCTTTTGGATTGAAAAATGAAGGGGCTACCTTTCAGCAAGAAATGAATTTTTCCTTTCATGACATCAAGTCTATTGTCGAACCCTACCTAGATGATCTGTCGGCTCATTCTTGTAAGAGGATCAATCATCTAGATCACTTGCATTTAATTTTTGAATGATGTAGGAATTACAAAATACACTTGAATCCCCACAAGTGTGTTTTCTGTGTCGAGCCAGGTAGGCTTCTTGGGTTCATTGTTTCTAACAAAGGTATTTAGGTGGATCCTTTGAAAGTTGAGGCCATTGTAAATATGCCTCCTCCTTGTTCCATCAGGAAAATTCAGAGCCTTCCAGGAAAGTATAACTTTCTTCGACATTTTATTGTGAATTATGCCAAGATCACCAAAGGTTTCATGTGCCGATTGAAGCAGGACACCCCATTTGTATGGGATAAGACCGCACAAATTGCGTTTGAGGCATTAAAGAAAGCTTTGTTTTTGTCACCTTTATTGCATTTGCCAGATTACTCTTGTGATTTTATATTGTATCTGGCCACATTTGAGTCAACCATTTGGGTATTGCTAGTCCAAGAAGATGATAATATCCAAGAGCATGTCGTCTATTAACTTAGTCGTTCTTTAGCTGGCCCTGAACTTAGGTACTCCCATGTCGAAAAGTTGGCCTTAGCAGTTGTTTATGCTATTCAGAGGTTACGTCACTATATCTTACTGAGGACTACAGTAGTAGTGGTGGATGTCAATAATTTCCAATATGTATTGTCCTGATGCATAGTTGGAGGCAAATTTAACAAATGGATAGTCATTCTCCAGGAGTTTGACTTGGATATTAAATCCGCCAAATCAAAAAATCCTTAGTTTTTGTAGAACTTATTGTGGAAATTCTAGTTGAAGAAGATATAGCAATTGAATAAGAATCACTCCCAGATGAGCACATTTTCTTGATTTCCACCTCCGACCCTTGGTATGGAGATTTACTTGTCTATCTCCAGACTCTAAAGTGTCCAACAACCTTTCTGCAGGAAGAACGATGCAAATTACTATTGGTCTCCATTTTATCACAATTTTTGGGTTCAATACTTTACATATTAACACATATTTTGTTACCTTTTAGTGTCTTTTGCACCATGCAGCTCACCATTCAAGCCTCAAGTATGATGAATTTAAGGATTATGTCAATTCTGTTTATTATTATCATTTTATGATTTTGATGATTAAAATTGACATGAAATGAAGCGCATTCGATATATTAATTCATGTGCATAATTGTTTCCAGGTTATATGGCCTTTTAGACATGCTAACAAACAAACACGCATTCAGCTAGATATATGGAGAACGTATCCAGATTGCCGTCCAGATCACTAAACAGACGGTGCATCGTTGGTAGTAGATCTTTGTGTGTTAAAGGCATGTAATGACCATGAACTATTTGTGACCACATGCCAGCACCTTAGCATCATCCGTCTTCTGGAAGAGCGCCCATATAATGTTTCCATGTGACACCTTAACACCGGATCCAATTAAGACTGGAATCATATTCCACATCACGCGCCAAAAGGAACCCGATATGCGAAAAAGAAGGAACTGTCATATGTTAGTTTCTAATGTAATTATTTTCTATAATGTCTGCATTATCATGAAGAGCAGTCGACCACTAAAGGGTCGACTTGCTCGCCCTCCATCAACAATATATATATAGGCGTTGTTATGCGATTTAAAAGTTTGTCTATCTTTTATTTGATATGTGATCAGTCAAGTTTGAAAACTGTGTAATGCTACCCTTGTTGATTTAATGAAAGTTCTATTGCGCTGGGTATGATTGTGTTTCATTGAGAAGGCATCACTTTGTTTGCTGGGAGGGCCCCTTGACAACCATAGTTTTACATCTTTGTGTATATCTCTTATATGTAACTAGAATAGTTTTTGTTTATGCAATTTTCATTTCTATAATCGTTTATGATAAATTTTGTAGCATAGATTTTAGTTTAATATCGTGTTGATTATGTAGTTTCCATTTACAAGTTAGAAACCAGTTGTGCCTAGAATAGTTTTCAAACTCTTTTGCAAAGTCTTTACAGTTCATTGCTTGGTTTCTAGACTAAAATTCCTTTGATTAAATCATAGTAAATTTAGTTTTATTTATTTCTTTTTTTGTTATGAATTTGCTTAAGAGTATTTCAGTCTGTTCAATGATGTAATTTCCTTTCCAAATTATGAGATTAGCTTAGGTTATATTGTTATGGAATTCAATCATTAAATTAGATTTACTTCTTGCTTTTATATTTCATTAGCATATGCATGAGACAGTTGCCCTCAATAAATCATTTAGATTTACTAATTTCTTGAAATTTTAACATTTTCTTCAAATAGACTATCATACAGATAGCATGTCTAGTCCCTTATACAGACCTTCATTTCCACCTGTTATACAGTCGCTCATTCAGTCCTGTGTGTCTTTTAATTTGTTTTAAGCTTATCTTCTTAGTTTTCTGATTCTGTCTTAATAGAAATGGTTAGCTAATGTTTGTATTTTCTCTTAAAGTCCTTTAGATTGTTTAGACTCCTTGTTAAACTTTATTTCTCTCTCTTCTTTCTTTTTTACATTATGTCTAGGAATTATGTCATGTAGTTTCACTCATTGTATTAATTTGTAATTGAACCTTTGATTTAAGTTATTCCTTTGTATATGAGCTCTAAGTTACATGCACTAATAGATTAGGTGTTTATAATAGAATTTGTTCTTTTAATTATGTAATTGTGAAAAGGATTTATAAGATAGAATTCAAGTCTCCTTTGTAAGTTTTTTGTTTGTGCATAAACCATGTCTACTCTCATATAGTATTTTGAAAATAGGAGTTATTTGTGTATAAACAATCATTTTTACTATTTCTTGTAATTGGACATTTCTCAGTTTTCACATTATTGTAGAGATCAAGCTAGACTTAATGCCATTTAGTTTTTACACTTATTTTGAGAGTCATTTTGATACCTCTCCTATTCCAGTTCCTCTGACAATAAATGATTACCTTCAAAATAATCAAGGAGAGTGGAATTAAGGTGATTTAGTTTAATTAGTTAGTGCATGTATAGTTTCTATTTGGTCATTGTAAATCCTTCTGAATGTAGTCATTCTCTCAAGTAAGATAAATCTCCCTAGATGGAATAGTTCATTGTCACAACATTGTTTATATCCATAATTTGATGCCACTCTGATAAGTTGAATTTTACAGAGCTTTGACCCTGTTTTTCATTTTGAAATATCTTTTGATCTTTTTTTGTTAAAAGTATTACCACGATACTCTCTACCTTCGCATATATTTTGTAGCAACTCTAAGCTTACTAACCCCGGTTGATAATTAAATATTAGGTAAATTATTCAAGACAATATTTTTCCCAACATTTTGGCATTGTTACCGAGGAGTTGTTATGTAAGGTAGAATAGATGTAGACTGGTAGCGAGGGAGCGATAAGACGAGAGGTAAGAACTTGCACATATGTTATAATAGGAACCCCCAAATCCAGTAGTAGTAGTAGCATAGGATAGATTTGTTAAGATAGCAAAATTTTGTTTTTACAATCATCAAACCCACTGACTAGGCATCGAAAAAAAAGAAGAAAACAAAAACAAAAATACCTATAGGAAGTAATTTTGTTGGAAACATAAAGAGACTCTTACGGAGGGAAATCATAGCAAGAGAAGAGATCCTGGCAGGAGGTCCTGAGGGCCTCATTCTTGACAAATTTCATAAGAAGTAACCATTAAACCTTCCACCAAGTCACAAAATTTTAGATGAAACAACTTCTTGGAGAAGCTGAACTTCACTAATTTTGTCAATCTTTCCTAGGTGAAAGCTCTGTTTGACAAAGTAACCCCACAAATTGAAACATCCACAGTAGCATCTACTATTCCTATAGGACCCAATAAAGAGAATGGTTGATCAGAGAAAGATATATTCTGAAAAGGAATGATGGGATTCTCCATCATCACCTTGAAAGAATCCTTCTAGGTATACTCACTTTAGAAACCAAACTTACATAAAGAAGCAGGAAGAATAACGAGCAGCAAAGAGCAATCTCTATCCAAAATATGAAGTTAAACATCCCTGACATGAATGTCCATTAACACCTCTGTATGCCATATTTTCATTGGGAATCATATTTTACCCCAAGGGATCAAGAGGGATCCTACAAAAATAGAGGCAATCATTGGAATCCCCTCTTCAAAAGCTCTTCCTCCTCCTGATCTTTAAAAATATTATGGGTTATAATTACTTGTATATGTGTAAATATGTGTATATTTATTTGAATAAATAAAGCATCATTTCTAATAATTTCTTTTCAGAGGACTCATTTCTCTATTTTCAAGAATAAAATAAATCATCTAACAAATGGTTTTGGAAAAGTATCTATTTTCTTTGAACAAAGATTATGAGGTATTATCTGAAAAAGAAGTCCTCTAATAAGACTTTGAAGTTTTTTGTATATCATTTTCAAACCATTTATTTTATGATTTTGTTATGCTAGTGTTTTGATTTAGATATATACATTTCTGGTTATTTGAACAGTTGCTCAAAAGACTTATTTGAATTCTCATGTTCTTCATATTTTTTCATACCTAGAGATTACTAGCTCATCTACACTTGTTATCAAAACTTGACTCTTAAGTATTTCTGAGGACATTGGTGGGTAAGTGGAATTGTTGCTTGTGGAGAACATTATCTTTTATAAAGGAAATGGACTAAAAGGCCTAGGGAC
Organism: Pseudotsuga menziesii; assembly: GCA_001517045.1. NCBI lineage: Eukaryota > Viridiplantae > Streptophyta > Pinopsida > Pinales > Pinaceae > Pseudotsuga > Pseudotsuga menziesii. The sequence continues at coordinate 312,069 of LPNX010838561.1, read as the reverse complement.
ACCCTTAAGTTATTCTATTTTGACATGATATATAGTTAAGTCCATTTTGTGAATTTTTTTTTTATAAATCATGTGTTTAGTAGGGATTAGCACACTCTAGTACCAATCAAATTCCAAATATTTATACAAGGGAAACCCATCGAGGTATTGAATAAGCTTGCTGGTAGCGGGTCAATTCTAAGTAACAACTTGCAGGGAAATTTGATATATTCAAGTACACCCGTCGGGGTACTGAACAGGCTTGCTAGCAGCGGGGCTATGCTTGCATGGTACCAAGATAAACCCGACGAGGTACTGAACAAGCCTGCTGGCATCAAGGCAATATCAGGTAAAAGATATCTGGTTAATGCACCACTAGGCGCATGATTTCAAAGAACAATAATACATATCAAATATATATATACATAGGCCTATTATTTATGATGTCATTAAAGAATAACTGTAAGATGACCTTGGATTCGATAGTCTTACTTCAATCAATATCTAGGATATGTTTATCCTAGAAATGGGACCCATAGTTGTACACTCCTACAAATTCGAAGGTGAGCTCAAGAATTTTTGTGATGACAATATATCCTTACAACAAGGCAAGGGTGACTAGTTTTCCACATGGCCCTTTCACTTATATCTTCATCACATGATAAATGATCAATTTACATCTCTACACATTTGAGAACTGTTATTTTTAAAACAAATGTATCTATTTGATTCCTTTCACTTTATTAGTTAATCTTTCTCTTTTACAAAATTACAACAGCATGATTGAACTTTTTTTATTTTTTGCAAGTTACTTAGTTTTCTTATATGGCTTGAGGACATGCCATATCTTTGGTTTGGGGGAGGATTGGACTGTTTAATTTTATTTTCTAAATTAATTATAAGAGACTCATTGCTAAATGACAAAGTGTTTGCAGGATAATGGAAATAGCGAAATTGGTCTTAAAATCGTGGATGAATAAGCAAGAATGATAAAGAATTATTTCATATAAAAATATGTATGAAGGATCATATGGAGGGTCGAATGTTAGTGTGAATAAAAGGCCAAATGATGATCTGAATAAAGTTTTTTGAAATTTTTCTTATCTATGGTTAAGTATTGTCTTAATTTTATTTGGGTAAAAATCCAAGTCATATCATTAGATTCACATCTACAGGACATTATGACTAATTCCGATTCATGATGGTATGAATTAGATCTAATATGATTTTATTACCCCTAAGTGGATATGATCCGACCTTAGGGTACCTTTTAGTTATCATGACTTAGCCATCATCATTATCCTCTTTCTCTATTCGCACGCATAAGCTATCAGATAAGCTGACCTTCTCATTGAACTAAAGTTATGGTTGCGAATTAGGTTATACACTCTCATTAAGTTATATGTTCAACCTGTCCAAATCTTGCTTTGGACATGGTTGAACCAACTAAAAATTAGAAACTCATGCAATCGCATGCTTTAGATGGCACACGTTCCAAAAATTGCCATAATGGCACGATCATTTAGGCATGTTGAGCTGGTTGCATGATCATTTGGCAGGTTGAATGCGACACACTTTAAAACTAGCACTATGCAAACCTTCTCCCATTCCATCGCTATCACTAACTATTATCACTTTAGATCATTTTGGCCACCTTTCCCTCATATCTCCTGAGAAACCCTGTATTCCTTCCTCTGTTTACATCATGCTGAACTGATTCGAGCTAGAAAGTTATCAAGATCTATTTCAAATGGAAGAATTTAGGGAATGTAGGGAAGCGTTTTTTTGAGCCGGATGGAACCCTTTCCTCCATTCGCTGCAAGGTTACGATGAGGATATATCATTTATTTTCGCAATGGGTTTCGATGGGAGGACGACCAGAGTAGGTTATCTTTCCTTTAAAGTTATTGAAGAGTCGATTACGCGCGCCATGAAGCTTCCTCGAGAGGGTGAGTGTTGGCACAAACATTGGTTCGTTCCACAAGCATCACACAATTTTTCTCTCAAGCCCGAGTTCTGGTATGTGACAGGTGTAAAAGGCTACCATCATAGCTGGATAAAACCAGAGTATATCAAGTCAATGATAGTCATCATTCACCTAGTTACTTGCGAAGGTAAATTTAACGTTTTCAAATCCTATCACCTTTAGTTACTAGCTCACTTTGTTGATAATAGATGCTTAAACTTCCCTTTATTTTTCTGTCATAGCTTAGAAAAAATGTCAAATTTGGTCCGAAAGAATACCCTTCATCCAAAGAGTAGTTTTTACCACCACAATATAATCAAAATGTTAATCCTGGATCAGCTCAAGGAGAGAAACCAACCTTGGGAAACCTTTGTGTTCAAAGTGCTTAATCCCCACCTGAATATTCGTAAATGATCCCATCATTTTCACCATGAGTCAAGTCAAACCCTGCATGTTGAAGAAGAAAATCCTAATGTCATCCACCTTGATGAAGATGTCTCAGAACCTAAATCACCTGTGCAAAATACCCCTCCTAGTTATGCGTCTACCGAATTTGTACCCTTTTCACGACCTCATATGAGAAGAAAAAAGGCTAAAAGTGTTCAGCGTATGCTCCGGCCTAATACCCAGACTGCAGTTCAGTCTGATGTATAGACTAGTCATTTATATGATGAGGCTGAGTTATAGGAAGTCAACCCAAATTCATCCCTCTTAGCATTAGCCAGCCTTTCTGCCAAGTTTCTCAAGGACGTCGATCAGATGGACATTCCTGCATCTGTTCAGGATATCACCCCTGAAGAACCCCTTCCTACTGTTGATTTGGATCTAGCTTCAACAAAAATGAGTCTTCCATGGGATTTTAACCAATCCCCAGAGCCATCCATGTCGTCGTAGCCAACATTAGATCAGTTAACTTCTAATTTAACTCAATCAACGAAGCAGAATGAAGAGTATGTCAAGTTAATTTCAAAGATTCATGAGGAAAATATAGTGTCACAGTTACAGATTAAGAATATGGAGGATCTCCACAAGACCGTTAGTGTATCACAGAGGGATCGACAATAAAGGCATGCCCTTATGAAAGTGCAGGCGAGGAAATTGAAGTACAAGCATTATGTTTCATCCAAGTCAGAGGCAGCTACTAATGCAACTCTACCTCCTTCCTGATATTATCTTTTATTCTCTGACCAGTGGGACCTGGCATCCTTCTAGTTTGGGGGAATGTTGGTCTCCAGTTTTTCACCATTTTTGGGTTCAATACTTTACATATTAACACATATTTTGTTACCTTTTAGCATCTTTTGCACCATGCAATTCACCATTCAAGCCTCAGGTATGATGAATTTAAGGATTATATCAATTTTGTTTATTATTATCATTTTACAATTTTGATGATTAAAAGTGACATGAAATGAAGCACATTCAATATATTAATTCATGTACATAATTTTTTTCAGGTTATATGGTATTTTAGATGGGAGAATAAATAGACACGCGTTCAACTATATATATGGAGAGTGTATCCAGCTTGTCGTCTAGATCACTAAACAGACCACACATCATTGGTAGTAGATCTCTATGCATTAAAGGCATGTAACGACCATGAACTTTTTGTGACCATGCGCTAGCACCTCGGCATCAACCTTCTCCTGGAAGAGCACCCATCTAATGTCTCCATGTGACACCTTAATTCCAGCTCCAATGAAGACTAGAATCATATTCCACATCATGCGCCAGAACGAACCCAATCTGCGAAAAAAAAGGAACTATCATCTGTTAGTTTCTAATGTAATTATTTGCTATAATGACTACCTTATCGTGAAGAGTAGTTGACCACTAAAGGGTCGACTTGCTCTCCCTCCATCAATAATGTATATATAGGTGCAGTTATGTGATTTAAAATTCTGTCTATCTTTTATTTGATATGTGATCAGTCAAGTCTGAAAACTCTGTAATGCTACCCGTGTTCATGTAATGAAAGTTATATTGCGCTATGTATGATTGTGTTTCATTGAGAAGGCATCACTCTGCTTGCTGGGAGGGACCCCCGAAAACTAGAGTTTTACATCTTTGTGTATTTCTCTTCTCTGTAACTAGAATAGTTTTTGTTTATGCAATTTTCATTTCTATAATTGTTTATGATAAATTCGGTAGCATAGATTTTAGTTTAATGTCATGTTGATTATGTACTTTCCATTTACAAGTTAGAAACTGGTTGTGGCTAGAATAGTTTTCAAATTCTTTTGCAAAGTCTTTACAGTTCATTGCTTGATCTCTAGACTAAAATTCCTTTGATTAAGTCATAGTAAACTTAGTTTTATTTATTTATGTTTTTGTTATGAATTTGCTTAAGAGTATTTCAATCCGTTCAATGATGTAATTTCCTTTCCAAATTATGAGATTAGCTTAGGTTATATTGTTATGGAATTCAATCATTAAATTATATTTACTTCTTTCTTTTATATTTCATTAGCATATGCATGAGACATCTGCCCTCAATAAATCATTTAGATTTATTGATTTCTTGAAATTTTAACATTTTCTTCAAATAGACTGTCATATAGATAGCCTATCCAGTCCCTTATACAGACCGTCATTTCCACCTGTTATACAATCGCTCATTCAGTCCTGTGTGTCTTTTAATTTGTTTTAAGCTTATCTTCTTAGTTTTTTGGTTCTGTCTTAATAGAAACAGGTAGCTAATGTTTGTATTTTCTCTTAAAGGCCTTTAGATTGTGTAGACTCATTGTTGAACTTTATTTCTCTTTCTTCTTTCCTTTTTATCTTATGTCTAGGAATTATGTCATGTAGTTTCACTCATTGTATTAATTTGTAAATGAACCTTTGATTTAAGTTATTCCTTTGTATATGAGCTCTAAGTTACATGCATTAATAGATTAGGTGTTTATAATACAATTTGTTCTTTTAATTATGTAATTGTGAAAAGGATTTATAAGATAGAATTCAAGTCTCCTTTGTAAGTTTTATGTTTGTGCATAAACCATGTCTACTCTCATATAGTATTTTGTAAATAGGATTATTTGTGTATAAACAATCATATTTACTATTTCTTGTAATTGCACATTTCTCAGTTTGCACATTTTTGTAGAGATCAAACTAGACTTAATCCCATTTAGTTTTTACACTTCTTTTGAGAGTCATTTTGATACCTCTCATGTTCCAGTTCCTTTGACAGTAAATGCTTACCCTCAAAATAATCAAGGAGAGTGGTATTAAGGTGATTTAGTTTAATTAGTTAGTGGATCTATAGTTTCTATTTGGTCATTGTAAATCCTTCTTAATGTAGTCATTCTCTCAAGTAAGATAAATTTCCCTAGATGGAATAGTTCGTTGTCACAACATTGTTTATATCCATAATTTGATGCCACTCTGATAAGTTGAATTTTACAAAGATTTAACCCTGTTTTTCATTTTGAAAGATCTTTTGATCTTTTGTTTGTTAAAATTATTACCATGATACTCTCTACCTTCGCTTAAATTTTGTAGCAACTCTAATATTACTAACCCCGGTTGATAATTAAATATTAGGTAAATTATTCAAGACAATATTTTTCCCAACAATTACGCATAGATGTGAAAAACTACCTCATCATTGGGGATACCTTATACCGTAGAGGGGTAGACTCTGTTTTGCGCCGGTGCCTCACCCATGAAGAGGCTGATATTTGCCTAAATTATACCCATAGCGGAGCACATGAGGGTCATTTATCTGGGTTAGCAGTGGCCCAGAATATTTTACGTGCCAGATATTTATGGCCCATCATCTTTAAAGATTGTGTCGAAGTCATGAGCGCTATCATCCTTGTCATATTTACATGAGGAAGATGGGATTGCCTCCTACTCCATTATTTATCGTCATTACAGTGGACCCCTTCACCAAGTGGGGGATAGATTACGTGATGTGCAACCCATTTTTGGCTAGGGGACACAAATAAATCATTGTCACTGTGGATTACTTTACAAAGTGGGCTTAGGAAATTCCCACCTATAAGGCTAAGAGGAAAACTATAGATTTTTTCATTTTTAACTAGAGTATCGCGCGTTTCAATATTCATAAAGAGATTGCCACTTACCATGGTAGTCACTTCTAAAATGGCATGATGACCGAATTGGCCACTATGCTAGGGTTTAAACAAGAACATTCGTATTCTTTCTACCTGCAAGCGAATGGTCAAGTTGAGGCAGTTAATAAGACCTTCAAAACTATTATCAAGCGTACTATTAACACAGCCTGTTCAAATTAGCACATAATGTTGTATCCTACACTTTGGGCTTATCGAACCAATGTGAAAACTCCCACGGGGTTCTGACCTTTCCAACTCGTTCACGGGGTGGAAGTAGTAACCCTGGTTGAATGTGAAATCTCATCTTTAAAAATTGCCATTCATGTGTTACCTGATACAACTGAGCTAGAAGAACGTTTGCTACACTTAGAACATCTATATGAACAATGTAGAGATGTGTTGACTGCAAACGAGCCTCATAAAAATAGGGTGAAAAATCAATGTGATAAATCTGTCAAACCTAGGATTTTTTCTAAAGGGGATCTTGTTTTGCTCTGGGACCATGACAGAGAACACCTGGGTGCAAGGAAATTCAGGGCTATGTGGTTAGTACCCTATGCCATGTCAAAATTTATGAAGAAAGGGGCATATGAATTAACTAATTTCGAAGGGAATAAGATGCCCGAGCCTAGAAATGGGCTCTACCTAAAGAAGTAATATGATTAGGCTTAGCACTTTTTATTGTATTTTTATTGTATGTAAATTTATGTACAATAGCTAGCCAGTTTGTGTTCTTATATTATCTGTTGGTTGTTACAGATGTCTACCGAGTGGTTCGTAGGTTTTGCAGATGGCACTAGTCATCACACTTGCAACCTGGATTCAACAGCATGGTTTTTTTACTCACCCTCAGGAAAACTAGTTGACTCTAGAGGTGCTTGCCTAGGTCCTGCTACCAATAATGTGGCTGAATACAGGGCCGTCATTGAGCTTTTATGGGATTCCTTGTCACATGGCATCACCCAGTTGGAAGTTAGACTTGACTCTCAGCTGGTGGTTTCCCAGCTCAATCAAGCTTATCAGGTGTGAAACCCTATTTTATTATGTCAGTTTTTGCAAGTTAGGTTATTGGAAAGAAATTTTGATTTTATTACATTTAATCATATTCCAAGAAATCAAAATTCATTAACTGATGCATATGCAAATTATATCTTAGATTGGCACTTAACACACATTCCATAAAAATATACAACAAATACATTGTAAAACACATGTAAATAAACTGGCAATATGTGTGTGTGTGTGTGTGTGTGTGTGTGTGTGTGAATATATGTCCACATAGATAGGTCGAGTTCTTGATCCTTAGATCCAGTCATAGCTGCATAAATTTACAAAAATTGGATCATAATCCACAAAATACTCCTAGGTCTAATCTTGACCACCCTGGTCACCCTGGTCATCTTGGTCATCCTATTCATGGGAATCCTTAACTTCTTCAGCTGCAGCAGCCTCCACGGCCTCTATGTAGACAAGTACCACCATGGCTACCGTTCTCATAAGGCGTATCCGGGTAGGTGGAATACCAACAACTAATTCCTGCATAATGGCAGGGATCTACTCAATACATCGAGTTGGGACTTGTTGGGTAAGCCTAGACAGCTTCCCCTCAACTACCCTGATCAAACCTTAATCCTCTCCTACCACCGGTCGTACATACATATGAGGATTCCCATCATGGTAGACTGGTCCAATATCTGCATTTTAAACATTAAAAAAGATTAAAAACCTTATACATATGTATATATCTTTATGATTAAAAATTCATAAAAATTTAAAAATTGAAAAAAACAAAATACTTGATGCTCCCCATGCTCCTCCAAGAGGGAGGACAAGATCATTGTCACCTCAGAAATCCATCCCAACATATGGAAACTGCTCCATTACTGGTAGCTTCCATCCCCACCATAGGTAGAAGTTATCTTCATAGACACTTTGAACCCAGCCACCGCTGCCTTAGTGAAGGAAAATTTCTCCCCACCTACTCATTCTAGGCTGACAGGGAGAGAAGGCTGGTAGAGGTACCGCAGGGCTGAGGGAAGGAACTCTCTTAAAGAAGAAGGCCACCAATACACTATAATATCCAAAGTTCTTTCGTTGGCCTCTCATGCAGTCAAAGAGTTTTTTCTTCATTATCAGGATTACTCCCAAGCACCAGTCAAACACAGGTCCCTGTAGGCACTCTACAACGATTCTCATCTGGTTCCAAGTAGCAAGATGGAGCGATGACGATCCTACAACCCTCACTATTGTGCTTACCAACACCTACAACAGAAAGTTACTAATATGTGCAATAGGGATGCAAGTTCCCCTTTTCTGACTGTCGAGCATGCAGTAAGTGTTGATGTAGTCCTTAACACTTAGAAGGTCACCGCCCCTGCCAGTACCCTCGAGGTTGACAGGTGTTCCCCATCATGACAAACCTGTAATGAAATATATGTCTTCCAATACAATTTCTAGAATCTCACCTTGTAGGTCAAAGTCACCTAGGTCATGATCCCAGTAGCCAATTAGAAACTCCAGCAAACAGACATTGGCCCGCATAGGTGAGGTACAAAAGAAATTTAACAACCCACTTTGCCATAATGTTTGAACCATTGGGGCACTTTGGAGTGCATCTTGGTCCATATTTTCATTTTCCCTCTCCCTCCACTCCAACACCATGTTTTATCTTGCCCATAAAGCCACCATCAAACATTAAAATTCATTAAAAAACTTTGATTTTGGCCCTATTTACACTTTTCCTATGTCGTGCAGTATACGTGACTATCTTTTAGACAGGTTGCGGGTCATATGTGGGTTGCCTTTGGGAAATTCATGTATAAAATGTATGTACGTGACTATGTAAGTCTCCTACCCACGTATACAATGCGACCTCCTTAAAATGGCTTAAAACATCAAAATTTTGCATAAAATTGAAAATGTAAATGGATGAAATGGAAGAGAATGAAGAGCTCACTTACCTGGCACTTGCGGATTTGAAAATATTCCACTGGTTTGTCCACACCAAGTGATTGAAGTCAGAGGTAAACATTTCCTATATTGGGTAAAAATATGAAATGGTGATTTTGATTTCTATTTTTGAACTATTTATAGAAATAATTTCAAAATGTAGATTTTTTAGCCTATAGTTTTAATTTCTATCAAAATCAAACTAATTCCATGTCGTGTTTTCCTAATGCAACAGGTCCAAGGTTACTTAAAGTTGTTATTCACTCATATAGGATAGGATTTTGGTCATTTATATGCATTTTTGCATCTATACTTAATCCGCTTTAACCCTAGGATCACTACTTTGACCACGGACTATGGTGTTTAACCATCATTACCTTGTCTATACCATTGTTCTTCCATGGATATGGATTTCCTTCCATGAGTACCCTAGTCTAGAACACATTGATTTTCTTTTGGTACTCATGCCTCATTTGTCGTAGGTTTAGGGGAGCCTTCTTAGCTATTTTTCATGCCAAATTGAGCTTCATTTTGGTCTCATTTTACAAGTTATCCCCTTTATAAGGCTCCCCACCCTTATGGAGTTTCTTTAGGCCCAAGTCTAACTCCTCAAAATAGACTTGACTTCTGAGTAAACTTGTCCATTCAGGATCGTTAAGAATATGTGAATGGGGATCCACATTGGTGGTAGGTTATCACTTTCTCAAACCATGTGGAATGATACGAGAAAGGATCGCTCTCTTTTCTACAGAATTGAGAAGAGTATTCTCATGCATAGTTTTATCACTTTTCTGGACCTGAGGGACTAAAATTACGAAAAAGGAGCACTCGGTATGAGCTTAGTTTTCTCTTTTTCATGCTCTGGACCTAAACATGAAAAATATTTTGAGTGTACTTTATGTCTTTGTCATGCTCATTAAACACTAAAGAACAAAGCATCGAGTTTACTGTTGTAATCCCCATTCCTCATAACCAAATGGATCTTTTCGAGTGATCTTGCTTTCCTTCAAACTCCTAAAACTCAAGCTATAAGCTGCTCTTGAAGGAGCATTAGGTAGGTGGTAATTTAACCTTTTTTGGACCTCCCTGACTAAGTACGAAAAAGGTGCACCTTACTTATTCGGAAGCTAAGAGAGTTCTTCTGTGGTATGTTTTATACTTTTTCGGCCTTAGGAGACTAAATTGGATGAAAAAGGAACCCCTTGGAGTCTTCTTCAAAGTTTTTAGACTCTCTAAACATGAAAACACCAATGAGCATGTACTAGTTCGGGCTCGTAAAATCCATGAATCAGTGACATTATCAAGCATTATTCTCTCCCCTCTTCAAGCTTGTCAAAAATGAAGAGAGACCTAAGTTGACTTTCCTAGACTCATTAAAATTTAATAGGAAAGATAAGGAAGAAGTATTCTTTTTGGGTTACAAACGGTGGCAGCATGTCCTCCTTAAACATAGAACTCTTTAAACTTTCTGATACTCATGTCTCAGTGTACACTTTTAGCTTAGCTATCACTTCGAGTTTCTTACTCCTCCACTTTTCCTTTATACATGGGGAATCTGATCATGTCTCCTACATGATAGATAAGTCTAGTTGTCCTATTTGTAAAGTTAAAAGCTGCCCTGGGTCATCTCCATGTCGTGCTCACTATTTAAGGATTTATCCCTGCCACTACTACATTTCGATCCAAAATCTGACGAAAAAATCCGACGACGCGTGGATTTCTCTTTTTAAACTTACCAAAAATCACAAGGATACATTTTTTTTGTAAATGTGGCCACAAGCGTCGGGGAAGCGACGGCTATTCTCATAACCGTCAGTGGAGCGTCGGTTAAGTGACAGAGCATCGCTTAAGCGACGATGCCTTTAATTGGTCAACTAAAAACATAGAAAGCGTCGTCACTTAACCAACGCTTCGGTTCATTTCCTATAACAACCTGAAACCCATTTTAGCGGGGAACATCTCTAGCTTCAACTTTCTGCATAGGAAAAGGGGAGTTCCGTGTATTTTATGATTTATAATATAAGGAGATGTGGTAAAAGAAGGAGACACATAAGGAAGCACATACTATTGCAGAGGTTTGAAGTGATGGTCGAAGCACATACTATTGCAGAGGTTTTCCTCTATTTCCAAAACATACCTCTATGATTCTGTGTTTCACTACAGGAGCAACATAGTATTTCAGGGACTAAACCAAGGTTCAAGGTGAAGGTAGGAGCATGAGCTGTAAGGTTCGACAGGGTTTGAGGTGAAGGCAAGAGAACATACTATTGCAAGGTTTTTCCTCTGTTTCTAAACCATATTTCTCAGCAATGCCATGTTTTGATGCAGGATCAACATAGTATTTTAGGGCTTGATCCAAGGTTTGAAGCGAAGGAAAGATCACGGGTTGTAAGGTTTGGAACACGGTTTAAGGCAAAGGATGGAGAACATACTATTTCAAGGTTTGGGGCAGGGTTTGAGGTGAATGCAGGAGCACGATCTATAAGGTTAGAGCCAGGGTTTGAGATGGGGATGGAAATATATAGAAGGTTAAGGCAGTCACACAATGCCTCATGCTAAACCCACACCATTTTCTATTGGGATAATTGATTGGGATTATATTAGAGAGAGCCTATTTGGGGTTTTAATGTTGTGCATTTTTCCATTAAATCTTCGTATGAAAATCAAAGCCTCATATTTGGGAATTTATTTTTTTCTTATGAGTCAATCCAAGCTTCTTGGGGAGGGATGACCTGCTAGATTATGAAAGAAAGCATTTTTTAAATTTCCACTAAATGCTTGGAGGTAATATCTCATTCTCTAATCGATGAATCATTGAACTTTTTTCCCATCAGAAGCATTGGTTTTATAAAACACAAATCAATGGAACAATGACACATCAAGTTTTCTGAGGATATGGATTGTGGTATTCACCGTTCAATTTTGTTATTACCAGAGCATGTTCCGATTTGGTTTGGAATCATTGGATTCTAAAGAGTTTGGCACCATGAGAAAGGGGGCATGGCCGTAGAGAATCCACATTACTCACAGGTACCTCTCATATACTTTATAATTATGTTTCTTCTTTGCAATATGTGCTATTTATAGTTTTTTCCCTATGGATCTCATTCTCAAGTTTCTTAGCATCATATTTTACTCTTTTATGATCTGTGAAAATCGCCTTCTGTTGCTATAAATCCAATCTAATGTATGCACATTTTAGAAATTGAACCCTGAATGTCAATTTGGTTCTACCCTTCAACCTAATCACAAATGTCACCTCAGCCCCCTATATCCACCATGTCTTATATGAGGTAGTCAACTATGTTGTAAATAGAGGAGAGTAAATCTTATACAAATGTGTTAAAATAGATAAAGAGATGATGGTTTATTGTTTAGGGAAGAAGAATAAGTATGGAGGAGGAAGATTTTTATAAAATAATTTGGGAACCATGGAAGGAATTTGCTTCAGAATAAAGAGTAGCCATTAATGTATGAATAAAAGAATTGGATCTCCAAATAAGACAAGCAGACATCCATACGTTTTATCATTTATTCATGAGTACATTTTCCTTTCGACAAAATTAAAATAAGGGTAAAATATCAGGTGGGCACGATGCACGCATTGATTTTCATGATCGTGATGATTTTCAGGCTATTATTTCCCAACAACTGATTTTCTAGCTATTGTTGCCCAAGAATCAGATTCTAACATAGACTTGGAAACTTCGTTATTTAGCATTTCTATACAAAACAAAAATTTGAATATGAAAAAACTAAACCACATAATTATTTGCATTTGTATATTGCCCTTAATTGGCCTTTAATGGGATATGTAAAAACTTCTAGAGGATGTAATTTCCCACAATAGAAATGGGCCTCAACTCAGAGAACAACTATACATACCCACTTTCTCGATCCTTTTTATACCATACCATGTTTTTTATTCCCTTTGTTTGAAGTATAGGGGCCCATGCTATATTATATCTATCAAAGAAAATTGCAACACTAATATAGGACAAGACAGGTGCCTCTGAAAAATTGCTCAATTGTATACAAAAATACCTCAACAGAGAGGGTAGAAGAGACCACAGCTGCACTCCCTGGATGAACATGTGATGGGAAACCATGCAACAAGGAGCTCAGAAAAATTTTGTTCAAGTTCCCTGTGTTTTATTTGCTCACAATTCCTCTAAAATTTGTTCAGGTTTCTTGAGAGCTTTGGGACATCCATTCCTTTTACCTATGGATCTGATCCTATCCTTAACCTGCTCTGCCCTTAAAGATCTAACATACAAATCCCATTCTCTTGCAATTTCAATGTGTAGTCCAATCTGATCCATCCTTTTCCATCCTGAAGTGTCCACCAACCATTGCTTGCCCTATCATATACACTGCAAAGAAGTGAATGTTTTTGTAGGGGGTGTAGTCTATCAGGTTTCTTGAGAGCTTTGGGACATTCATTCATTTTACCCATGGATATAATTTTATCCTTGCTTGCTCTGTCCATTTCCAATTAACCATTCTGGATATTTTCCAATAATAGTGTAGCCTTCTAGGAAGACCTTTCAGACTACTGACCTTCCAACTGTTTTTCAAGGGTTTCTTGTCCACTTTTCTGTTGCTGGATAATGCTGCTGTTTGCATTAGATGTTTATAAAGATCGAATAATTAGCATATAACCACATAATAGGAAATTTGTTGGGTTAGCCCTCGGTTACTGCCACTGGTGGTGGATGGTCTTGTTGTTCATAAGGGCAGTTGTCAGTGTGGACATGTGAGATGAAAAACAAAAGTACCCATTGACATGGTATCCTGGAAATGAAAAGCTCTAATTTCTTCATGTGAGGCAACAACCACTTTATTCTCCCACCATGCACTGTCCAGTTGCAAGAAGAATGTAAAGAGTGATTGACAACCTAAACTTTTGGAACACATACAGTAAAACATATACCCTGAGATATCTGTGGCATAACTTCATACCGTATATGATATACCAGGTGAAATGGCATTGTTACCTGAGATACACAACTATAACTCATGATGGTGGGTTTGAACTGATGACAATATTTGATGAACATATGGTAAATCTGCAACATTAGTGATAATGATGGTTTGTCAAGAGCTTCAGAGACCCCTTGGAAGTGGATGGAAGCATTCTCAGCATGACGATTTACTGGGCTATGGATTGAATTGGGATCTATTAAACGAGCTATGTGCAAGGGCATGATAAGTGTTAATACCGGCAGAGAGCTTGATTGTTGCTGTCGATGCTATAAATAACATATTGAGTGACAAATATATGCTCCAAGCTATTTCATTTTCAAAAAAATATAAAATAAAATGGATACCCTATATTTGAACTTAAAATGACAAATAATACATTATTTTTTTCTATTTTCTTTCACCAATTTTATGTTCCAATCATTTTCCTTCTCTTAAAGTATTTTATAGCAAATTCTATTGACTTCCTTCATAATAAATTTTTCAGCTTGCCTTAGCAAACTAGCTCAATAATTAGGATATTCAGGTCATTTGTATATGTGCTCATATGGGTTCATATCCACCTAAGGACATCAGCAGTCTTGCATGCACTATCATTAGTGCCAATGGTTTGTTACTTCGAAAATATTGCGTTCAGGGTATATATAGGATTCATAACCATGGTGAACACTGAAATCGTATAGCTGTAAACAGTAGCAACCTAGGAAGGAATGTGCTCCTGAAATAACTCAACTCAGTGGTGGCTTCTTGCCTTCTTTATGCACCTTTCAAAAAATTAAAGGGTTGTGAATCGAAATCCCACCTAGTTTAAGATTGAAAATAAATGTTGACAGAAGCTGAATTTCATTGTATGTTACCTACAGAAGTTTTTAGACCTCAAGTTTGGATGAGTAGTCAAAAAACGCCTGGATGAAAATGATTGTTTATTATGGAAAACATTCGAGGAATGTATTATGAACAACAATATGCAAGCAGTTATGAAATAGCACCCTTGAATTAGCAAAATATTTCAATTCCTCAAATGCTTTAAAGTCCCTAGTTATTTCGTGCTTTTTGGAAACATCAAAGACACATGGATATGGAAGGTTCTAATGGTTTTTTATTTCATTGTCTAACATGTATAGTAGATTTGAATTTTTTTATTGTCGGGCTTTTATTTGGAAAGCTCTTTGAAAATTGTTCAATTAAAGTTTGATGAATTGCATCGGACAATTTCCAAATAATGTTGTTGAAAAAGGTAGTGTCAAGAAATTTAATTAGATGATCTAGCTAGATGTCAATGTAGAACAGGTGCTGCTTTCACTTGAGATTTGTAAAGCTTGCCTAATTAGCATATCACCAGATAATAGGAGATTTGTTGAGCACTCAGTTGCTGGTAATGGCCGATCTTGTTGTCCACTTTTCTGTGCTAAACCAAAGACTCCGAGGTCTTTCTAGGAACACTAGGATTCAACTTACAGCTAGCAGAATCATTGTTAGAACTAGTGTTTGACCAAGGATTCTCTGTTAATTTTTTAAAACATGCTTCGCCTAATACCCCTATTGCCTGAATTTGTCCTGCAACTTCACCTAATACCCCTATTGCCTGAATTTATATGGTCGCCAGTTGCTCTCTAAACAATTAACACAACGTCAGCAGAAACTGCTGCATCAAATGGGTTACCACAGAGGTTCAAAATACCCTTCACTCATGGGAATCTTTGGGGACCAAAGTTTACAAGATGATGAAATATTGATTAGTCCCTTTATATCTACTAAAAATATTTCAGACTTGTAATGGTTAAGAATCAATGTCATTCCAAGAATGATACTCAAACTGCCACTTCTAAAATGACAGTGAGAAGGATCAGGTTGAAATTTACAGGAAAAATTGTTGGAAGCACACATTTCCTTGCTATCTGCAAATACATCAAGGCAGAGTACATAGCTTTAGAGTTTGGTCTTTTGTTTTTTATTAGTAGCTCAAATCCATCCATGGTCATTTGTAAACCTATGGAAGTCAACTTAGTAAAACCTGAAGAGGCCTAATGACCATAGGCTAGTTATTTCAGATAACAAAACATACCGATTGCAACCATAGAACTGTCAATAATCTTAGCCTCCTACCTCAACCATGTTTACCATGTTATGCAAAATACCTGCAATGAATGTCAGTTACTCAAAATACATGTCTCCCACAAAATAAAGGGAAAAAAATAACACAAGAAAATACATTTTGAAACCCATCAAATGAAATAGAGAAAAGCTAACGAGGCTGACATGTTCCAAATGAAGATCTCTGGCATTAGATTGCGGTAATTCATTTTTTTTATTATGCAGCAGATATTAATGTGGAGTCAAGTTGATCAATGAATGTAAACTTTATCAAAAAATATTGCTCCTCCTGTCAGAGAAAATTATAAAGAAGAATGCAATAAATGCATATCATACTAAGAATGCCAATAATAGTCTACTAAGAATCTGCAATAAACGCATATCACACTGCTCATGGTAAAGAAGAGTGCAATAAATGCATATCAAAATGGGAATGCCAATACCCTGCTCATGGTTTACAAAATTATCTTCCATGAAGTTCTCTAACTATTTAAGTTCAGTCCAGGCCATTCAAAGAGGACATTCTCAGGTTCTGTGTTGATATATTCACATGGTTGATGATGGTGGTGCTAGCTCCTCTTTTACTTCTAGTGCAAAGTAGCCTGTGTCTTCTTCTGTCTTGGCCCAGTCCTCTAGTAAACTTGGTTGCCAAACTTTAGAGCTGTGAAAAACTGTGGGCTTGATAATGCTATCCAAGAGCTCCATCTTGGATGGGATGTCTTGAAAGAGGTGTTGAACAAAATATATGAAAAACATGGGAGGATAAAATAATGTTTCCTTTTGTATTTCAAAAATTGTGTTCAATTTTCAAAGACTTCTTTGGTGAGCATCGATCTAAGTAAATTTTCCAATTAAGCAACAGTACCAACTGCTTCATATGCTTATCTAACACAACTTTAAAACTTTTCTGTATTACTGGAACTGGATCTTGCTGATTCTGAAGCTAAAAGTAAAATTGATGTTTAGGGCTGACTACGAGGCATTTACCAGTACTTTTAGTGAAACAGTTGGGTTAATGTTTTATCTTCGTGGAGTCAGTGCAATATACTTTTTATTCAGTAGACTATAAATCAAAATTGCAAATGAACCTTTATTCGTTGGTAGAAAAGGTTATTGTTTGGTTACCAATAGCATATTGATATCTGATTGAAAGATGAACTCTGTAGATAAATATTACTGTCAAATTTGCGTAGCTTTTAATCACTTTCAAGAGTTGTTTTACTCACTGCATGAAGATTCAATTAGAGTCTATATCATAGAGAATAATCATGATTTTTGTGTAGATGACTTGTTTCCATGGGGTGAAAGAGTGCTGATGTTTTCAAACATGGGTAGGAAGTCACATAATAGTATTTGATGTTTAACAATGGAAAACTTTTGTTTGGTCCCAAGGTTAGTCTTGTGGTGGTAAAAGAGAGGTTTTAGGTGAGAAGGACAGGGAGCAAAGTTGTTTCCTAGAAGTTGGACAGCAGCTTGAATATGATAGCTATCAAGTGAAAATCCTCTAATAGCTGATGGCTTCCTCAAGTTGGATCACTATTGTTTCCAAACGCTGCTACAGGTCTTCTCAAGGCTCCAAACAATCATTTTCAAGGCTTTTATGACTGTTGTTCACCTCTAGATCAGATAATATGGCTGCAGTATGATGGTTTAAATGCACCCAGAATTGAAGTTTAGGTTGTTTTACTGTTGTTTCACCCTTTTAGGCACAATTTCTACTTCAAAAGATAATATCAGATCTGTGTACTGCTGTTTTAGGGCATACAATGCACCTAGAACTGCCCTAAACAGCTTATAAGTTATAACTAAGAACGAGGGTTCTTATCGTTGCTGCTTATGCCTAGAATTGGAATTTAACCTTCAAATTCAGCCCAAATTTAGAAAATAGGGGTGTTTGTTCCTGCTGTTGTGGAGACTGCCTTAGAATGATGCCCAAAATTCATCTTTTGCAACTCTTATGACCTTAAACATGATGTATGGATACTCATCACGATGTATGGATACTCGTCATGATATATGAACATGATACTAGTAGCAACGTTTAGTTCAATATTTTGATGCTCATCAGGAATAGAAAGCTTTTAATTGAGTACATTCATGTTTCAACTTGAATAATTTGAAGAGCAAGTGAATAGTTCATTATGTCTGATTCATCAAAGAGTGCTTTGTCTATGAAGGAAATCACTATCCACTGTATTGACCTTTCATTTGAATACGATACTAATAGCAACCTTTAATTCATTATTTTGATGCTCATCAGGAGTAGAAAGCTTTTAATTGAGTACATTGACATTTCAAATTGTATAATCTGAAAAGCAAGCCAAAAATGTGTTAGCTTGACATTGAATAAACGATTTTGTTGTTAAAGGAGTTTGTGCACATTAGCCTTATGTAATTTAAATGTTTTGATTAATTCTTTACTTATTCCTTTGCCTCATTTCTCTCTTGCCCTATTTTTAAAATATTTTGAAGAGATTAGAGTGGATAGTGCACTATCTGCTTTTTAAATATCTTTGGGTTTCTTACTTTTGTTGGTACAAACCCTTATTCTTACGTTCTTTTTGCCAATTTAACCTGGTTTTCTGTTACAGGGATAACACAAATACTACACTATTGGATGCCATGTATGTGTTTCTCAAGAGGCCAGAGTATATCAAATATGTGTCAAATTTGGTCACTGTTTGTTCTCAAATTCTTTTGACTGGACCACCAGGTTAGTGACTATTAGTATTTTTTGTATCTGATAAATTGCATGCTTCAAATTGTAGTGTGATATGCCCATTTAGTTCACCTTTTTATTGATAAACCTGCTCATGGTGGTAGTTAGACTCGAAGGGCATGCAAATTTCAGTAAGCAGTTCAAATGCTGGGGTTTGGCCGCACTTTATTTTTTAGTCTTGCAATTTTTTACATATGCAAGTGTTATTAGTCAATTGTCTATCTAAAGTCTAAGAAAACCAAAGAATTGATGCTGCAATATTTGTCAGGATTATGCCAACAGTCTCAATAATATTTTTCCATTGTTTCTTTATGAATTTATTCTGAAAATTCCATGATTTCTCTTTGGTTTTGGACAAACATTAAAAACATGATTTGCTGTCAAGATTCGATTAATGCTATTAGGTGCATGATTATGAGGGGGGGAATTCCCAAATAGTCTCTGACTATCACAAACTCAGGTATTAAACATTATATCACAGTCAAAGTTTACTGCTGTTGGGGAGTTGTCTAACAGTAACGCTTGTAGAGGTTATAAACTTAACTTTAACTCCAACGAGTGTCTCTTCCCTTTGTTAAACTTGTATAGGCTATACTTGCATGTTTAAAATCCTCTTTGAATTGTCTCAAGCAAGTATTGAGACACAGTCAATAAATAGACTTAATATTTTGTACATTGCTCTGTTATGGATGAGATTAGTGGTTGAGGAAAATGATATGAAATTTGTTCTTTACTAAGATTGTTTGACTTAATTTTATTGTACAACATGGAAAAGGGATATTGTCTACTGAAAGCATTTTCTCTAGAGAGCATAGTGTTACATAATATATATACAAGGACAAAATCATTGCTACCTTTTAAAGACAGTAACAGCTTGCATAATGGGTATATCTAACACGTTACTCACCTATCTGACCAAGTGTATGTTTGCTTGTCTGTCATATGGACAACAAGATTATATTCCCAACACGTTACTTATTAGTCTAACCAAGTGTATTCTTACTTGCCCGTCATATGGACAACAAGATTATATTCCGAACAAGACAAATGTCCTATTTCTTATCAAATCTTTCACAGTGGAGTGCTTGCAATGATGGTGACTCAAGTTCAAAACTTAGTGAGCTATAGAGGTGCCCATGACATGATAAAAAATAAGGGAGTGACTGCTGACTTTACTGATGATTTAGAGTTTCCTTGTGCAAGTGCAAGGAATATTCTCGATGTTTCAAAAAAGGAAGAAACATATCACACGAGCACATATACCAGGTTATAAGAGAAATTTAAAAATGTACTACCACCATGAAACATAGCACACAAGAACCGCATAAGTGTCTCTAAAGGGTGAACATGGCCTTCATGGAGAGGGAGGAAAACTACTATTCACATACATGTATTAAGATTCAACTGCATTACTACCATTATTCTTCACTAAATCCATTCCATTAGATGAGTGCACAAGTAATTAGTTCAATATTCTGTTAATTGCTATGTAAATATTACTATTATATTTTTTTTTTTTTAAACACATTTAGCCGTCGCTTAAGCGACGGCCTGCACGCGAATTTAAAAAAAAAAATTTCAACACCGTCGCTTAACTGACGTGTTATCCATCGCTTAACCGACGACCTGTAGGCGATTTTTTTAAAAAAAATTCAATACCGTCGGATCTCTGTCGCTTAAGCGACAGCCTGTAGGTGATTTTAAAAAAAAAAATTCAAACGTGTTTAAATTTTAATATGAATTATATGTCGGATAATCGACGATTTACATTTAACCAATGGTAAAGTGAGCTGTCTCTTAACCAACAGATTGGAAATATGTTGGATAACCGACGGAAATCCACCGACGCTTAAAAAAATTAGAGTGTCGTACATGCGACAGGGAAGTGTCGAAAATCCAACAATACGGCCGTCAGATTTTTGGTCGAAATGTAGTAGTGTGCATCTGATTATTATCCTGATTCCATCATTATCCTATCTGAATATTACTTGTGTCTACCTTCCCGTATCCAGTTCCTATTCACTCTTGTGATCCATTGGAGGATCTATTTCCTTCCTCATCATAGCATGGTTTCTTATCAACACTTCCTGAAGACGAATACCTAGAGTTTTAACGATGGTACCTTAGGATTCACTATCATCATTGGTGAACTCCTTTGCTTCACTTGTCATTTTCACCTATTGATTGACTATCTGTTGAATCCTTTCCATGTTCAACTTCAACACATCTATTCACATGGCCTGTATTTTACCGATTCCTTTGGATTTTGACGAAGAACTTAGGTTCACATCTATAACCTAAGTTGCGCAAGATTTTGTTGTGTTCACCTACACAGCTTCCAGATTTTGAAGACTCATGATTGTATATTGTGTCTTCGATCCACCTTTGTAATATATGTGGTATTGTACCTGTATCATATGATGTAATCAAATATTGTAAAGGATCTAGTGTTCTAGTATATTGAACATGGCATCCTCAGATATGATTTTGTATATGAAAATGATATGTATTTGTTTCAGGTACTTCCTTTGTTTCCTTTGACTTCTGAGTTATCCAAGATAAATATTTTAATGTATTATGTCCATCGCTTCCCTCTAACCTCACACATTAGGGGGCATATATTATTAGTGAAAATGGCACTTCTCCATCCGAGTGCTGACATTTATCATGTCGGTACACAAAAGGACAATTAGGATTGAAGTGGCCAAAACACTATAGATGTGCATGACCTTTGATGCATTATCTTCAGACCAGCCTTATATCTGTTTATTCTAAGTTTTGGGTTGCACACACAACTATGTGCATTGCAACTCGTGTGTCATACGCGACTATGTGCATTGCAACCCACATGTACCTTGCATACGTGAGTTCCCTTTAGGAAACCCGCATATTATACGCGCCTTTCCTATATGAATACTCATGTATACCTTAATTTGACATTAAAAAATATAAATCATGATTAGATGAGATTAGTTGGGCCCTAATCAATAGCTATCCCAACTGTATCAACCATCCTAACCTTCGAAACCACTCTATTTCCCAAAGTATAAATAGAGGCCTTGGGATGGGGATAATCAATCAATTCTAGAAGAGCAAAGTTATGCTAGTGGTATACCTTCAGAGTCTTGGAGCAACAGAACTCAGAGTCCTCGGTTGCAGAGGAGTCCTTGTGTCAGAAGTTGGGTTGTATTCTTACCTATTCACTATTTGTTAATAAAGAGATTTCTTCTTCCAATCTTGTATTGTGCTTATCTCATGTATATGGGTTTAATGAATATGTTCAATTATGTTATTAATATGTTTTTCATCTAACCTTTAATTTATATATGTATGAGATATTTCTTGAAGAATTGGCTCTTTGCAGGTGAAAAGAAGCATCCCTAGAAGCTTTGGGGAATATTGGAGCGAGATAAGACCAAGCTTGGATCAACCGTCATAAACTAGGTAAGCCAATATCTCTTCCTATTCTCATTCCATTTTCTGTAAAAGATGATTGTCTGCAAGTCTAATAGTAAGTTGGTAACCCCAGACTGTAGGTTACAAGGGTGAAATGTCATGTACAACACCTAACTAAATTCCTAACACCATGGAAAACCACTAGTTTAGCTAAGCCCTTGGGCTTAAATGGCCACTACTTACCCATAATTGACCCATAGGTACCATTAATTGCCCCTAGTTAACCCATAATTGACCCCTAATTACCACTAATTATCTCCTAATTACCCCATAGTTCACCCCTTATTAACTAGTAATTACTCCTAAATAATCCATTCTTACCAGTAATTAAACCTTGATAACCTCTAAATGACCCCTACTTTATTCCAAGGAAAACCTCGTGCAGAAACCCAATGGATATTTCCAAACATTCATAGATGACATATTCCCTAGTAAACCCATCAATGCATACTAGTGTGCTTCACACAAAAAGATTCAAAATGGGCACATGCCACCATTAACCTAACTAAATGCCCAACATCATGGAAAACCACTAGTTTAGCTAATCCCTTGGGCTTAAATGCCCCCTACTTACCTATAACTGATCCATAGGTACCATGAATTTCCCCTATGTTATCACTCAAAATGTACCTCTGGTTGTGAAAGGTAATCTCAAGGTAACCATAGAACCAACTTTAGGAAAGAAAGTTGGCTTCTTTCTTTCCAGAGAGGGATCTCTTAATGGTTGCTTTAACAAGGCCATATATGTAAATAAAAGATTCAGATTGTATTATTGGTTGAAACAAGGAAAGTAGACATTGGGCTATGGAGTCAAAATATATATTAACGATCACAATGTTGTGTGCATGGAAACTTCAACAAATGAAAGATAGCTATTCAGTTACAGTCAAATTGCTTTAGTTTGGTGTAAATGAAGATATAATGAACAGCCCATTAACATGGGCATCTATTAGAGATGAATCCAGTGCCAACTTTAGAGGAAATACTTGGTGAATATATGAAATAACAGTTAGAGCATGTACGTATGAATTTTGAACCGTCAAACATTGTTAGGTCTCGAAATTGTCTTTATAATGGCTTTATTTACAATAATTTCTCGGCATATTTACCGAAATCTAATACATTTATCTTTAATTTGTCTATATTTTACTATGTTTTCATCAATTATAATTTATAAATGTAAAAGAAGCTTAATTCATCATTTTTGATGTATTATTGCATTTAGTGCACATTTTGGCACTCCATTCAGCCCTTTCTTTTGCATTGGGTTTTGATGACGTGCTTTCTTATTGGTTCCTTGAGTTGGTCTACCTTTGTCTTGATTTCATGATACATTTTCTTTCCATTCTTTCTAGTACTATTGATTCTACATAAACAAAAACATAAAGAGATTAAAATATTAAAAACTTAATATTAAAACATTGATTTAAATTTAATCGTTGATTTAAAAATTAAATAAAAACATAAAAGTATTAAAATATTAAAATATTGATTAAACATTAAACATTAAACATTGATTTAAAATTATATCAAAATAAATAAAAGTAATAAAATATTAAAAGAATTTAATATTACAACAAAGTGTTTAACCCTTTTATAAATAAAACAACTTTTCACCAGTCTGCACGTTTTACATAATGGAACGACCTTCGTTCTAGAAGACCCATAGTGTCACGCTTCTCTATTCAACACATCCCCATAAACCACGTTAAGAAGGAGCAGGCATAATACATTGTGCCACATCACGCGTAAATGGAGGACCAACGTGCGTGGGAGAAGGAGAAATGTTCTATGATTGGCATTTAATTTTATGTTTTTAATAATGGATGGCTATTTCTAGGAACGGTAGACCACTGAAAGGGTCGACCTACTCACCCTTATCAATGTTATATATACCAGCCTCTTCTTGAGAGATGACTTAACTAGCAGCTGGGTAGCTAGTCGCCGGTGTGTAAAAACTCTGTAAAATTCTGCTCAGATTTAATAAAATTCTATGTTCAGCTGTGTATTCATGTTTCAGTATTCTGTGAAGTAATTCATTGACATAGACTAGCCTATGATTGCTGAGAATGGCCCCTCAACAACCAGATGTTCCATTTGTACATATTCAGCATTTATCTTTCAGTTTTGCAAGATAAGTAATTTTGTTTTTATGTACATATATTTAGTTTTCCTGTAGATAATGTTTTGTTGTTAATAAACTGTAATTTTTCTGAGTTTTTATGCAATTTTCCATACGATTGGCCATTCATCCCTCTGTGCAGACTATCTTTTCAACCTTCTATTCGTCCCTCTGTGCGGACCATTTTTCATCCTTCTGTTCGCACCTTCGTCCAGTCTGTCTTCCATCCTTTAATTCAAATTTAGATAGAATTTTATAGAATTTTCATTCATTTCTAGAATTTCTAATATTATGTTTTGTGTAGAAATAATTAGCTAGGGTATAAGTTAATTTCCATGATTTTATTGTGTTTTGTAGATTAGTAGGAATTGGAATCCATCTTCAACATTTCATATTTAGTTTTATATTAATGCATAAGATTTATTGTTTCAGTTTTAATGAAATTCAGAATATAAATGTGTAAATGTTCTCTTCTTTTATATGTTAATTTTGTATCATGTTAATAAAGTAATTTGAATTGGTTTATAATTATTTTTTTAATATAGTTTAAATTGTTTCTTTATAATTGAATTTATTTTATGCAAGTGAGAATTAATATAACTATATTATCTTTTGTATTTAATATGTATTTTGTATTTTGTATTTTGAATTTTTCATGTTTTCATTTATATTTTGTTATTGAATTGCTTCATGTGTTATTTCATGATAAATTTGTTTTAGGTTATTTTAATTAACTTAGTTTATCTTCATTATTCTTTTAAGTTTCATTCGTTAAACTAGTTTGCTTACATTAGTTTATGATTCCTCGCAAAGTATTTGTTTACACTTGGTCCTTAGATTAATGTTTCAATTTGCTTTATACGATTGCATAAGTTCGATAACCAGAGTAGGATAGTTGGTTAGTTTGGCCTTTTGAAAGTATAGAGTAGTTTCGCTCATAGAATAAATAGATTAGTTGCTCTTTTCACTTGCATTATAATTTCATGTTTTATAGTAATTAATTTCAGTATTTGCTTTCGTAATTAATTTCAGTATTTTCTTTTGTAATTAGTTTCAGTATTTGCTTTCATAGTTAATCATATGGTTAATTCTCATCCCTGCATAGGCATATAATTCATGCATTCATGAAATAGTTTAGTTTATTTGGTGTCTGTTCTGAATAGTTAAATTTAATTTCATTACATCAGATTGTGTTCGGACCAAGTGACTGCTTTCCTAGATTAGTTGTTGCAATTTCATTTGATAAAATAGATTAGCATAACATTAGACTAGTTTGAATCTCAGTTGTTAATCAGTTCCCTGCCTTTATAGAATAGATTATATTATATTTGAATTTACAGTTGCTTTTCAAGTTCTTAGTTAATTTTATGTTTTTATAGATAGATTAAATTCTTGCATTAACTCATGATAGTCATGCATGTAGATTAAAATCATATAGTTGCATGTTAACGCATCTACATATTTAGTCAGCTTAGGTTAGTTCAAGCCTTCAATTCTGAACATATTGTGATTGCATCTCATAAGCTCCCTTCCCGGGTTGACAAATTAAGTGTTGAATTAAATAGTGCATATTTTGCCCCAACATTTTGGTGCCATTATTGGGGAGGTGCTAAAGTGAATGGAGTCAAAGTAGATAGGGGGTAGTTAGGTTTCCTTTAAATTACACAGCAAGGGGGAGGGGAAACAATAAGATGCAAAGATGAATTTTTTAGAATAATCAACCCATAGTTACCTACCTTAGACATTAATTTAATCATTTTTGTCTTATTACCTAGTTTCCTAGATTCCACTCTATGCGAGTTGCCTTCTACATTTCCTAGAAGTCAACACATGCTAAAACTGAGTCATGGAGTGCTTGGGAAACATCCTGGAAACCCATTTTAGCATGTCTTCTTTATTCTAGATTCTCCAAAGCACATATCTTCTTTTTATATAAAGCTTCCTTGTTTTATTTCTTATTTAAGGCAAAGGAAAGGCTAGACTAGTGGTAACTGCCTTGTTTTTTTCCCACATCCTCCTCCCTCCTTTTCTCCAAATAAAAGAATGTATGAGTTGTCTTTCAATCCCTCTTTAGGTTTCCCACTTGACTTAGCCAATTCAAGAGAATCTACCTAGATTTCGAAACTGCTTTATGCACCTATGGGGGATTTGACTAGTTTTGGTAAGCCTGCTTTTTGACTATTTCAAATGGAATATTTATGCATTTGAATATATCCTGTAATTATATATTACAGCAGCCTATTACTTCATAAGGTTGTATATTGTACACTTACTCAATACAAATTAGTGTTATGCTCCAATTTCAGTCTCCTTTGGTGTTAATTTTGCATGTTTGATTAGCAATTTTCTGAGTGTAATTGTTCTATCTCTTGGGTTCAATTTACACATGGTATCAGATACTTTGTATATCAATTTATCTCCTTCCATATTGCTATTGTAGGTTCGAAATCTTGACTGGGAGCATATTATGCTGACTGAAGGGCACAGTTTCTCAGCTATGGACCAATCTCAGAAGATCATCTTGAATCCATTCAATTTCTTTGAGTGGAAAGATGAGATGGAGATATTGTTGAGAGAGAAAGGTCTCTACATGGTGACTATGGAAACTAGGGTAGATCCCAATGCAGCTGCGGAGAAAATAAAATGGCACAACAGGAGGGATGAGGCCTATGGTCTCTTGTGTCTGAACATTTCAAGAGACCTCTTCTTCCATCTTGATGGATTGACATCACCTAATGAAGTGTGGGAGAAGCTTGTAGATATTTTTAGTAAGACAGATGAGATGAGAGGACATCAAATCTAGAATGAGCTGATCTCCTTGATTCCCAGTAGCTTCGAATCCTTGCAACTCTATTTTTCCAAGTTTAAAGCCCTTATTTTGCAGCTAAAACAGTGTGGGATCAAAAAGAAGGAAGAGCAACTAGTTTTGGCCATACTCTCTAAGCTTTTCCCTAACTATTCAGTGTTTGTTTCAACCTTCCATGCCACCAAGTTGACAGATCAAGATTGGAAGATGCCTAAGCTTGTAGAGTTCATAAAATCCCTCACACAGGAACAAGATAAGTTGGTGATGATGGGCACATCAAACCTTCCAAAGAACAAGCTTTGGTTGCTGGATATTCAAGGGCGGATTCAAAAAGCAAGAAAAAAGATAAAAAGCCACCTGAGCAAAAGAGAGACAAGAACAAGTCTCAAGAGGAGCCCCAAGGTTCCAAGAAGAACTCCTAGAAGAAGAAGAACAAAGGAGAAATGAGAAATTGCGCATACTACAGTAAGGGCTATCATCCTGAGAGCTCTTGTATGAAGAAGAAAATTGACATGTTGACCCAACTCCTAGAGAATAATAACATCTCCCTTCCTGATTGCTCAAAGAAGAGGGAAGGAGGATCAAATTCAGAGGACAGAGAGAGAGTACATGCCTTGGTTGCTAGCACATCAAGCTCACCTAGCTTCATCATAGACTCTGGAGCTTCTAGACATATGGTTTCGACAAAAGAGGCATTCTCCTCTCTTGACATGTCGAAAGGTCCACCAATAGTTTTGCGAGATGAATCTCTCACTGACAGTTTGTGGAAGGGAAGGATTGATATTGATCATGGTAAGTTCAATAATGTGTTGTATGTTCCAGGTCTTGCCTCTAATACCTTGTCAATGTATCAGATGACTCACACTGGGTCTCCAAATAAGGTCATATTCTCCCCTGATGATGTTGAAATCACAGAGATTTCGAATGGTAAAGTCATAGCAAAACATGTTGTTGATCACACTTCAAAGGTATACATGTTTTCCCATTTTCTACCCTACTCAAACCCCTCTGCTCTTCTGATTCATGCTAATGAGGCAAGCAAGCTTTGGAATGAAATATTTGGCCATCTTAACTACAAGTATATTTCTTATTTGAGTGAAAAATATATTTTCATAGGGTTGCCAAAGATCAAGTTTCCTAAGGGAGTCTGTCGAGTTTGTATCCTAGGAAAACACCCAGAGCACAAATATGAGAGAGCTAGTCATGAGAGAACCTCTGCACCTCTTGAGTTGATCCACAGTGACATTGTTGGTGCATTCCCTCATATGTCCATGAGTTAATACAAATATGCACTAACCTTCATATATGACTTTTACAGGTATTGTTGGGTTCACTTCCTAAAGCATAAGTCTGAAGTTTTTGACCTCTTCAAAGTCTTTAAAGCCTTGGTTGAAAACCAGACTAGGAGGAAACTCAAGATCCTCATATCTAACAATGGTGATGATTATGTCAAGTCTGATTTCATTCAGTATTGTAAAGATGTAGGTATTTAGATGCATCATTCGATCCCTTACACACCACAGCAAAATGGTGTTGCTGAGAGAAAGAACAGGTCACTGAAGGAGATGGCAACCTGCATGATGGAGGCTAAGACTTTGCCACCAAATTTTTGGGTTGAGGCTATAAACTATGCATACTAAATCCAGAATAGGGTGTCTCATAATAATCTTTATGGTATGACTCCTTTCAAATATTGGAGTGGGCGCAATCCAGATGTGACCCATTTCACGATTTTTGGCTCAAAGGCTTGGGCTAGAATTCCAACTAAAAAGAGAAAGGCTTTGCAGCCCCAAATCCAATAGTGCCTATTTGTTGGGTATTATAAAGATTCAAAAGGGCACAATCTAATCAACTTGAGAACCAACAAATATTCCATTGAAAGAAGTGTTCAGTTCCAAGAAGAGCCTTTAGCAGCAGTTGAAGTTAGAGAGTCCTCTTCACAACCAGAACCATTGATTTTAAGTGAAGAGACTAATGAGTTTGCTTATTCTAATATGTCTAATAATTATGATTTGATTGTAGATCCTAAAAGTCCTACAAGACCAAAATGGGCAGTAAATACCATTCATGTAGCTGTGGAACTAGCTGGAAATCATAATGACACTAGGAGGACTAGATCTCAATTTGAGAGTGCCCTTTGTGTGAAAGATCCTCTATTTTCTGATAAGTTCTATATGATGGTTGAATTATATCCATAGACATATGAATATGCACCACATGATTCAATATGGAAAACAGCCATGAAAGAAGAATTCAGCTCGCTCCAGAAGAACAACACTTGGGAACTGGTTGATCTTCCCCCAGGGAGGAAGATAGTTCAATGTAAGTGGGTTTTCAAGACTAAGTTTGCTACTGATGGTTCACCTTTGAAATATAAGGAAATATTGGTATCCAAGGGCTACTCACAAGTACATGGTATTGAATGCAATGAAACCTTTGCACCAATGGAAAAGATGGACTCCATAAGGCTAGCTTTAGCCATTGCAGCTTCGAAGTAGTGGGAGGTACATCACATGGATGTGAAGTGTGCTTTCCTAAATGGGGATATCACTAAGGATATTTACATGCAACAACCTGAATGTTTTGTTTCTATTCCATCTTTAGTGTTCAGGTTAAATAAATCATTGTATGGGCTCAAGAAATCCCCCAGGGCTTGGTATGCCAAGATTGATGGATTTCTGTTGTTATTGAGTTTTGTTCGATGAAAGTATGATCCTAATGTATATTTGAAACTGATTCATGGTTCTTTGATGTTTATTTTCTTGTATGTGGATGACCTTCTGATTACAGGAAGTTCAAAGAAATATATTTCCTCCTTGAAGGATGCAATGAAACATGCATTTTCTATGACAGATTTGGGATTGTTGAGCCAATTCTTGGGTCTCAAAATTGCTCAATCCCAACATGGAATAAAAGTACATCAATCCAAGTATGCCTTATATTTTTTGAACAAGTTCAACATGAAATATTGCAAGCCAAGCAAGACTCCCTTCCTTTCAAGAGTTAAGCTTGAAGAAGAAGGTTCTTCTCCTATGGTAAATAATACATTGTATAGGCAGTTGATTGGGTGTTTGCTTTATCTTACACACACTCGAACTGATATATATTATGCATTTAGTGTGGCTTTGAGATACATGGATCAGCCTCATGAGATCCACTGGATAGAAGCCAAAAGGATCCTAAACTTTGTTCAAGGAACAAGAACTCATGGGATCTTCTACAAAGCAAAATATGATATTGATTTGATTGGGTTTACTAACAGTGATTGGGCAGGTGACAACACAGATTGAAAGTCTAAATCAGGATATGTGTTCATGCTTGCATAAGGACCAATTAGCTGGGAAAGAAAGAAGCTGAGTTCCATAGCACTCTCATCTACAGAAGCAGAGTATAGGGGAGTTGTAAATGCAACAACTCAATGTTTGTGGTTGCAGGGAATACTTGGAGAATGTGGGTTTGAATCAGAGTTTTCAACTATTATATAATGTAATAATCAGAGCACCATTTGAATCTACAATGATCCAGTTTAGAGACAATGAACCAAGCACATTGAGATCCATATGCACTACATCAGACAGCTTGTGCATGATGGTACCATTCATCTACTCTTCTGTGCATCTTCAGAACAAGTAGAAGACATATTCACCAAAGTTTGTTGTGATAAGAAATTCAGCAATCTCAAATCACTGCTGGGGATTGCTGATCATGCTGTGAAGCATGATTGATTACAAGATTTCCAAATTTTGTTTTCATGTCCATGTTTAAGGGAGGATTTTCCCATTGGGTTTTTGCCTCTTTCCTTGGTTGTATGGACAAGTAGTATGTAAAGGGTGACTAAGCCTTATTTCCAGGCCCTATATTTTTCTGATATTTACTCATAAATTCAGGCTTAAGGGAGGGTGTTAGAATAATTAACCCATAGTTACCTACCTTAGACATTAATTTAATCATTTTTGTCTTATTACCTAGTTTCCTAGATTCCACTCTATGCTAGTTGCCTTCTACATGTACTAGAAGTCAACACATGCTAAAAATGAGTCATGGAGCACTTGGGAAACATCCTAGAAACCCATTTTATCATTTCTTCTTTATTCCATATTCTCCAAAGCACATATCTTCTTTTTCTGTAAAGCTGCTTTGTTTGATTTCTGATTTAAGGCAAAGGAAAGGCTAGACTAGTGGTAACTACCTTGTTTATTTCCCACGTCATCCTCCCTCCTTTTCTCCAAATAAAAGCATGTATGAGTTTTCTTTCCATCCCTCTTTAGCTTTCCCACTTGACTTAGCCAATTCATGAGCATCTACCTAGATTTGGAAACTGCTTTATGCACCTATGGGGGATTTGACTAGCTTTGGTAAGCCTACTTTTTTACTATTTTGAATGGCATATTTGCATTCAAATGTCTCATGTAATTATATATTACAGCATCCTATTCCTTCATAATTTTGGTTATTGTACACTTACTCAATATAGATTAGTGTTATGCTCCAATTTCAGACTCATTTGGTGTTAATTTTGCATGTTTGATTAGCAATTTTGTGAGTGTAATTGTTCTATCTCTTGGGTTCAATTTCCACAAAATTCACTATGGAATTTCCATAGTGTAACAACCTAACACATCCACTTTAGTGGGTTTCCCCAAATCCTTGTTGTTCCTTTTCCGCACAAGTGTGTTTACTTCACACAAAGTTTGATTTACTTCTCTTAAGTATACTTTTTATGTAGGTGTTTTAGTGTGTTTAGTTCACACAAAGTTTGATTTAATTATTTTAAGTATACCTTTTATGTAGGTGTTTTAGTGTGTTTCCTTTAATTTTTTTTATTAGTAAATAGTTTCTTAAAAACACATAAAAAAAATTGGGTACTGTAAGAACCCCAGAGACTAATCCTTGTGTGAAGCAGGACCTACCAACCAACAAAATGGACTCAAAGGTGCTCATTAGCATGAGAGAACTTTCTCAAATCCTAGCAACAGCTGGGATCTTGATCTCTACCTCTCAAGAAGAGAAGCTCTTGATAGCAGTTGAGGGCTTATTGACCTCTCCCGAAATAACAGATGAACTAAAATCCCAAGAACTACAAAAAGATGTTCTTTGCGAGACTGCAAAAGAAGATGATACATTGGGGATTACATTCGAAGGAGAGAAACCATAAATTAAAGAGTTATTTACATGTAAGCTAACAGATCCATCATATGCTCAAACAACTGCTCAATTAGAAGAAGAGGATCTCTATGACATAGCGAAGGAAGGTGAGTACCAAGATTACATCGAAAGATGGTTTCAAAAGGTAACTCGACCACAATACCATTCCTTCATTCGATA
The DNA here is from genome assembly GCA_001517045.1 of Pseudotsuga menziesii. NCBI lineage: Eukaryota > Viridiplantae > Streptophyta > Pinopsida > Pinales > Pinaceae > Pseudotsuga > Pseudotsuga menziesii. The sequence goes on along the minus strand of LPNX010838561.1, from coordinate 279,585 downwards.
CTTGTTCTGGAAAGAAAAGTAAGTTGGTTGAAATTCCACATTCAGGTACTCACTGTAACAATATTTTCATATGTGGATAAAGGTACAATTCTCATTTTGCTTCACACTTGGTTTCATTGGAAAATCTCATCTACTTGAATAAATACGTTTTCTTTCTTCTTAGGGTAGGGAGATATGTATATAAATAAAATGTTGCATTCTTAGTTTACGAAATAATGCAACTTTGTTTTTGTTTTCTTTTCAAATAAAATAACTAAGAAAAAATCATGTTAATGACTAAACCAAAACAATTTTACATCATTATTCATTTTCATACATGCATATTTCTAATTATACCAGTTACTTAAGACCAAATTTAAACATCATGAGGATTTGTCATAAAATTAAGGTCTCTCTAAAACCTAGCGGTCACTCGCACATCCTAGCTTCTTTATTAGGGCATGTTATTTAAGCATCTTTACTACAAGGTAGCATAAGGGTGAATGAAATTCCTAGTTTGTGGGGAACACTACTATAATTCTATATGAAAAAGATGAATTTTGGTACTAGAGACACCTTTCATTCATTATCTTATGGCTTCATCCATTTTACACTAAATCCATCAATCATGTGTGTCTTTGATTCAGTAGATTCCTCTTGCAGCCTTTATTTTTCCATGATAATAAAAAGGAGAAGACTAGCTGTCCTCCACTCCATATACCATCCCACCCTGTAGCATGGTTTTCAAGGCTTCTCTCCCACCACTCCTTCATAGGAAAAATCATTTGTCGAATATCTATAGGGACTGGAAACATTGGGACAAGAGCCTCTGATAGAAAATAGGTTTAATAGGTTAACCCACCGGGGTACTGAATAGGCTCTCTTGCAGCGAGTACCGGCCTGTGGTATGACCAGGTAAACCCGACAGGGTATTGAACAGGCCCAACTGAAAGAGGAGAATCTTCCTAGGGGGGACAACTTGTTAAAAAGAAAAAATATATAAAAAAGAGAGAAAAAAGACATGAAAATGACTTTGTGATAATAAAGGTTGTTGTGGGTCTATTGGAGGATGGTATGCATGGTTGATCTAAAGAAAATGAACTCCATCAATTTTCCATTTGAGAATGTTTGTAAGTTGCACTTAAGACCCTGTTGTCTAAATTCATACCATACCTAGGATGTCATTATCCTAGAAGTGGGACCCATAAACTTAGGAGTCGAATGAACTTGAAATGCAAACTCTGTCATAATTACTTGAATAACGATAAACCTTTGAGAAGTAGTAGGGATGGCTAGTTTCCTATAGGATTTATTGACTATCTACACCCTCATGTTTTCCATTTTAACCCAGTCTTAATTCATTCATGGCACGTGGACATGCCATACCTTCGGTCTGGGGGAGGGAGTCTCGATTTATATGGCCTTCATAAATATGAATTATTACTTGTAGTAGAATTGTATGTATTAAGAAATCTTAAATAATACAAAGTTGTTTTGACTATCTCATAACATAACTTTTTTTTCTAAGTTCTAGTTTTCATGTAATAATAAATATGGCTTCATTTTGCTGAACGATTTCCTATAAACTATTAATGATCAAGCAGAGTTTTTGAATAAATGAGAGACCACTTCGTATTCATTTATGACACGAGGAGGTGCCATACCTTTGGTCTGGGGGTATGTTGGGCCTCGAAATTGTCTTTTATAATGGCTTTATTTACAATAATTTCCTAGCATATTTACCGAAATCTAATACATTTATCTTTAATTTGTCTATCTTTTACTATGTTTTCATCAATTATAACTTATAAATGTAAACGAAGCTTAATTCATCATTTTTTATGTATTATTGCATTTAGTGCGCATTTTGGTACTCCATTCAGCCCTTTATTCCACATTAGGTTTTGATGACATGCTTTCTTATTGGTTCCTTGAGTTGGATTACCTTTGTCTTGATTTCATGATACATTTTTCTTTCGATTCTTGCAAGTCCTATTGATTCTGCATAAACAAAAACATAAAGATATTAAAATATTAAAATATTAATATTAAAACATTGATTTAAAGTTAATCATTGATTTAAAAATTAAATAAAAACATAAAAGTATTAAAATATTAAAATATTCAAACATTAAACATTGATTTAAAATTAAAAACTTTGATTGCCCAGATGCGGGTGTCAATAGCAAGGACAACTGTCCGGCTTACTCTGGTGACACGTGCCCTACTCTACTTCCACCGACTCAAGCTGCCAGCGATGGTTGGTCTTGCCTGGACACGAATAACATGCCCGACGTCTCTTATTCGGTGAACCTCAGTGACACCCGGCCTATTCTCCGGCCACCGATCTTGGCTCATGTTAAGACAACCTCTCATCACCAAGCTCATGACTTCCGTCAACATGCGCAGGATCCTCTGAGTTCTGAAGAAATTTCCCAAGTCGCGTCGGAGCATGCGATCAGGGCTGGAAGTGGTACGACACCCTAGGCTCATTCATGGCCTGTCTGCAAGGTTTAATGGTGATTGGTAGGCGATTAACTCAGCTTCACCGCGTGTATTATGATATGGAGGATAGCTAGATTGGGCTCAAGTTTAGGGTGGAGGTTCACAGACTTACTGCTATTGCTGCGTGTTCCAGAGCCCGCGACGTAGATTTCGCCCCTCTGCATATTGGTTTCAGGCTCATTTCTGCGACCATGTCTCGCCAGCGAGGTAGCCCTAGGCGAGCCAATTCAGGGAGAGCCAAATCCCAGAGGGGCTGCAGTGCTCCCATCCCAGCAGACTATGAACCGCACATTTCAGTGAGGGTTCCTGTCCTGGTGGAAGCATGGGAGAACAAGGTGCTGAACCGTAAGCTTTCGACAGGAGAGGAAGGTGGTAATATAAATCATTACTGGATGTTGAAAAACATGCTCTATAATTTAGTAGAGGATATGCTCAGTAATTGGATAGAGGCCAGGATTGCAGTTCACTCCATGAAGACTAAAATTGTTGAGATTGATGCTCAGCTTACAGCCATGGATAAAACCTTTTCTTGGAAAGGAACGACAAGTATTTCAAGCTTAAACGTCCATAACTTGGGGAGAGGCGCATAGGGTGGCAGTGCTAGTGGCAGCAAAATGAGTGGTTTTGCCATAACCAGTCTTGGGGGCAGCGACAATGCAACAGGTGGCTCTTCCAAAATGCCATGTGCTAAACTGTTCCTGGTTCCATCTACAATGGAACCTCTTTTCAAACGACAGAAGGACTCACCAACCCCACAAACAGAGCATCATCCACTGCTGACTCTTGCACCATCTATTGCCACAAACTCGCCTACTGTGTCACAGGAGGAATGATGGGCCTGCCCCATCACTAAAGAATTACCCTCGGCTTAATGTTCATTCTAAATAGGTTTTCTTTTGGTTCCGTCTCTCATAGGCTTTTGGATACAGTTTATGTTTTTTTCTAAGTTTTACTACATGTATTTTTCTATAATTAGATGGGCTCTGTTGGTTTACCAAAGTTTTTGTATGGAATTTATGGTTCCATGCAACCCAGTCTCTTTGTTTATCAGTCATAGACAGTACCTTCAGTATTAAACATTATCAGTATGAATCTGGATAGACAAGTGTCTTATATTTTGAGAGGCTCTGAAGGAGGCTTGACCTCTTTCAACCTTAGACAGTCATGAGTTTTTTGATGTAATTTTTTGCCCCTGTAATATAATATACTTTGCAGTTTACCAAAAAAAATAAAAAATAAAAAATTTGATTTAAAATTAAATCAAAATAAATAAAGGTATTAAAATATTAAAATAATTTAATATTACAACAAAGTGTTGAACCTTTTTATAAATAAAACAACTTATATGTTATTTATGAAATAAAACTCATTTTATGTGGCTTCAAAGAAATGATTATGGAATTAAAAAATGTGATATCCATTATAAAAGGGCCACTTCATACATCATAATAATATTAAACTCTTATCTGCATATGTTTCTTTTTACTTAATTGAGCATGCCATTACACGTTTTGATTTTAATTTAATCATTTTGTGTTTTGTGCAGCTCGTAAACAATATATGCAGGCTGTGAAGGATTCATGCACCCATCATATAGGGAAAGTTTAAGAACTCAGTACCCAACAATCAATACAAAAAACAACCCAGCACTCAACAAATAAAATTCAGCCATGAATTAAGCTCATTATCCAGTTCGTTGTCAAGCTTGCTGTCCATTTCTCCGTCCAGCTCGTCAAACAGACTGTGCACTGTTAATAACCAATTTTAGGCATTTAAATATTGGAACGGTCTGCAAATTGTTTGTTGTCCACATGGTTGAATAATGAGGAATCTCCCAGCATAGAAAGGCTCACCATCACTCAACACCAAACTGTTTACTACCCATGCGTTCTAGAAACTACCACCGTGTCACTGCCTTTGCTCTCCACCATATCACCAGTCTGCACATTTTACATAATGGAACAACCTACGTTCTAGAAGACCCACAGTGTCACTCTTGTCTATTCAACATGTTCCCATCAACCATGTTAATAAGGAGAAGGCATATTACACCGTGCCACATCACGCACAAATGGAGGACCAACGCGCGTGGGAGAAGGAGAAATGTTCTATGATTGGCATTTAATTATATGTTTTTAATGAAGGATGGCTATTTTTAGGAGCAATTGACCACTGAAAGGGTCAACTTACTCACCCTTCTCAATGTTATATATACTAGACTCTTCTTGAGAGCTGAGTTAACTAGCAGTTGGGTAGCTAGTCGCCGGTGTGTAAAAACTCTATAAAATTCTGCTCAGATTTAATAAAATTCTATGTTTAACTTTGTATGCATGTTTCAGTCTTCTGTGAAGTAATTCATTGACGTATACTAGCCTCTGATTGCTGAGAAGGGCCCCTCAACAACCGGAGGTTCCATTTGTACATATTCAACATTTATCTTTCATTTTTGCAAGATAAGTAATTTTGTTTTTATGTACATATACTTAGTTTTCCTGTAGAAATGTTTTGTTGTTAATAAACTGTAATTTTTCTGAGTTTTTATGCAATTTTCCATACGGCCGGCCATTCGTCCCTCTATGCAGACTATCTTTTCAACCTTCTTTTCATCCCTCTATGTGGACCATTTTTCATCCTTCTGTTCGCACCTTCGTCCAGTCTGCCTTCCAACCTTTAATTCGAATTTAAATAGAATTTTACAGAATTTTCATTCATTTCTAGAATTTCTAACATTATGTTTTGTGTAGAAATAATTAGCCAGGGTATAGGTTAATTTTCCATCATTTTATAGTGTTTTGTAGATTAGTAGGGATTGGAATCCATCTTCACCATTTCATATTTAGTTTTATATTAATGCATAAGATTTATTGTTTCAGTTTTAATGAAATTCAGAATATAAATGAGTGTAAATGTTCTCATCTTTTATATGTTAATTTTGTATCATGTTAACAAAGTAATTTGAATTGGTTTATAATTATTTTTTTAATATAGTTTAAAGTGTTTCTTTATAATTGAATTTATTTTATGCAAGTGAGAATTTATATAACTATATTATCTTTTGTATTTAATATGTATTTTGTATTTTGAATTTTTCATGTTTTCATTTATATTTTGTTATTGAATTGCTTCATGTGTTATTTCATGATAAATTTGTTTTATGTTATTTTAATTAACTTAGTTTATCTTCACTATTTTGTTCAGTTTCATTTTAGTTTAGTTTATGAAATTCTTTTAGTTTAGTTTAGTTTTATTGTGAATTCTATTTATTTGCATTAGTCTAATTTATTTTATTTTGAGCTTAGTTTAGTCTCCTTTGTTTTTATTTTTAACTTTAATTTAGTTTTATGCTTGTAAAAATTAATAAATTTTGCACGATAGATTTTGAGCATTAAGGAATAGGGATTTTTTAAGATTGTTCATATTAGATGCATTAGTTTCATTTTGAAAGTTTTCGTAGCTTAGTTTAAGATAAGTTTACTTTTCAAGTTCATAGATTAGTTGTTGATTAGATTAGATTTGTTAAACTAGTTTGCTTACATTAGTTTATGATTCTTCACAAAGTATTTGTTTACACTTGGTCCTTATATTAATGTTTCAATTTGCTTTATACTATTGCATAAGTTTGATAACCAAGTAGGATAGTTGGTTAGTTTTCTCTTTTGAAAGTATAGAGTAGTTTCGCTCATATAATAAATAGTTTATTTGCTCTTTTCACTTGCAGTATAATTTCATGTTTTATAGTAATTAATTTCAGTATTTGCTTTTCTAATTAATTTTAGTATTTTCTTTCATGGTTAATCATATGGTTAATTCTCATCCCTGCATAAGCATATAGTTCATGCATTCATGAAATAGTTTAGTTTATTTGTTGCATGTTCTGAATAGTTAAATTTACATTCATTACATTAGATTTCTTTCATACCAAGTGATCGCTTTCCTATATTAGTTGTTGCAATTTCATTTCATAGAATAGATTAGCATAGCATTTGACTAGTTTGAATCTCAGTTGTTAATCAGTTTCCTTCCTTTATAGAATATATTAGATTAGATTTGAATTTACAATTACTTTTCAAGTTCTTAGTTAATTTTCTGTTTTTTATAGATAGATTAAATTCTTGCATTTATCTCATGATAGTCATGCATGTAGATTAAAATCATATAGTTGCATGTTAACACATCTACATATTTAGTAATCTTAGGTTAGTTCAAGCCTTCAATTCTGCACATATTGTGATTGCATCTCATAATCTCCCTTCCCGAGTTGACAAATTAAGTGTTGAATTAAATAGTGCATATTTTGCCCCAACAAACACTCATTTTAGACAAGAAGGAATACATAATGAAAGGAAATAACATGAAAAACATTCACAGTAAGAAGGGAAAAACAGACTGTAATCATAAACAATGCATGAATGTTTGAATAAAACACCAGCTTCGACTCAGTAATTTATTAAAATAAGTCTCAAAATATACAACTCAATTCTCATGGGTTCCAACCCTTTTTCCATAATATTCAGAGGTACGTATACAATTGCTCCATGAGCTGAAATAAAACTAACTGCTAAAAATAGGTATAACTTCCTTCACATGTGTCATTCAACACTTATTAACTACTAACATATTATAGAAAATAAACTAATGCCTAATAGCTATTCTTCTGCATTCAAATCCCCATGATCTTCCATGTCTTCAGGCATGCAGTGTGTACTTGGTTCTCCCAAACTTTTCTACTATTTTGCATTGGTATGTAGATGACAGCTCCAAAGTGGACATTTCCTTTGCTAACACGCGCAATTCTATATTTTCCCTGTAAGAATAATTATGTAAATGAGCACATGCTTCCTTAAAAGCAAAAAAAATCTCGAAATCATCAGCCAGCTTGTCAACAATCGTCTTACCAGATAACGATTGGTTCATATCAGTGAAATTGGTGTGATCTAATCTGCATTGAATCAAATTTTCTTGGTACTCCTTTTGAGTCAATATGGTTCCCTCTTCTTCCCAAAATAATGGAAGTCATTTCTTAAATAAGAGATCAAACATATCTATGAAGAGCTTCAATTGATGTGCCATAATATCAATTTTGGCATGGACTATGTCTAAATGATTATACTTGTTCACTACCTTCCTAGCCCATGTTATAATTGATATTATGTCCTTAATATCTGCATTTTTAAAATCATCCTCTGTCAATCCATTCAAAAATGTGATGGCTTTGTTGGCATAATCAATTGCATTCTTATTTAGTTTCTCCTTGGTTGTTGTCATAATTTTCCCAGATGACTGAATCACGACCTCTTTATCCAACACATAGTCAAGGTAGGGTCTCAAGTTTCCTACTTCTGCAATGACAACATCCCAAATGATATGCTTTTTCCCCTGCATTGAATATTGACTTGTTACCTGTTTCATTAACTTATCATTCATGTTTTGTAGTTCTTGGCGTTTGGTTTCCCAAGTTTTTCTCTCTTGTTCCCTTTTCACTACCAAGTTTTCCAAATTTTATTTTGATTCTTTAATCCATCCAACTCTAAATCTTTCAGGATAATTACCTATGACATATCGTGGACAATAGTTTTCTCATTGGATTCAGCTATAGGAGGAACAATTCTGCATTCTAATTCTTTCTCCTTGTCTTGCAACTCTCTTTCTTTCTCCTATAGTTTCCTTTCCATTTCATCATATTTTATTTTGAGAGTCTTCTTGCTGTCAACTACAAGAGTCATGTCTTGTCGCCAATGTTTCTCTTTCTTAGCAAACTTTAACAATTTATCCTTACAATTGGTTAACTCGCCACTCAGGCTCTCTTTTTCCTTCTCAAGTTCAACTAATTCAGATGCATGTATTAGCTGTGTAGAAGGTATTTTCAATTTCTTTTTCAATAGTTGAATGAGATTCTCCTTTTCATTTAGCTATTTTTGTATCCCTTCTCCTTTATCTGCTTGGCTCTTAGCAGCCAACAAATATGTGTGCATTTTTTATTTATTTGTGCCTAGTGGGCTCTGTTCTCTACCTTCTCATGTCTCAATTGATTCTCAATTCTGCTTTTACTGATCTACAACTTTTACAATTTCAATGTAGATTTCAACATATCAGTAAAGAGAATGTACCATGTTTTCTTGTGTATATGTATCATGTTAGGGATAGGGATGTTTTCTAAATATATCTCCATTTCAGCAACCCTGTTCTTAATTGCTAAATATAGGTTCAAAGTGTTCTGGTAATAATCTCTAACAGTAAAAGAGATACATCTTGACTAGATATTTCCTTACTTATGAATACAAATGTAAATATTCTTCTAAAGCTATGTCTTTAGTTTCCTTATACTTCTCCAATATTTCTTCCTTATTTTTAAAATGATATGTGGAATCAACTGGTGTATCAGCAAATGCATACTCCTTCGCCTCAAAGGCAGGGCATGTCACCTTCATCTTTTCCTTACCTTTTTCTTCTTCTGTGACATAGACAATCTGTCCTTCTTCTTCAACTCTTGGCTTCTTTGGAGTCCTAGAAGTATCCTCCTCTTTTTTATCCATGACATTTGAAAATATCTCTTGTTGGTCCTTTCTGAGTAACTGGATAAGGGTGTAATTTTTTCATCTACTGACACCAATTTGGAAGTGCCACGTTGTAGTGAAGTAATTTATCTTACAGAAGAAGTTGAATATTCCTGCATATCAGTATCCTTTTGAGTTTCATGGGGATAATGTGACCAGTTTGTAGCCTCTGACAATCCTTCAAACTCAAAATGTTTAAAAGGATTCCTTTTCAAAGTTTGTCTTCTACTTGAAATGACATGATGGGGGTCATAATTAATGGCATTTTCTATCAAAAACCCAATCTCTCTCAGCAAACACTCAATCATGGGGAGAAAAACTTTATTTTTTATGATAAAAGGGCCTATAGCCCATGGAAATTTTATCTCAGTAATCTTCTTGAAATTTAAAAAATGTTCAATCTCCACTGTCAATATTTGTCTAATCAATTCCATTGAAAACACTCTAGGAGTCAAGAATGCAGGAAATAAATAAGGTTGATGAACAAATCCATACAACCCAATCATTGTCCCTTGCTCAAACATAAACCAATCACCAATCCTTTTCTCTAGAGAAAACTGCAATATATTTTTCATTTCTGGAAATACTCTAGGCAACTTCTTTTGAAAAATTGAATTGTACACTTCAGACATGAGGAAATTTATAAATTTAGTGTAATGCCTATTCATTTCCTCAGTAAGTACCATCTCAGGCAGTTGTAAATTATCCTCATTGAATGTTAAAAACATTTTCAGTAAATAGGACTAAAATATGAAAGTCCTAGTCTTGCTGAAATCCATTAACTAAGAATGAATGTTCTCAGCCAAGAATTCATCAAATTTAAGGCATGAAATCTGTATCAACTGACTGGACTTTTCAGAATCAACTGGACAAGTACTCAAAGTAAATAATAAACTTATGAGGGATTCAGTGACATACTTGCCGATATCTAAACCTAAGAACTGACTCATCAAGATCAAAATACATTGGGTTTCTTCATTGAAAATATTTTCATTCACAGGGAAAGGTTGGTATTTTAGTTGGACATACGGTTTGAAACAACTCTTGAAGAATTCTTCTTTCTTCTTTATTGCAGACTCTCTAAAATAAGACTATAGGTTCTTCATTGTATTCTTTAGACTTTAGGGTGAACTCAGTGTTAGATTTTTATCATTTAAGCAATATGATATTAGGACCTTATCTGAGAGAATAACATGCACAACAATCAATCACAAGAGACAATAGACACAAATATTTTCCTCAGGGGAACCATAAAGGAGAAAACCCCGCAACTTCCTCAGAGATAGAATGAGCACCAATGGTAGCAATAAAACTCAAAGAAAAAAATATGATCTCCAACAGTTGTTCTCTCTCTCACTTGATCGAGATTCTTCTCTCTCACCTATGCGCTATAGCTGGGTGAGTGTGTGTTTGAAATCGAGAGTATCACTCTCTATTTATACTATTTTTTTACTTGACAATCACTTACCAGGGCCAACTACTCTAGGAGAGTCTAATAACCCTAGTGCCCCACAACTGTGGGGAATTTTTCCCCCGATCAACTAGGAGGGTTAACCTCTATGACTTTACATGACTTGATTACATTAATGATTCTCCTGATAGGAACATTGGGGACCAATGAAATACAATATATAAAATATACAAGTGAATACATTCTGAAGTTAGAAATACATCAACACTCCCTCTTAACTAGGAAGGCATTCTCTTGACAAAATTCATCAACATAAGTCTTTGTCACTAGATCAATTCTGGATCATCATTAAAGCTATATCATCACTGGATCATCATGACTAAATCATCATCAAAGGAACTGGATCATCATCAAATCTGGATCATCATTGTATTATCATCATCATCACTGCTCCCACTATCTCGATCAACTGGTGCTATCTCTCAATTCTTCTCGTCATAGGAAGTTCTACAGAGACATCCTTTTTTAATGTTGGTTGTAGGAATAGCCTCCATGTAGGTCTTAATCTTCTTCAACACTTATATCTGACCATGGGAGGAACACATCCAGCATCCATGTCAGAAAGGATTTCCCAACACTTACATTTGACCATGGTAGGAACACATCCAACATCCATGTCAGAAAGGCACGCCCAACACTCACATCCATCGACATGGTAGGATACACCATCTACCATCTGAAAAAAGTCCCAGCACTTATATCCATCGGCATGGTAGTACACACCATCTACCATCTGAGGAAAGGCTCAACACTTACATCTACTGGCATGATAGGACACACCATCTATAATCTAGAGAAAGGCCCAGCAATTACATCCACTGGCATGGTAGGACACACCATCTACCATCCAGGGGAAGGCCTTGCACTTACATCCATTGGCATGGTAGGACACACCATCTACCATCTAGGGAAATGCTCTTCACTTACATCCACCGGCATGATAGGACACACCATTTATCATCTGGGGAAAGACTCTGCACTTACACCCACCGGCATGATAGGACACACCATCTATCATCCAGGGAAAGGCTCTGCACTTACATCTGACCATGGGAGGAACCAATTCTACCACCATGTCAGAAGGGCTCTGCACTTATATCTGACCATGGGAGGAACCAATCATTCCACCATGTCAGAAGGGCTCTGCACTTATACTTGACCATGGGAGGCCCCACCTACCTGTTGAAATATTGTAACTTCGAAGAATATTCTATATGTATCTTTTGTGGTCCCCAATGGTCCTACCAGTAGAACCACTTGTATTATCTTGTACCCCGATGCTTCTAATCAGAATAACTAATAAGAGTCATGAGGTTGTCCCATCTAATTGTAAAGGTGTGTCATTAGCACCCCAGTGTGGTTACTTGAGCCTACATGTGTAACTCGAGCCTACATGATTAACTCAAGCCTACATGTCAGATGATTTAATTGAAGTGAATGGATGAATATAAATAGAAGTGTATCTCTCCTCATTTGAACACACACTCTCACTTGTATAGCGCATTATTGGAGAGGAGAGAGAAGTATCTGGAGAAGGAGGAGGATCAGGCTTTGATCTCCTTGTTGGTTTTATCTTTTATCTTTTGGGGCATCTATATTGAGGAAGCTTTTGCTGGGTTTTTCCCTTTAGGGTTTTCCCAGGATAAATATTTGTGTTCTCTTTTTGTATGGTTGTGCTTGTCTATCTTTCAGTGATCTTGTTTATATGATTTTGTTATGAAATCAAAATGAAATACTAATGATCTAGCTTAGCATATGAAAATTTAACATGGTATCAGAGCCACCCTGAAAGAAGACATTGTGCAGCTAAAGAATCTAGGGCTTCTTATTTTTTGGGTCTATATCCATGATCGATCAGCAAAAGAAGGCTAGACTGACTCTCCATTGAAGGGCGCATCTTTCTATCAAAGCGGAATTCGATTCCGAGCATTTTTAGTTTTGGTGCAGAAAATTAGGGCTTTCTACAGAAGAAGAATTTTTTAGTGATCCCAGCATAGGATTGTTCTCCTCATCAAAATCGAAGTTTAGAGACCTGGATGAAGAAATTTGGTTGGGTGAAACTCCAGGAAATTCAAACCCTAGTTTGACCCCAATCTGGAAAAACCCTAAATACTAAAACTGCTAAGTTTTGGTAAATTCACTATATCCTGGGATTTACAAAGGCTCAGGAGTTGAAAATTTCAGAGGCTAAAGATAAAATCTCGATTTACACTATCCAAAATTCAGCCTCCGGTTCGCTATATTCAGGGAGATATGATCCCTCCAAGTTAGGGTGCCAGCCTCTTCCAGAATTCATCCCTAAACAGGACACCTAGGTATAATTGTTGTAGCGTGGGCTACATAGGTCCAAATGGAATTTCTGAAGATGTTCCAAAAATATCATGGAATTTACTTTCTGTGGTCCTAATTTTAGAACCTGAAGATGAACCAGTGACACATGGAATTCCGTACAACTTCACTGTTCTGAACAGTCCTGTAACAGGTCACCTTGGGCAAATGATCATAAATCCCAATTGGTGAAACAAATTCTAATTAAACCTATGGTGTTGGATCAGGGACATGCGAGGTTACCTCAGTGATAAATTTTAGACATAGAGGAGTAGTAATTTCAGAGATATCATAGAAACAGTAACAGGCATTTCTGTAGAAGAAATTGGAAAACTAGGGCTTCCTGTTCCGGGAGCTTCCCTCCACTGTTTTCAGAAAAGAAGTACATTGGACAACTCCATTTGAAGAGATATATCTTTCTATCCAATCATATCTAAAAGATTCCAAGTTTTTAAAATTAGGGTTTCTCTGACAAACCCTAGATCAGCCAGCTCCGGAAGCAGGACAGACACCTCAAATCGGTAAGATCTAATCTTTTGCTATTTACATTTGAGGTTCTCATTTCAAAGTGATCTATCACATCAGCTTGATGATAAGCTTGGTGAAGTTGAAAACTTCCAAGCATGGAAGTATTTGATCTCTGTGAAGAAAATGAATTGGACACCTACATGAGTAAGAGAGGTTCCAGTTCTAGAGGGAGATGAGACTCAAAGCCTTACACAAGAATAACTTGATCAAGGCCAAGAAGATCATTGTTGATTCAATCATGGATCAACTTGTACCACAAGTGTCTTCCCTAAATACA